>CM041776.1:262847244-263355202 GCA_023374045.1 Limonium bicolor
CAAGTCGTCGGTGTATCTACTCGCGTCAGCTCTTCGCTGCCTTCCCTCACCGCCCACCTCTACTACTCCCATCCGCCCTGTTATCTCCCTCTGAGTTCCACTTGCTCCTCGTCCTTCCATTCACCCTCATATACGATATACATATACCAAAGACAGGTTAGTTTTATTTTGTCGATTAACATTAATCATTTGTCATTTATTATGATTGTTTGTGTAATTAGTTTGTTGATTAATTATACATATATAGTACAACACAATAAGATAACAAATTATATATATTTATAGATATTGTATATACACATCACCAAGTAGTACTATATTTATATATAGACGTATATAACATAAATCAACCTACTATATATATATATATATATATATATCTATATATATATATATATATATATATATATATATTATACAAACTCACCATGTAAGAACCATATCATTATATATCATTTTCCAAAGATAGTTTAGTTATTGTTGTTTTTATATTTATCAGTATATTTTTGTATTTATTTTTTTAGCTTTAACTTTCATTTGGAGTTTGTAGAATGGACCGTGAATGGATGTACGGTCAGGAGGGAATTATTTTGAATCAAAAGTGGATAATGAATTTTGCAAAGCAGCTCTCGATCATCAGAAAAAGGATGAACGAGACACCATTCCCTATCCATGTGCACAATGTGAACTTCGCAATAAGTTTCCTAACCTACATACAATCAGATTCATCTATCAAGGCGTGGATTTATCGAATGGCTTTGAAATTAGATGTTTTTCATGGCGAGTCATTAGAAGCCAGTAGCAGGGTGCAAACTTCCACTCAACCGAACAGTGAACCAAAATGGACAGACGATACTACATTTCCTGATAATACGTGTGATCTGAGTGACACTGATATCAACGACGACAGTGATAAGATTGAACAACTTGACTCTATGCTGCAAGATGTTGAAGATAATTTCACAGACAAACCGGCTGAATATCAAAGATTACTTGATGCATCACGTTCCCCTTTGTTTTTTGGATGCACCAAATATACAAAGTTGACATCCGTGCTGCATTTGTTCAATCTTAAAGCAAGATTTGGCTTGAGTGATAAGAGTTTTACGGCAATACTAGAACTATTCCACGACATGCTACCAGATGATAACAATCTTCCTACTTCCACTTATGATGCAAAAAAGTTGATGTGTCCTATGGGTGTGGAGTACGAAAAGATACACGCATGTCCAAACAGTTGTGTATTATACAGAGGAAGAATAAACATTTGAATGAGTGTCCAAAATGTCATTTGTCACGCTATAACAGAAAGACGGTCAAACATCCAATTCTAAGAAAATAAGTCCTCCAGCAAAAGTCATTTGTATTTACCCATAATACCAAGATTCAAACGACTTTTTGCAAATGTCAGAGATGCCCAAAATTTAAGATGGCACGCAGAAGGAAGAAAAAAATGATGATAAGCTGAGACATCCAGCTGATTCACCACAATGGAGGACAATCGACAGAAGATTTCAAGATTTTGACAGTGACAGTCGAAATTTGAGACTCGGGTTATGTACGGATGGGATGAATCCTTATGGCAGTCTAAGTAGTCAGCACAACACTTGGCCTGTTCTATTGGTGATCTACAATCTTCCCTCGTGGCTGTGTATGAAGCGGAAATACATAATGTTATCATTGTTGATTTCTGGACCTAAACAACCAGGACATAACATCATGTATACCTTGCATCACTGATTGACGATTTGAAATTGCTATGGAATCAGGGGACAGTGGTTTATGACAGTTACGCCAGACAAAACTTTACACTTCGTGCCATGCTTTTTTGCACAGTGAATGACTTTCCAGCGTACGGGAACTTATCTGGATACACAGTAAAAGACACATTTGCTTGCCCAATATGTGAGGACGACACTTGTTCTGATCGTCTACAGTTTTGTGGAAAAAACATCTACATGTGTCATCGTAGATTTTTGCCATCAGCTCACCCGTACCGTAAAAAGAGGAAGTTATTCAACGGAAAGACTGAGTCACGTGTTGCTCGTATACCTCTGAGTTCTGAAGAGATTTATCAAAAGGTGAAAGACATTGACAATGTTTTCGGTGTTCCGTCCAAGTCTACCCAAAAAACATCTGGAAAAAATGTTCAATATTTTAGGAACTTCCGTATTGGAAACATTTATCTATTAGGCATTGTCTTGATTTCATGCATATTGTCAAAAATGTTGGTGAGGCTGTTGTTGGGACTTTGCTTAACATACCTGGGAAACAAAAGACGGAATAAAGGTTCGAAAAGACATGCAAGCTATGGGCATACGTGAGGAGTTGCATCCCCAAGAAAGAGGCAAACGAACATTTTTACCTCCAGCATGTTACACTTTGTCTAAGAATGAGAAAAACAGCTTTTGTAAATGTCTTCATTCCCTTAAGGTTCCTACGGGTTACTCATCTAACTGGAAAAGTCTTGTGTCAATGAAGGACTTGAAGTTGATCGGGTTGAAGTCTCATGATTATCACATTCTGATGTTGCATCTACTTCCTGTTGCCATTCGGGGTATATTGCCGAAAGATGTGCGGAATGCAATTACAAGACTATGTTTCTTTTTAAATGCAGTGTGCAATAAAGTCGTGGATGTTGATACACTAGACAGTCTGCAACGCGATGTTGTTGTTACGATGTGTCAACTTGAAATGTATTTTCCACCCTCGTTTTTTGACATCATGGTCCACTTGGTTGTTCACATTGTAAGAGAAATCAATTATGTGGTCCTATATATTTAAGATACATGTATCCATTTGAGAGATACATGGGAATCTTGAAGGGAAGGATGAAGAATAGATATCGACCTGAAGGGAGTATCATATAAAGGACAATAACCGAAGAAGTGACAGAATTTTGTACTGAATACTTGAAGGGAGCTGTAGCTATTGGAGTGCCACAACCGAGACACATAGGAGGGACAGAAGGTCAAGGTGTTATTGGGAAAAAAATGTGGCAATTGATTCATCCTCAATGGAGTCTGCACATCTATTCGTTTTACATCACCTTGAGATTATTGAGCCATTTTTTGAGAAACACATGACTGCACTAAGAGCTCAATATCCTGGGAGGAATATTATTTGGTTGATAAAGGAGTAAAACAAGACCTTCTGTTCATGGTTTAGAGATCATGTCATGAAGATTGCATCACTAGAGCCTGATAATGCAAGTGAAGAGCTCCGTTGGTTAGCCTTGGGACCTGGTTCCACTTGTATATCTTATGAAGGGTATGACATCAATGGGTTCACCTACTGGACAAAACGGCAAGATGATAGATGTTTAAACCAGAATAGCGGGGTTAAAGTAGAAGCAATAACAACTGAGTATACCAGAGGTGATCCAGCTTCAACGATTTCTACCTCGAGGTTGTATTATGGATTCATTGCAGATATTTGGGAGCTTGATTATCAGTTTCAAAAGTTTGTTATTTTTAAATGCAAATGGTGGATAATAGAAATGATTATCGGGTTCACGATGGGTTCAACTTGGTTGATTTATCACACCTTGGTCATACACAAGATCCGTTCATATTTCCCAAGGATTGTGAACAAGTATTTTACATAGAAGATCCCATCGATTCCAGGTGGTCAGTTGTATTACCAGGGAAAAGATTTGTCAACATTAATCCTGATCAAGATGTTGATGATGATGAATTAATGTTCGATGAGACACCACCTTTTTCTACCAGTATTCCTGTCACAGACATTGTTGATGTTCCAGACGATGTAGTGTACACTAGGTCTGATCACGATGAGGGTTTATGGGTTGAAACCATAAATGATGTGTTTAATTGTTAGGTAAATAAAAATATATTTTATTGTTTGTTGTTCATTAAATAATTTGTTTGAATATTAACGATGTCTTATTATGTATTCATTACATTATTTGTTGTGGTGTTATTGATATACGGTTGTTTATCTTTGCAGATAGTTAAATGGATGATACGGATGACCTGGTTGGCGAGCTTTTGACAGAGGCATCCCGACCAAAGAAGAAGAAAACACGTGGAGGGAAAGGTCATAAGTCACAGGCCCGAGCTGATGAGGGGGTAATGGCGGGGATGAGATTACTCCAGCCTCTGTGCCAGCTGAGGACACAGAGGCTGGACCTTCTGGATCACAAATCCAGCTTCCTAGGACCGTAAAACCTCGAGGTCCGACGAAAGCTCTCAGATCAAAAAAGATTGAATCAAAGTCGTTACAGTTTAATGCGTATCTACAGCTGATTGGGGAATGGGCTACAGACTTCACTACAGAGCTAGGCATCATTGTGCGAGAGTATTGTGATATTACTCTCACCTGGCCTCAAGTTGACGAAGGACTAAAGAAGCAGATGTTTGAGATCGTACAGGTAAATAAACAATAGTAAAAGTATTATTTTTGTACAATTTGTAGGTATCCATCACTAACATTTGTTTCATTTATGGTAATATGCAGAAACGATATCAAATACCTGCAGAAAGTGAATACTACTCCATGGTCAAATCAATGATGCGCAAGAAATTTGCAGATCATAAGCATGATCTGGTTAAGTGGTTTATCAGCAAGAAGCTTAAGAGGCCGGACGGCGACACACGCCAGCCTTGGGAGATTTACACACCAATAACCAAAGAGAAGTGGCAGGAGTTCTATGATAAGAAGATGGAGACAAAGGTATGTATTAACTTTTAAATAATTAATTATTACATAAATATATATATTTTGATGTATTTAAATTTACATATGTATATTTTTGGTCATCTTAATTGTATGTTTATTTGTTAACAGGAGTACCGCGAAGCCCAATCCGCGAATGCGAAGAAGAATGAATATCATCACGTGTTGGGTGCGAAAGGGGTTAATAGAAGAGTGCCTGAATGGGTGGCAGAAGGAGAGTTGCCATCAGATATGAGCACTCTTGATGAGCACCAGCTACGGGGTACATTTTGGAAGCTTTCACGTACTAAGAAAGACCCGAAAACTGGAGAGCGTTTATATCCCTTCGAGAAGACGAAGGAAATTGTTGATAAGATGGTAAGTACTTTTATTTACTTTCAAATTTTTTGAAAGATTTATTTTATCATCTTAAAAATTATAATTAACTGCTTTCTACATTTAATTATAAAGGATGAGCTGAATGAACAAGTTACCCAAGGGACTTGGGTACCTGATCGACATGATGACCAGTTGTCTCGTGCACTTGGAAAGAAAGATCATCCAAGCCGAGCTGTGGGGGTTAGGGGGTGTTAACATAGGGATAAGAAAACTTTTTGGTAACCCGGGTCAAGGAAAGGGAGTACTCAAGGACAAACAATTTCTTACGAGCAGCACATGCGTGCCATTAATGAAATGAGAGAGCAGTGGAAGAAGGAGGTCTTTGATGAAATACGTCAAGGCAGTCATGCATCCCAGCCATATGTTCCTCCAAGAAATTCTGACCCTACTCCTGCTGGAGTGTACACAAGTGTGTTCCAATGACCAGTATCCTTACGCTTATGTACAGGTAATTTTGTATACCTTTAACTGTTCTATTAGTTGTCATATCTTTTATTACATATTTTTAGTTCAACATCTACTAATCTGATGAAATTGTAGGACCCGTGGAACTGTAACCTCCTGCTTCCATACAACAATGAAGACATATGCGTCGCGGAAGGAAGGGTGTACCAATCAGGCCCTAATGACGTGACCCATGGAATACCACTGAAGCCGTATCACGGAGAGTCTCTGTGGACGAACCGATTTATGAGGTTCCTGATCTACCCACTCCCTGTACCTACGGAGGAGTACAACACAGTTCGGTCTGCAAAGGGTGCATTCGTTCAGTGGCCCATTCGCCTGATTCAGAAGTGTGTGAAGGTATGTCTAATACTAACCACTAGTGTAGTTATTATTGTTCATTACATGAATATAGTATGTGTGGATGCTCAGTTCATGACTAGTATTGAATGTCGGTTGTAAATAGGCATTAAGAAAGAAATCTGGATCTCCTGAGAAAAGAAGTCAAAGATTGGATCCTCTGAATACAGAGCATCCACCAATGTAGTAGAAGAGAAAATTTGGTGGACG
The DNA here is from genome assembly GCA_023374045.1 of Limonium bicolor. Classification (NCBI taxonomy): domain Eukaryota; kingdom Viridiplantae; phylum Streptophyta; class Magnoliopsida; order Caryophyllales; family Plumbaginaceae; genus Limonium; species Limonium bicolor. Next base: position 262,853,335 of record CM041776.1, read on the forward strand.
ATTCCGTATATGCACGCTTGGGGCCAAACATGAAATGCTTGCATGATCTAATCCGCGACTTCCCAGATGGCAGAAATTCTGTCCTACTCAGTTTTGACGATGACCTTCTTCACTACGGACAAACTTTAGAAATCCAAATGTGGACGACTGATGTTAGGGACATCCTACGATTTGATGGGTGCCTGTTGCAGTGATGCATTCATTTATTCTGTAAGTATTAGTTTTGTTTTATAATTAAGTTATAAATTGATGTTCTGAAACAATGTTATTAATTTTTATGTCTTTTTATTAATGAACAGGTTTTTGAATGACAAAATGCAATCTTTTGCCCTTACCAAGTATGGATTTTTTGTCCTGAAAGAACATCATTCACTGCTCTGAAGTGCGATACAGAAGCGTGTAAGGTGTACATACAGCGTGCGATGACTAACAGCATCAGAGCGAGGAAGAAATATCTTATGCTACCTTATCATCAAAAGTATTAACTTCTGTTTATCATTTTAATTTGAATAAGTGTTGTAGTTATCTGTGTACACATGATTATAATGACATGTGAGTGTTTTGGTATTACACAGTGGCCATTGGGTTTTACTGGTGTTGTGTCTGGATCGTTCGCGGATACTATTTCTTGATCCGCTGCAAACCGGAAATCCAAGAGACATCAATATAAAGCCACACCTTACCGTGTAAGTACATTATGAAGCAATTCTTTATGTATTTCAACTCCTTTAATTTAATTTTATTATGAATGGATATCCTAATTTAATTAATGTATGTTGATGATAATAATTATGCAGTGTGTATCAAAGTGTTTTGCTTTCAGAGCTTGGTGTAAGGTCAAAAAATCCATCCAATGGACTTCAGTGAAGGTAAATGAGTCATCAGTTACTTGTTTATTATTGATTGGTTGTAATCACAAATAAATGTCTTATATATTAGTTCTGTTCTTCCTGTGTTTAAGTGTTCACGTCAACCCGGAGGTTCAGAGTGTGGGTATTATGTCATGAGGTATATGCATGACATAGTCACCCTATTTGGTGAGATGGATGATCAGTTAGAAAAGGTATATCGAACTTATATTTATTTTTCAATTACTAATATAATTGTTTGATGATTAACCAATTTTGTCTTGTTTTGTTTTCAAAGGTTTTTCCTAGTGTTGGAGAATATAACGCAGAAACCATCAACGGGATGCTAGAGGATTGGGCGGATTTCGTCTCCATGACTTTGGTTTGATTTTTGTTTTTTGTTCTCGTTCTCGAATTGTTATTTAGAACTTTCGTTAGACTTTTATGGTTAGATAGATTGTAAAAAAGACCACTATGAGTATATTAGTGAACATTTGATCAATTGTGTATGTATATGGTCATTTGTGACTATGTGAATTGTGGTGTATGGTCATTTGTGACCATTTTAAATGTGGTGGTGTATGGTGATTTGTAAGCCGTGTCATTATTTTTGGGATTTTTTTGACAATTTACTTACAAAGAGTGAGAGATCCTCTACCATGTGATGTAGAGAGATATGTGGACATATTTGGATGCATATTAACAGGTTTTGTGACATATGTGGGATTATAAACGAAAACGAGAAAAACTAAAAAAAAATGGAGGATTTTTGGTGGTTTCTACACATGGAACCGCCGAAAATCATTCATTTTTTCACGTTAATTTTGCCTCTGAAATAGGTCTTTTTCGGCGGTTTGGCCTTAGGAACCGCCGAAAAGACCCTTTTTGCACTAGTGTCCGACCGGGTTTTTATTGCTACCCGTAGTAAGAGTTGTAGGTTTAATTTATTATTTTATCCCTTTTGTATATAGTTTTTCCCTACAAATTTTCTGTTTTTAGCAGAATGATAACATGGGTAAGGTAGTTATAGGTGTTGGAAGTGATTTATGGAAAGATATATCTTAAATGACGTCTTTCCATAAAGACACACCTCCAAGACATGTCTTTACCAAAATGATACATTTTACCCTAGTTGTATTGGTATGGAAAGACACATCACCAAATGATGTGTTTCCATAGTGTCTTCCCATCCAAAAGACATCTTTCCAACTAAAAGACACCTCTTCACCATGAGGCTTTTCACCACAAGACACCTTTTCACTATAAGACACTTTTTCACCAAAAGACACCTTTTCACCAAAAAAACACCTTTTCACCAAAAGACACATTTTCATGTTCAATTTTCATGTGTGCCTGGAGTCATACCGGATTAGGAGTACCCGGCATTGCTTGGTTGAACCAAGGCGACTCTCACACGTGTGCCGGCTAAGGTATACCCGACACGGCATCCGGCAACACCTTTGCGCTGCTCTATACTCATGCCGTGAATGGGCCATCCGGCAGCATGCCCGACAAAACTCCATCCTTTGATTAGAGATTTATTCCTAACATAAAAAACATACCAAACATAAGTCTGAACTTATATAATAGACTTTATATGTAAAATAATATAAAAACTAGCTATTTAAACCTTATTTCATTATAATTCTAACTTATAAATATGATAAGTCCGAGGCTTATCAGTAATCATATATAATAGTTATAAAGTAATTGTAACCATCATGGGTGGAGACCTTGAAGGGACTTCAAACATCTATATGAATCAAGCCCAAAATAGCCTGAACTTTTTATTACAGAATATGTAAACAGTTGTCTAACAGACCTAACTTTATAACAAACATCACATGCAGTGGAATGAGGCAGGTCTTTCCTTTTTATCAACTCAAGAATACAGAGTTTTTGATGAGGGACATACCCTAGCCTATAATGCCATAGTCAAGCATCAATTTCAGATCTAATAGAACTATTACATTGAACCTTTTTGTTACTATCATCTAACAATCTATCTAAGGCATCATGACACAAAACATATAATTCGTGTAATGTCTCTCCAATGATCAACGCAGGTATGCCATCATGGACCTGCATGTAACATATATCATGATGGAAAACTAGAGGGAAAGCAACTTGCTGCACAAATTTCTTAACATAGAGCACATTGAATTTGAAGTCTTTAACTAATAAAATGTCATCAAGTATAATTTCCTGCCTAATTTTGCTCTACTGAACTTGGTGACAGTTTGGATATGTCCATCAGGCATAACTATATCACGTTCACTATCTATGTCTTGGATTTCCACAAAAGGAACTTTCATCCCAAGCCATATGCTCAGAGGCTCCAATATCGATTACCCAAGACCTTGGTCCAAGAACTCTAACATAACCATCTAGACAATAAGCTTTAGATGGAAAAGATTTTAGTTTACCTGAAAAACTACATACTCCTTCTTTCACGGTAGAGTCAGATGTTGTATTTTGTAGAAGATTCATTAGTTGGGTATACTATTGAACACTAAAGCCCGTGACTGGTGACTCTTCTTGTCGCTGCTGAGAATCTCCATGCCCCAAACCCGTAGCAGTGCTGGCGACAGTTTTCTCCTTTCTTTTATACCAGTCTGGGTATCCAACCACTCCTGAAATAAGTCTCTCTCGTGTGCCCCCTTTTTTGACATTTGATACACTGAAGAGTCAACTTCCCTAAATTTTTAAGGTTCCTTTTCTAAAATTGATTGGTGTTATGTCAATTTTTATCCACATCAAGAACAATGGCTTCTTGTCCATTCATCCCTCCCTGTGTAGCAACTTTTCTACGCTTTTCCTCATAAGGAATTAGGGAATACGCTTGTTCCATCATTGGAAGATTACTCATCACAAGAATATTACCTATTGTAATAACCCGGTTTTCATTTCAGAATTTTCTAACGTTTTGGTTTTGTTTATCTCTTTTTTATGTGGTTTTATTTAGCGTTTGTGACGTTCGTGGCATTAGTGAGGAAGCGAGGGACAAGGAGGACATTTACCCTCTGTTTATTTTGGTAAGTGGTTCTAAGAAAAAGAAATCCTTAATTGTTTTCACGCCAGTCTTCCCGATCAGTTTGGACATCCCGCGTGGCTTCCTGACAGTTTTGAGTGTTCCCCTCATCTCTTCTCTCCTTGGTACGAATTCAGATTGCTGGTGTGATTGTGGCTGCGTTTTGCTCGTCTTCCTCCTTGCCGATGTTCGGGTCTTCCTCTCTGCAATTCAGGTTGGTTGTAGTCTTGGATATGGTTTGGTGTTGTCGTATTTGGGAAGTACAATTTTTGACTTGGAGTTCGTTTCTTCCCTGCAATTCAGTGTTTGTGATTGTATTCTGGTCTGCGGTGACTTCAGGTTTCCCTCTACTTCGGATTAGTGTGGTCTGCTCTTCGAATTCAAGTAAGTGGGGGATAGAATTGGGGATGTTTGATCACTCTAGGGGTGCAGTTTGGAATTCTGATTTTGGGTGAATTATGTTTCTTTCGGTGAATTCCTCATTGATTTATGCTGGTTTTCGAGTCATCGAAACCTTCGTGGGCACTGTGTTACACTTTTGAATGTTTTACTGTTGTTGGTATTGAATTGGATGGATTTTCTGCCTCTGTCACTGCTCTGGAAACTGTGCATTTCATGACGTCCAGACTTCCGTTTGAACATGTATGTTCGGACGTGTTGCCTGGCGTGCCTTTGCTTTCTGAGTTTTGAAGTGTCCGAACATCTGTCCGAACTTTGATGTTCGGATAGAGTGCGAGGACGATTTCTGCTTTTGGCTTTCGACTAGTGTCCGAACTTGCAAGGTCCGACGCGCAAGTTCAGACACGATGAAATTCTGGTTTGCAAACTCTCGACATGCGTCCGAACGTTGATGTTCGGATGTATGCTCAGACATTGAGTTTTCTGCATCTTTAACTCTCGGCCTCTGTCCGAACATGCATGTTCAGATGCATGTTCGGACAAGCCTTTGTTTTACACAACTTCTTCGTTTCAGCTCCGTTTTGAATTCCATTTGTGGGGTTTGATTCCCAATCTATATACAAGCTTCCTATGCTGTTTATATGCATTGTTATGCTCTTAAGATCTGTATTTATGAACTTATGTTTTGGGACCTAGTTGCTTAGCTTCTGAGCCTTGGATAGTCGGGTCGGGTTGTCCCGTAGCATGTTGTGCAGGAATTTCTTCTGTTTAAGTTCCTTAGGGTATCCCTTAGGACATTAGTGACCAACAGGTCCGTTAGTCGTCTCAATGACTTTTGTTGTGGGATCTTCGGATCCATAGGACATTGTGAAAGTCCTTCTTAGGGCTGGCACAACGGGTTGGCGGGTTGGGTTGAGCTTAACCCGAACACGACACAATTAATAAAACGGGTCGACACGAACATGACCCATTTAATTAATCAGGTCATGTACATCAACCCGAACACGAATATACTTTAACCCGACCCGACCCGTTTAACACGATTAGTTTTTCGTGTCAACCCGATTAACCTAGTAGAACACGACTAATCTGATATTTACGTGCGGCTATTCTCTCAATTCAAAATTCAAAATCCAAATATGGTTTGTTTGATTTTGACGTATTAGTTTTCCTTGCCAAAAGATTAAAGAGCATTATTACAACAATATAATTTAAAATTCAAGGGTTGAGTAAAAAAAATTAAAATTCAATGGGAATTAGGATGTCATCATGTGCCGATTTGGGTGTTTGGCTGTGTGGTTGGATAAAAGAGGAGAGTAGGTGCTATAATTTAATCGGTAATAGGTTTGGATATATATATATATGTATAATTTCAACTTAAAGTTAAACGGGTTGGCGGGTTACACTAGCTAAACCCGAACCCGACCCGATTATTAAACGGGTCAACCCGGACATGACCCGTTTATTTAATCGTGTCAAATTATAAAACCCAAACCCATAAATTTCGTGTCGGGTTCGTGTTGGTCAAACGGGTCGTGTTGAAATTGTCAGCCCTAGTCCTTCTGATGTGTTAGCAAGTTTCTAGCGTCCCACCTTATATTTCTGTGTTTGAAAGTCCGACTGGTATTTGATATGACATTCTGTACTGATTTATGATCCGTTCTGATTCTGTTTCGTCTACTTACTCTATGACATGGGTTGCTCTGATTTGTGCAATCTTCTACTTTTGTTTTGAGTGGGCTTCCTTGGACGGTTGAGCTCACCCCTTTATTCATTATGCAGGTGAGATTGGAGACCTTCTCTTCTATGGGATCTGATTTCGGATTTAGTTGCGTTTAGACTTTGTTATGACTTGCGCATTTGACGCTATGGATTTATGTTGCCTTTGGGCCCTTACTTTGTATTTGGTTTTCGCATACAATTTGGAGATTGTAAATTCTTTTAAACATTAATGCAAGTGTTATGTTTTCAGGTTTGAGTACACGTTTGTTAGAGTCTTGCGACATTAGGTAATAGACTCGCAGCGTGTAACGGCCCTAACTCCTAGGCCGGCTTTGGGGTCGTTACACCTATGATATTCAAGTAAGTCTCGTTGAGACCCATCAAGAACTGCATAGTCTTCTCCTTTTCTTTAATCTCCTCATACTCTTTCTTGGCCACACAAGTACAGTTGGGTTTCTTCTCTATCATGTCTAATTCATCCCATAGTTTCCGGGTTTTTGTATAGAACTTCGCAACCGTGTTTGATCCTTGATCAAATTTGGCGAGCTCCTTCCGTAACCCATAGATTTGTGCGGCAATAGCTTGTTCAAATCGGCTGCAAAGGATATCTAAGCATCAGCAACGTTGTTGAAATAAACTATTTGCTCCGCAATATCTTTTTTATAGACTAAGAGAGCCACACAATGATCATATGATTGCATCACTCCCAGGATTGACACTACTAGAAAAAAGCGATTTACCTACGGAAAATTCCGTAGGTAATCCGTAGGTAATTAAGTTTACCGACGGATTACCGACCAAACTTGACTCAAAATTTCCGTCGGTATTCAGATGGTCGGTAACTAAATTACCGATGGAAAAAGGAGTCCGTCAGTAAATTACTTACGACGGAAATCTGGACAACTGTTACTGACGGATTACCTACGGAACTGTCTGTAGGTAAATTACCTACGGAATTTCCGTCGGCAAACCGTTGCCATATCAGCGTACCCATACATACACATGGTTGTAGGCATTCCGTAGGTAAAAGGTTACCTACGGATTTCCTACGAAAACTTATCCCAAAACTTTTATGTGATGTTCCGTAGGTAATCCGTAGGTAATGTAAATTTAATTTTTATTTGATATTTATTAGATCATATTTAATTACTAATATCATTTTTTCATTTTTTTGGAATTTAAATTTTAAAACGGTATAGTTTGAAATATTTAATAAACATGAAAAACTATATTATCAAGCACAAAATCTAAAATATTAAATTTCACAAAATTAAAAGATTTAGAATATATCAAATTCATATTATAAATTTAACAACCAATATTCTACATTGTAAATATGAAAATGGGAAAAAAATACTAAAATCATTTCATCTAACTATGAATAACAGTCACACATCACCACGTAGAATCCAACAAGCAACAACTGCTAGTTTGAACTCAGAGTTGATTACAACTACTTGATTTTATGGACGTTTATGCCACTACTAGATCAGACATCATCTCTTGCTTGACGATATCCTAGACCCACCTGAGCAGCAAGCCCAACACCCCCAGCTTCTGGTGCGTATGTTTCAGTACCATACCCATTAACAATAGTTTGAAGTGGCTCATTAATCATAATCCAGTTCTTGACTCTATCCCCAAAATGTTCAAAGCATGTTTCTACATAGATGGTGAAGTACTTCCTGCACGTTTAGATATACATGAGAGCATGTGGGCTATGAAAAAAGCATGCCAATCACTCTGATGATGAGAAATCGAAAAAAGCAATGCTGCCAGCATTATGAAAAGGCTTAAGTGGATGAAATATGCTTGCGGCTCCTTAGCCTGAGCAAATATTACACGTCATGCCACCATTCAATAATCAAATGACCTACTAATCCCATTCTACAATAATCAACATGATATTCAGAACAGTGTAGTAAATTGTGTTCATTAATGGTCCTAGAATCGGCAAGTTGTACAAGTCTATGTAACAAGTTAAAAACTGATAATAAGCATGATTCTTATCTGCACAAAACATATGTTACTGTAAAAAGCAATAACAACAGCAAGTAGCAGCAACTAGAGTTAAAACTTTCAGTTTTCAAGCAGTATTAACAATGCTGGTTGTAGCTAAACCTACAAACGAAGCCAACTTCACCAACCAAATGAGAGAGACAACCCTAAAACGCCAGTCAAACTGGAGCTCTTAGAGAGAATATTAGGTTTTCAAATTTATTTTAAGTACTGAAAATGGTTTAAATAACAAGTTATAATGCCATGAAGCGTTGACCTGGACCAAACTTCATTAGTCTTTACAAAGTTTAAGAGGAAAACATAACCAGAGGAGACAAAGACATCTTGTACTCCCCATAAATGAGTATGATACTATCCTTGATGGCATTAAAAATTGATAGACATGAACCTCATTAAAGTACAAAAGAATAACAAATATACCAATCTATCCTTCATGTGACAATTTATAAAATTGTCTCCCTAATATTTGTGTCTGAAGACTTAGGTATTGTTTTCCTATCAATATTCATACTTAAAAAGCAACTTAATCTCCTCAATTTTCTAATTATTGTTTTCTAATGTTTTTCTCTCAAGAATTTCCTACTGCCTAATATTCTAGGTTTTTTTTCTCTCATGACCAACAATCATAACAAACAACAAGCTCTTTTATGAATTTGATATTCATAACATTTGCTACACAACGTTCATTAATTGTCACAAAATTAGCAGGTTGTACTGAAATACCCCGACCTTAAATATGGCGATTAAATTATCCTAATAGGTATTTAAGAGCCTAATAATGATTAAGAAATATTGGTGAGGGAAAATAAATGCAAAAGAAATAAAGAAACGCTTAAAAAGCGAAAAACGCTAAATAAGCGTTAAATAACCATAGGAGGTATGAGACCCCGGTTAGCGTATCATAAGGATTCTAAAGGCTTAATTAAGTCTAAATAAATATGAGGGAACAAATCCCGAAGAAAACGGATCCTCAAAATGGATTAAAAACACTAATGAACATTAAAGCGCGTTTTTCAAGGTAACCGGGAAAACGTGACTTTAAACGGGTTAAATAGACTCGTAATAATTATAATTAATTAAATAGTCATTAAAAAATATTAATGAGGGTCTAGAGCCAATAAAATTAATAAAACGAGAAATTAGTAAAAAACTGTCAAAAACGGGAAGTTGTGGGGTAGAAACATAAATAACCAAAACTTATGTGTCCAATAATGTAAAAAGAAATTCAAAACCCACATGGGGGCTGGTGTGTCCGATTTGGACCCCCTCTCACACTCCCTCACACACTCCTCTCTAATACACAAACAAAAAAAACAATAAAGTAACACCTTACTTTATTTACTCTCACACTCTCTCTCCATTCCCTTATTCTCATTCTTCCTCACGTAACCACTCCCTCACTCTCTGAATTTTTCCCTCTTCTTTCTTTCTTCCTGCGACAGCCATGGGGTGTAACACCCCAACATACAACAACACACTTAACATTAAACTGCAGCGGAAAATACACATCATCACATAACTTAACTCATCGGTGTTACACGCCGTTAACCACCCACGTGGCTAACAAGGCTAACATTTACACAACTGTATCGGTCTGATGGACTAGATCCCCGAGCAACTATACAATACCGTCTCCTTTATCACTACCAACATTCATTATACAAATACCTTCCAACTGTACCGAGTAATTACAACTAATGCCGAGAACAATTTCGGTCTTACTACACCTACAGGTTACAAGTGATTACATTAATTACCCGTACGCAACAACTACCCCGTCCTACTCTCGAACGGCTCCAGCTCCTTGTACCTGAAATAGAAAAGGAAAGAAAGGGTGGCCCCCCAGGGGCTCAGCACCTTTGCTGGTATGGTAATCCCGCAGCCCACATGCTACCGGGCCACGCACAACTATTTGTCGTCTTAGCATGCAGTTGATTACATTTAAATCAAGCATGTGAAACATAAACTCACGACACAATACATTTCACCCCAATGGACTTAACAAAAATAACTCATCCATACTTAACCAATCACTCTTTGAGTTCTTCCACCCTATAGTATTTCTCCTCTAACGGAGCTATTTCCTCAATAGACGACACTTACCCACTATCGGGTTTCCACAAACGTCTCTTTTACATACTAGGAATCATATCCATGATCCTCATATTTCACTTCTAAGCGACATATAACATCACATCACAATAACTTTGCAACATACAAATAACACATACATAACGGGTACGGATCTCTTAGGAACCGGCCCAAACATAGTTAATACACTGGTGAGCCTAGGGAAAGATATCACCCCCATGTTAAGCTCGTTATACAACACTCATTACCGCCCTAATAGTCGGACGAGTAACTTACCTAAAGATGGATCGGATTTAGTGACCCAAACACACCACACAAACACATGTTCCCCCTAAACCGATCGTAAGTCAGAATAGCTAAGCTTTGGGATAAGCTAATGGGAGATCATAACCGTGAGGGAAACAACCATAACAAAGAGAAGGGTAAAGCTAAAAAGGATACCCACTCCCAAACAACGCGCGACCGGCCAAACCGGATTCCTCACTACTGTTAGTACACACTTACTTTTAATTTTTCGTTAGAACTCCACTACGGAGTCTATCGTACTTACACACCATACAGTATTACTCTTGGGTTAAACATACAAGGGAGATCCCTACATTCACACACACAAATCACACAATTAACTTACGCATAGCCGTGGTTAGAACGCCCCACGGTTCGGGTCGTTTAATCCGAATACCAAACTCTCATGTGATCCTAGACTCAGTTAGTAAAGGTTTAACACTTTCGAGGTTAAATGGTATCGGGAACTAGGTGCGCCACATAAATGAATTACTATAATCTCATTACATGTTTTATCTTACAAGGTGGCAAACACACAGAAAAACACATTGGCATACAAGCCGGTGTAATCCGGTAGGACACAGGTTGCAAGAAAACCATACCTGTCACCAACGTCCACTCTAACGTGTCGGCTTAAGTTTCTTGACAGTTCTTGAACAACTGGCAACATTACATTTACTTTTATCAACATCGGGGTAACACGTTTGTTTAAAGTCTAACGCTCATAACTTACCCTCGTTAACTAGTTAAACAACTTGACACTTTTAGCTTGTTTTACTTTCACATTTTATTACAACTTTTCACCCACTTGGTTGTCTTTATATCACATCTAACATGTCCTTAACATCCTTACAACATCATTACTTATCAATCCCCATCTTTACACATTATTTTTATACCTTAAACAACATCTTTAGAGTGGTCCGGGACTTGGTCCTTACCTTAAGTCCCGGATCAACACTTACACAAACTCACGGTATGTTTTGATAGGGTGGTCCGGGACCTTGTACTCACCCTAAGTCCCGGACCAAGACAGTCTTGTACTCTCGGCTACATTTAACAGGGTGGTCCGGGACTTCATACAGGTCCTAAGTCCCGGACCATTCTAGGCAAAAACTCTTGGGTAATTTAAGGGGGGTGGTCCGGGTCCTTGTACAAGACCCAAGTCCCGGGACACATTGTCTTAGAAACTCACGGCCCGTTTTTCATACTGGTCCGGAACATGACCCATAACCTAGGTCCCGGACCCAAGCTACAGAATTGACGTTCTTGCATTTTTCAAGTCCTGCTGCATAAGTTCTTTACACCCATCATATGTATAAACTTCCCAAATGATCTTAGGTACACTCTTATACTCAAAACTTCACCAAATATACACCACATTACAACATAGTGCACAATTTAAATTGCATAGCACTTAGGCTCTTAAAATGCATAAATCTTAAACACTGAATTTCCCACAATATATTTGCCTTTGACCTGCAAATACACACAACAATACATATGTCCTTTACTAGTCTCTTTGAGAACATTTTTCTAAGTCATTTACCATTGGCTCTTTAGGTAGTTTCAATAGACAATATTAGCTCATTTTTCTAAAGCATTATAAGCTATTTTAGATTAGCATAATTACCTCCTTTCCTCACAAGTTCTTTCTTGTTTCAGAAATCTTAGATCTTGGAGAGAGTTTGGATACTTGCCAAGAGAGGACTCCACCCAGTCCTTGAATGGTTGGAATGAAGCTAGAACACGGCAACATAAGGACACCATTTAAGGTAATTTTCGGACAGCACAAAACATGGAGGAACATCATTTTTCTTTGAGTTTCCTTACCTTGAAGCAAAGGAGAACAATAATACGTGAAAAGATGAGCTCAAGCTCCTTCCATGGAGATTCCCCTTGGCACCAAAATGGAGCTCTAGAAGATTTGAAAGGACCAAGTTGAAGAGCTTGATGAGACTAAGAGATTGGTGGTCTTAGTTTTTAATTTGGCCAAGTGAGCTAGAAGTTACAAGGATTTGAAGGTGGTGTCTGGTGCTGTGCTGCTTCAACCGTGAAAGAGAGCAGGAAGGAGATGGGATACGCGAGAATGAGGGAGATGAAGATAATGATTGATTGCAAAAGCCTTGAGTGGGTAGTCGTTAAATAAAGCAAATAGTGCTTAATAAAGTAGTATAGTATTTTATTTATGTCTCCTTCACTTATTTGATTGCAGGTGGTGGTGACTCACCTCACAAAAACCGGCCCCCATATATTACTTAGGGGTGTTTTGGTCTTTGTTAACTCATTTAATTACTTAATATAACATATGTTACAAACTAGCTTATAAAAGTCACTATTCATAAAAACAAGGCACATAACTGTGAAATTTTTGGTTTCCCATTGATTTAGGATTCCTAATGTGATACTAAGTAGTACACATGTTAATTAAAGAGTAATGATGGACATCTAGCCATTCAAAACCCATTTACAAGACAATTTTTCAAAAATGTGCTTTAAGGCTCCTTTAAGCACATTTTGTGTTTAAACTTGTTTTCAAGCTTGGTTTTCTTTGGTAATTGGTTTAATATGTCTATTAACATATAAATACGGTCTGGGTAAGCTCATTAGGTCTTAACCAAGATTATCCCAAGCTTAGAGCACACTTTTGCCCTTATCGACTTTAAGGTAATTAATTATGTTTAATATGGTTAAAATCGTTCACTAATATTTCTAAGGCATTTTTTAGCCTTATTATACCATATCTTAACATTTAAAACACATATCAAGGTTTGGGGTATTTCATGGGGGCTTGAGAAACCAACACAAATATTCACTTCTCTCCTCTTGTAACCTTCTTGAACCTTCTCCAAAAATTACAAAAACTACACCATTGGATTCCTCTCATCAAGAGGAACATTTATCTCTTTTCAAAAATAAAAAGGAGAACTTTTGTTTTTATGGGTATACCCCATTTGGAGCTTCAAGACCACCATTAGAAGGCCCTCCTTCTCCTTGTTCTATTGAGGTAAAAATATCCTTAAAAACTCCATCTTTTTCTAGCCTCAAAGGCAAAACGAAAATGTAGACTAAGACCTTGTTTGGTTCTTTGTGCTATAGCCGATTTTGGCTTCTTGGGAGAGTGAGAAGTCTTGTTCTTGAGCTATCCTAAACAGCTCTTGCACTCTTGGAAGGTAATATAATTCTAAACCCTAAAACCTATATTAGAACTTATATAATGGTTAGGGTTAAATTGTGTATAGTATGGTGTATTGAAATGTGAATATATGGGTTGTAGTGTTAGAGAACTTGTATTGCTAAATCAGTGGAGAGGGAGAGAGGAAGAAAGAAAGAAGAAGAAAAAGAAGGAAAGAAGAGCAAGGAACCAAGAAGAAGAGAAAAGAAAAGGAAAACAAGAACAAGGTAAATTACCTCTGTTCAGTTTGTGTATAATGCGTGTGTGCGTGAGCAAGTGTAATGTCTTAGTAAATGTAAAACCAATATGACCGTAGCAATGAAATGAGCATATAACTAGCATTAGTGAATTGTTGAGTTGGAATCTGTCAAAACAAAAATACGTAAGCTGCTGCTGTGTAAACGTTTGAACTGATGCACATATATATATATATATATATATATATATATATATATATATATATAAACCGTCTGATGCATATATGTATAGTTGAACAGGTTGTGATCTTTGATGAGTGAACAAACTAATGTGGTGAAACCTTAAGTTTTTAGGGGATACCATGTCAAAATCTAGAGAGAAACTATGTCACTTAAGGGTAGTTGGCATTTGTAGAAGAAGAATGAAAACTAAACATAAGCAGCAGCAGCAGCTCGAACTCTGCAACAGAAGGGAGAAAAGAATGAAACAGTGGAAATGGTGAGATAGCAGTAGGTTGAGGGAATTGATTTTTGGTGAGGGATTTAGGTGAGTTAGATGCTTGGATAAGTAGTTAAACATGTAATATTAACATTAGAAACCATTAGGAAGTGATTAAAGGAAGAAGACAATGAAACAGAGCATGAAAAATGTCTCAGTTCGTAGCAGACCATTGTTGGTCCGGGACTTAGGCCTTGTATTAAGTCCGGACCAACCATCCAAAGTAGCCCGAGAGTACAAATTATTAGCGGTCCGGGACTTACCTCTGGTATAAGGTCCCGGACCACTATCCAAAATCAATCCGAGAGTTTCCCAAAACGCCTGGTCCGGGACTTACCCCATGTACAAGGTCCCGGACCATAACAAAAACCAATTCGAGAATTCTGATCTGTGTTGGTCCGGGACTTAGGACCTGGACAAGGTCCCGGACCAACACCATAATTCACCCGAGAGAAATTTTAATGGGTTATAAGTTAAGGCATTGTTTGGGTATAATTGTATAAGTTGCATAAGATTTAATTAATCATAATTAAGAGTCATTAGGAGTATACACAAGCGAGAATAAGAATGAGGAGTAAGTAAAGAATGGAAATGAAATTGTACAAGTAAGAATTAGTAAGTATGTAAAGTGGATGAACTAAGGCAATTTGAAGGGCCTAGGTAGTGTTTAAACATGCGAGATTACATGTAAGAAGATTGGAGAAACAATGGGTAAAGTATGGGACTGAAAACAGAAGTAAAAATGCAAGTACTGGGCCGGACCGAACTTGCGACCGGACTTGCAAGTTCGGTCGAGCCCAGATTTACAAAGACGGGAAAGCTTCTGGAATCGACCGGACTTACGACCGGACTTGCAAGTTCGGTCGGACCAGAAAAATTCTCCCGTCTGTAACCTACTGGAATCGACCGGACTTGCGACCGGATATGCAAGTTCGGTCGGCCAGAAAAATTTCCGTCGAGCAAGCTACTGGAATGGACCGACCTTGCGACCGGACTTGCAAGGTCGGTCGGGCTAAAATTTTTCCGTTAAGTAACTCACTGGAATGGACCGACCTTGGGACCGGACTTGCAAGGTCGGTCGGACCTGGAATTTTCACCCGATGTAACCTACTGACTCGGACCGAACTTGCAAGGTCGGTCGCAAGTTCGGTCGGGTCAAAACTTACAAAAAAAAAAAAACTATAAGACTATGGTTAGTATATGTATGTATGTATATGTATACCCACCTATACATACGTGCATATATGTGTAAGTAAACCATTTTAAGTAATTAAAAGTAAGTAAATAAAATGTAAGTATAGGAATGTGAAGACCTAGTAAGTATGAGTTAGGAAGCGTAAGGGTAACCGAATTAAGTTAATGATAGTTAGATTAATTATTCGGTTGTATGTATGTCATAGGATTTGAATTGTGAATACCGGAGGAACGTTGGGATACAAGTACAACGGTGAAAGGTATGATTTCTTCATGCCCTGTATCCTAATCTGGTTACTCCGATTTGTGTGCTTATTTGACCACCTAAATAAGATAAATGCATGAATCGGACTATATTGCACTTACCTGTGCTTGACTTATGTTGTGCTTGATATTTATTGTCTTGAGCACTAGCTTGTATAATTCATGAAATATATGAATGATGATGAATGATATTCGAACCTCGTATTGTACTTGTGTAATGTATTGTACCTCGTATGTATGCGTATATGTGTATTGTATTATTGTGGCTTGGATGTTGACTTGTGCTAATTCCTAACTATCTAACTCCTAACTTAAGTGAGTAAATTGGAATGAGTACAAGTCCAATATAGCTTCGGCCACGCGTGAGGATGCGGAGTCACAAGAGGTTGGCTGCAAATCCTGACTCTTAAACTGGTCCGCGGCCCAAATCCCTTAAATGGGTAGCATCCCGGATTGGTGAGTCAAGTAAATCCCGGAGGTGGGACGGTGTAGTCCCCAGGGCCGGAGGTCCCGACGACTTAACTTGAGTAAGAGTAAGAGTAAGTAAGTATGGATCCGTAAGTGTGTATGTATGTATGCGTATGTATGAAGTAACGAGTAAAAGAGTAATCTCCACCCGATTAACCCGGGTGGAACAATGAAGCTAACAAGAACTGTACTTTGTGTATGTAGTAAGTATGTGTATTCGGAAGAAGGTAAGTGAGTATTGAACGGTTATATCGTATTCCTTGTATGTAATGAATTGTATGTATGTATGTTGTGTAAGTATTATTGTACTGTGTGTAAGAGCATGTATGCATGTATGCTTGTATGAAAATGAACCGCATGTATTCGACCAAGTGGTCGGCGTACCCTCACTAGTACGCGGGGTATGCGGTTATCATGCTCGGCGAAAGCTGACCCCTTCGGGGGACATTTTTTTAGTGTGCAGGTACCCGAAGCGAATATGGTCAAGGAAGAGACCGGAGGCACACCCTTGTAATTAGGAGTAAGTAGTTTGTGAGGAACGGGTAGTAAGTAGTCCCGTAGTGAGTACGTATGAACTTTGAAGAGGTAGTATATCTGTATAAGGATCTTAGTAAACTCGGTATGTGGATGATATTGTATGGTATTTGAAGTATTGTATCGAATGGAAGAATGTAGCGTGTATTGGTGTATGAAATATATATGGTAGATATGTAATACTCTGGATTCCGGCCCATCAGACCGATGCTGTAAGCAGTAGTAGTAGCCTTGTTAGCCACGTGGGTGGCTAACGACATTGTATCACCCATTGTATGTAAGTAAGTATCCGCTGCGTATATCTGACGTGTAAGGAGATTGGACGGTAAACATGTATTAATGGTAGGGGTGTTACATGTACAGTCTGTAAAACAAGCCAAAAAGCTGTTGATAGACATGGTTCTTATCTGCACAAACATATACTACTGTGAAGAGCAATAACAGCAGCAAGTACTAGCAACTCGGAACACAGCAGCATATGATTCAACATGATCTGTGTTGCCACCATTTGCTTTATTCACGACAACACATGATTCAATTAATTCATAACAAAATCAAATTGTTCCATTCAAGTACACACAACAACATAGATTTAAATTGATCAGACAATCATTATTTTATTCACAACAGCATATATAAGGTGCTTTATTCATGTATACCCTCTTTTCAATAACCCTTAACAAAATCAGTATGCTATATTCATATACATACGACACCATATGGATTCAAACTGAACATAATCAACAATTTAGTTCATATTTGCAAACAACGTCGATCAATTTAGTTAGTACATTTACGCACACAAACAACACAATTAATATTTTAATTTAACCAGATTCATAAACATAAAAAACAAAAGCTTTATATTCACGTTCCTGTAGTGGTACGGATAGTGAAGTTTGTATATTCTACTATTGCTACTGGTGGTGGAGCGCCAAGAACCTGCTACTTCTGGTGGGGAGGTTGGAGTTGACAGGCAAAAGTGATTGGTGAGTTCACATCGTGGAGGAAATTAAGATTTGGAACCATGTTAATTACTATAAATCAAATTACAGTCAGCAGCACAGCACTACCCTTGGTGTCGCAGGTTGGGAGAATTCAATTGCATATTTGTAGTGCCAAAATTTAGATACGTACAATGCAACCCTAACTAATCGAATGTAAGTTAATTTGGAACAAAAGGGGAGATTCTCACCTTGCGCCCGTGTTTGTTGGATACGCCACTTCAATTGCAGGTTGGGATAGCAAAAAAGTTGCTTCAGGCGAAGATTGTTGGAGACGATAGCAGTGATGAGGAAAGAAGAGAAGAAAGATAGAAGAAGAACAGAGAAAGATGAGAAATTAATATTAGACAGGGAAAATGCATATATACTAGTAATCGTGAAATTCAGAGAGAAGAAGAAAACCTTCTATCCATCTCCTCGAACACCTTTGAGAACTATATATGGTATATGCTCAGCGCGGTTATTCGACAGATGAAGTTCTGCAAGATAGAAAGGAGAGAGGAAAGTAGAAAAGACTGGGCGCCGCGCATAGCAGAAGGTTAGTTTTAGCAAGCTTACCGATGGATTGGTCCGTCGGTATCTATGTCAATAAAACAACAGCGTTGGATTAATAATAAACTTACGGACAGAATAATCCGTCGGTACTCACGTCAACAAAACGACAACATTTCACCGAATGAGAACTCCCGCATGTTGTATATATAGTGCTGTAATTACCGACGGAAAGCGTCCGTAGGTAATTACCGACAGAACATTTTGTCGGTATTTGTCCAATAAAACGGCAACGTTTGTAGTCTCGCTTGTTGCATATATAGAGAAGTAATTACCAACGGACAATATCCGTAGGTAACCATGTATTCATATTTACCTACGGAAAATATCCGTAGGTAATTTGTTGTCATTATACGCGCCCTTTCCAGCCAATCCTCCCGCACTTTCCCTTCAAATTTACCTACGGAAAATTCCATCAGTAAAGTTGTGGTTAGAATTCCGTCAGTATTCCGTAGGTAACTACTTAACCGAGTGCTGGCATTATAAACCGTAGGTATTCCGTCGGTAATTACCTACGGAAAATATTCCGTAGGTAATTTCCATAGGTAAATTACTGTTTTCTAGTAGTGTGAAACTTCGGGTCGTTAGTAGATGGTGGGTGTTAGAGATCAATAAAGGAACCCTAACTTGTTCTTCGTTTTCATCTACACCATTACCTTCCTCTTCCATCTGCAGAATCCCTCACCGGTGAAGATTGGAGCAAGTGACATTCCAGGGTGATCGCTTGGATGCAGATAGAGAGGGTCGTAATACTGGATTCCATCCTTGATGTGTAGCGTAGAATCCATGGCGGGTCCTTCCTCTTTTCCAGTCATGGTTTAGAAGCAGAAACGAAAGCAAGATAAAGGAGAAGAGATGAAAATCAGGACCGTGAAAAGTCCTGCTGTGATACCATGTCGAAGAAATCAATATGTTTGTTCGGAGTTTCAGAGTGGAAGAAGAGAGGAATTGAGAGGAAAGATCAGAAAACGTTCACTTGTTATTCAGTGTATGACTGGCTACTTATTACAAATTAGAAGACTGTGTTTATATAAGCCTGTTACGCTAATTACCATTGACAGACACACAGACTACTAACTAATACAGTTAGTTAATACAGTCAACTAAAGCAGTCAATTTTACTCTCGATAGATTTTGTTTACGAAACAAAATCCAACTAAGCATAAATAATGCAACTACTATTTGCAACCAAATCCCACAGGATATTACATGAGTAGCTTTGGAACAGACTCAATCATCTTGGCGAGTTGGCCTTGTAAGCTTGAACTGCTTTCCAGTCTTCACCAACCAAAGAGGAATCAATCCTCCAGTAACCAAATTAACTAATCCTTTAGTTTTTTGCTCAACTTTTTTAGCACTTAATTTATAATAAGATTAAGGGGGCGTTTGTTTTTTTGATAAGTGGTTGAAAGTTCAGCTTAAGAACGATACCAATGTTCTAAATGAACCTTTCTTGCAATATAGTAGTGGTGAGTTTGAACCCAGGACCTTTGGTTCAAGGATACCACTCCACTACCGACCAAACCATGAGGGCTTGGCGATTAACAGGGCATTTGTATTGCGCGAGGAAACAAAATGGAATCAACAAAGAGAACGGTGGGGAATTAAAAAGAATTCCTTTTGATTTTCCTAACCATTTGTTTGTGCAGGGGAAATAGAATTGAATAACCGGTCAACTGTTACTGGTCAATAGTCAACGGTTGCCGGCTGTTGGTCAACGACCATCAATTGCCGATCAACATCCACCAGTCACTGGTTGTTAGTCGTCAGCCAATGGTCATATGTCATCGGGGAAAGAGAATGTCATTCCCTAGTAAAAAGTAGTAGAGAATCAAGTTAGAGAAAATTGAGATAATCCCACACCCTTTCCGTTTCTTGAAAATAAGAAAAACTGGCTAAATAAATAGTAGAAAACAGAATCATTCTAATTCCATTTCATGATTACCCTAAATTAAAATGGTAGCTGTGTCATTTAGCATTAGCACTTACATAATTATAAATAGGGAAATTTCACCAAATACCACTGAGTTTTTGTTTAATTCATGATATACCACTGTGTTTTTAAAATTATACAGGATAACATTGAGTTTTTACTTATTTCATCAGATAACACTCTGTCCCATATTCTGTTAACTTCTTTGTTATTTTTCCTGAAAAATGACAAAATACTCATGTTATTAATTGCCTCACAATGAACTGTCATATTGATAAATAAGATACCACCTTAATTTAACTAATAATAGGGCAGTTTAGTCTTTTTTTTATAGGGATATTAACGGAAAAGTTAACGAATATGTGACAGAGTGTTATATGGTGAAATAAGTAAAAATTCGGTGTTATCCTGTGTAATTTTAGAAGCATAATAGTATATCATGAATTAAACAAAAACTCAGTGATATTTGGTGAAATTTCCTTTATAAATATAGCATTGTGAATCTGTGAGTTTAAAATATTACTATATTGTGGTTATTGGACTTTTTTTTATTGTTGTATTAAAATAATTATTATATATCTCGTATGTTACAAAAACTAAACTGAAAATAATAATATCACCACCTGATAAGGAGTCCATTATTTAGCCCTTTCATTTCATACCATTATAAAAATGAGCATTCTTTCTCACTATGCCGTAGTAGCTAGTAATGGTGGCCACGGGTCGGTTCACCGGTTCCGGTTCCGGTTCCACCGGTTCGGTTCTGGAAACGTGTATTCGTATTCGGAACCGGTTTGGGCGGTTCCGGTTCCGGGTCGGTTCTGAAATCTGGATTCGCTTCGGATTCAGTCAAAAAACCGGTCCGGCCGGTTCCGGTTCCGGTTCCGGTCGATTCCGGTTCTGGTCGGTTCCGACCGGTTCCGGAGCGGTTCCGGAAAGATTCGATCAGCTCCAGTTGCTTGTTTTGCTCCGATTTGAGATCCGTTTGAGCGCACATGTTGCTCTTTTCATCCACTTTACTCCTAGATAGGTTATTCTTCAAGTTTATAATCTTAAATGTGTAAGAAACAAAGACTTAGGAATTTTTATTGAATTTACAAAAAATAAGGAACAAAGAGAATTTTATTATATGATTCAATGCCTCATTAAAACCTTAATAGGTAAAACTCATTGGGAAAACCCTAATAAGGAAAAGAGTACAACTATTTTCTTTAGAGGAGCGCGCGCCGAGACCCAAAACGATGTCGTTTTGGCCGATTCAACGGTAACTTCAACCGGTTCTGTGGCGGTTCCGGTTCCCGGTTCCGAATCCGACAACGGTTCCAGGCGGTCCAGGCGGTTTCCGGTTCCGGTTCCGGGCCCGGTTCGGGCCCGAATCTCAAAACATGTATTCGTATTCGGAACCGGCTGAGGGGTTCGGTTCCGGTTCCGGTTCCCACCGGTTCCCTACCGTTCGGTTCCAATCGGTTCCGGGTAGAACGCCGGTTCCGGGTAGAACCGGACCCGATGGCACCATTAGTAGCTAGCAATTATGAAAACATCTCGAATGAAGTTTTCGTAAAGTTTAAATTATTTTTGGGGTTTTTAATCTTTGTTTGTCAAACATCATGTAGTGACTCGAATTTGTAGGTATATACTCTTTTTTTGGACAAAGCAACGAGTATGCGCGCGTAAAGCCATATTGATAAACCAACCTCGACAATTATACATACATATATTATTCTCCTCCTCGTCCACTCACTCACCACCAGTTAGTTGTATCCCCTCAAAATAAGCTTCATTCGAGGGGACATCATCAGGGAAAAATACAAAGAAGACCGACAATACAACGCTTTTTCTGTCGTCGTCTTCTTATGTCAACGACGAGAAGAAGAGCAGAAAGGTTCACAACAACGGGAGATTCTATAAAAAAACACCTCCAAGCAGAAAATAGAGGAGGCAACCTCAGATTACCCACCTCAGCTGCCTCTATGTGGAATCCTTGTTGGTTTACACGTCTTCAGTTTTCCATACGTGCCCCCTTCCCCCCCTCTTATCCAATCTCCCTCTCTTTCCCTCCCTCTTACTCGCTCCTTGTTTCGTATTCCCCCGTGTTGGCGTCAATTGATTCTAAATGAACTTGGCAGGTATATCACGTATCGCCTTACCCAGCTGAGATTCCCTTTGATTCATCCCGAGATTCAATCATTCTCGCTTTCCATAAGAAGACCCTCTTCCTAAAGATTGTTCCAATGTTGATATTGTTAGCCGGGTGGTGCGAATTTCGCCATTTCGTTTGTTCGGTTGGGTGTTTCGGTTCTTATGAAAAGAGAGCGCGATCACTTTTGAAACCGCGCTTTTCTTCTTGGCCGGAATCAGGTGCGATTCTCTTTGCGTTTAGCTTTCATGATTTCCACCAGCGATAATGAGAAGCCGGGGACGTCGTCTGTCCCGAGGAAAATGAAGAAGGCGATCCCGCCGCCGCCGGTAATTGTTCACCCCCGTTCTCCTACTGGAATATCATCTACATTGTGCATTTCATTCTCTGGCATTTTCTTGAAAAGGAGAAGAGGTGAGGAAAACACGTTATTTTAACCACAATGAAAATTCCGTTTTAAAATAATATGGGTAGCCGAATTGACCGAAACTAATGGTGTTGTGCTATCCTTTTAGCCAATTTTGTCTCCTCCTTGATCGTGATTAACCTCAGGGGTTTCAATTATGGGTGGGCGGCGGGGAACCTCTCATTTCTACTGCTAGATGTCTATTATAATTTCTTAAGAATTTTCATTACAATGACAGCATGAATTCACAATATACTCCTAGGAGGGTTCCTAGTTCTAATTGATATTTTTCAGAAGGAAGAAAGGAAATTGGACAGGTACCCTGGTAATTTAGTGGAGGATGTTTATTGTGTAAGATTTTAAGATGACGTTTTAGAAAAGCATGGTTCTTAGGGAGAAATTGTCTATCCCGGTCATTATACGAGGATGGTGATGGGTGGGATCAAAGATGTAAGATATGACGCTTAAAGCAAAGATGAAGATTGGCTGTAGATTGATGCACTGGTGAACGTTTTGCGTTAACCTTTTGAGTTGAAGAACTTTCGAGTATTGCTAAGATTTGTTCATTATTTGGCGCATAGCTGTTAACTTGCAAGTTTTCAGAAATTTGTCTCTCAGACTTTTCACTTTGAATGGCACCAAAATTGTTAAGCAGTCGCTGGAAATATACCTACACAAGCCTGTTCAGTCAACCAGTTAGGCTCATCCTTAAATTTTAGCTGGCAAACTTGAATAAATTTATTCCCCTGCACAAACCTAAATGTTACATTTACTGTAAATCGTTGTCCCCAAATATCCAAACAGAGATTTAGGAAATGGAATCTCTAAGCTGGATATTAGCTTGATATCTTTGAATTTGGCACCTGATAACTATTGAGTGAGATAATATAGTATAAGAAGCTTCAGACAACTATAGCTTTAATTATTTCTAATATATTGGTCGAGTGATTGGACTATATAAACTGTTTGATCCTTTGTGAAGATATCTGAACATTTTGGTTGATGGATCCAGGGAATTCTCTGCACGAAATCTTTCGTGCTGAGTCCATAGCGAAAGGCGTTCGACCAAGATTAGATTAGATAAATCAGGTATAAACTATTCTCCAGCTTATATTGTAGAATCAAGGCTCATGTCTTTTCTGATCACCATACTATTAAACTATTTTTTCCTCAAACACAACATGGCCTATTGGTTCACTACTTGTTTACTTATTCAGCCCCATTACCAAAAAGCCTTAAAAAAATTTCAGTATCATAATGATCTAGCAATTATTATGCACAATGGAGTATCTATCTAATCCAGTTGTTTTGTGAACGAAAACATCTAAGGATGTTTGTTCTTTGTAAATTCAAACTTTCAGTCATTTGGGAGAATGAAGTTAGAAACTGTCATGACTTGTCTATCTTGAAACTTTGAAGATGTTCTTAATTATTATAATATATATATAAATATGCCCGGTCAATTTGAAAATGTTGTTTTCTTCGAGATCCATCTGTTCCTTGATCGACCAACCTTTGATGATGAATGTTACATGGATCACCTTCTCTTGGGTGAATGCTCCATTTGTCATTGTATCAGGTCCCCAGAGAAAATTAGAATCCATACTACACAACCTAGCAACAGACACTGTGCTGATGGTGGATCTCCAGATCCAAAATGGGTGTAAGTATTGAACTATATGCAAATCACATTGTCATATTTTTCTAATTGATAAAAATTACTAATTCTCTAACTAGATGAGTTTTGTTACTTTTTTCAAAATATAATATGTTTTTGACTTTTTACCATTCACTTTCCATTTTGATCCCGTATATTTCTTTTCCCTCCCTTTTGCTTCAATTCCCTATACAAAAAGTAAGGTAAAATGTTCTATATTAGTTTCGGTGTTTTACGCTAAACATCATCTAGTTAGAAAAGGATGCAGTACATACCGGTGTCAAAAGTAATGACCCTCTTCTTACTTGTATCAGTGTATTATGTCTTCTCTAGTTGTAACCTTTTTTATTCTTTTTTAATACTATTATGTTTGTATTGCATTGTACATCAGATCCTTGAGTCCTGGATTTTCATCTGTATCAAGTGTTCCGGGTAACACAGAAGCCTTGGCGTCCATGTAACAAAAGTAAGGGTGTACCTAATCTTTGTTCAGAAGCTTTGTAGCCATGTGTGAATCAATAGCACTTACATCCTGGTCAGTTTAGAACGGAATTTACTAGTGTTAAATAATTGTGTTAAGAAAGAAGCTTATTGCTTTCTAAGCGGCCTAGATTCTGTTCCTAGTGTCAAAATCCTAGATTGTCTGAGAGACAATCGAACAAAGTTTTTAGCTGGTATATGCTGCTGTTAGAAAGAGGTAGTTTTATAGTTCCAAAGATCCTGGGTTCAAAACCTACCCCACTTATCAAAAAAAAAAAAAAGAGGTAGTTTTATAGTTGCTTTTGTTTTCCGTATAACACCACAGGTATTGTCAGTAAATCTTGATGAATGGACAGAGGATCAAGTTGACGCTTTGGCAGAGATGGGAGGGAACTCTCTTGTCAACCAGAAGTATGAAGCCTGTATTCCGGAAGATATTACAAAGCCTAAGCCAGACTCCAATATAGATCAGCGCTCTGATTTTATCAAGTAAGCACTCAAAAACTCATTTCATTTTTGTTCGTATGAAAATTCAAGCGCCAAGGGCTTTGATCATCACTAATTAGAGTTACCGCATCTTCTCATTGATTAGGAGAAAGTATGAGATGCAACAGTTTGTGCCATTGGAACTCCAGCCCTATCCACCCATACCAAAACCTCCTCCAGGAGCATCTTCTAATATTGACAGTTCACTGAACGCGATGGCAACTGTTGCTTTGGATAAGAGGCAGGCGGATAAGCAGGCAAACAACAATCGCAGATTTTCATCTTTGGGGCATGCATTCCGCAACAGCTGGAAGAAGAATAACTCGGAATGTAAAGCCTCAAAGAAGACCAATCAAGGGGTAATTTGATTATACATTTCAGCTTTGTGCCCTGTGGATAGAGTGTTGAAAGGAAAGGAAGAGTATCACAATCCAATAAACATTAATTGTTGATGACAGGCAGGGATGATTGAGTTTGTTGGACTTATTCATGTGAAAATCCTTAAAGGAACGAATCTAGCTGTTCGGGATATGGTGAGCAGTGATCCATATGTGATCATTTCATTGGGTCAACAAGTAAGCTATGCATGTTTATTTCATTCATACTCGTTGTGCATATTTTATCTCAATCTTTCACCTTTACTACTTGATGTGTATACAACTTGATGAAATTTGTTACAGTCTGTTAGGACAAAGGTGATGAAGAACAACCTGAACCCTGTTTGGAATGAGAAGCTTATGTTATCAATTCCAGACCACATTCCGCCTCTTAAGCTGGTGAGCTTGTCGCCTTTGAACAAAATAATTTTTTGTATCCGTGCTTGTAGATTCTTACCTATTTTTGTGTTTGAATTGATATTGAAGCTTGTATCATGAGTTTCAGATTGTGTTTGACAAAGACAAGTTCACGACGGATGACTTCATGGGGGAAGCTGAGGTAGACATACAACCTCTTGTATCTGCCGCAAAGGCCTATGAGGGGTCCACACTTCTTAACAACGAGTCGACTCAGCTCGACAAGTGGGTCGCGAGCAAAGACAACACTCTGGTGAAAGACAGCGTTATATCTGTCATGGATGGCGCAGTAAAGCAGGAGATATCGATCAAGCTTCAGAACGTGGAGACAGGATACTTGGATCTCGAGCTTGAATGTGTCCCTCTCACACAATAGATCTATTGTCTGCAGAATACTGGTTGTCTTGTCTTCTCTTGTACCTCCCATTCCCAATGATCTTATTCTTATTGATGACCAGGAGATGGCAATTTAGCAGTCATGTAGGACAGAAGCGAGCTTGTTTCGTCTTGCCTAGATGAATGAAAGCTTATAAAAAATGAGACGAACAAAGGTATTGATTTTGAAAATCTGTAAAGTAAACGATCATTAGTTTAAGAATCAACCTGTATCTAAACATCAAGCCTGAATATGCAACTCTTTTTTAATGTACATTGTTGTATTAGTCGAACAGTTCGGCTCAATGCTGAAGGCTACAAAGATTCCCCTCAGTTTCCTTTCCTTGTTGCTACTTCTTTGACGTTTTGCACATGTTAGGCTGTGTCATTAGTTTGTATTTCAGGGGCAGTTTAGTAATGTGTTGCTGTCAAGTTGGATTAGGATTAGCAACCTACTTAAGGGGAGCTTCTTAGAGTGTAAATCATTCTGGAGTTTAATAAAGAAGGTCTCACTGAGACTTGGGGGAGTGATACTTCTCGAAACGTATCAGCGCATGTAGCTTAACCCTTCCTATAGTGCGCATGGCAGCGGCTTTAGCCGAGAAAGAAATAAGGGAATTAAAAGGTATCCCTAGCCTCACTTAATAGATCGGGCAATTCATTTAGTGGGTTGAAAAAACCATATCAACAGGGTGAGTTTAATAAGTGGAAATTTTAGTTTCAGGCATGGGGTTGAGTCCCTATCACCCTATGTAAAGGAAGTCTATGAGGAGGTTTCAATGGGAAAAGTGAAGTTGTGCTTGCCTGCACATTGACGAGGTGAAAATTGGTACTCATGATGCTAGCTCCCTCCTTTCATATTCATGAGGTGAAATTGACATATTTTTTTTATAAGAGGGCTACAATGTAGCAAAACAACCAGTACATGGTTCACATGGCAAGGGAAGTGTGACAGACGTGCAGCAAGTAGTGGATCAGCCACCACGACGGTCCTCACGAGAAAGAGTGCGCCCAGCACGTTTAGCAGATTAAATCTAATTAGAATTAGGAAAATAAAATAGGAAGTGGCTAGGATAGTGGGTAGTTATCTCCTTATTATCAGCAAGTCTTTGAATTTAGAAATATCTTTAATTCCCTAAAAAGTCTCCTATATAATTAGAGGACTGATTACCGTTGTAATTAACAAATGAATTAAACTCTTCCTTCTTGCGTAATCTTCCCTGTGCTCTTGTCTCACTGGTGCTTTCAATGTTTCGGACTCATGGCCGACGGTACACGACTCAAAACCTTGGAGGAGAGTCAACACAAAACCAATGACCAGCTCCAAACCCTCGCCACTCAATTTCACCATCTCCAAACCTCCCTCGCCGGCCAAATCACCGAATTAACCAAACAATTCGCCACCCTTCACCAGCCGCGCCCCAACAGCATCCAACCGCGCGTCCCAAAACTCGAGATTTCCCTCTTTAATGGCGACAACGTCCTACCCTGGCTCTTTCAAGTCGAACGGTTCTTTGATTATCATCAAACCACCGCTGACCAACGCCTGCACCTCGCCTCCCTCTACATGGCCGGCCCCGCCCTGGTCTGGTTTTCCGTCCGTCACCAGCATCAGCCCTTCACGACCTGGGCAGAATTCAAGGCGGCGCTGGAAGAACGCTTTGGGCCGTCCAAATTCGACAACTCCGAAGGCCTTCTCTACAAACTGACACAAACCACCACCGTCCGTTCGTACTTGGAGATGTTCGAAGGGCTGCGCGCGCAGGTCCCGCATCTCTCCGACGCTAGTGCTCGCCAATGCTTCCTCTCTGGGCTCCGTGACGATATTCGTCGTGAAGTCATGCTCCTTAACCCCCTCACCATTCCAGAAGCTGCAAGCCTTGCCCGATCCATCGAAGAAAAACTGTCCATCTACACCCGACCACCGTAACACCTTCACCCCCCACGCCTCGCTCTTCCCGCCCCACCGCCTTCTTCCCCCGCTTCACGTACCCCGCCTCTCCTACCAACGCCCAGCCGCCCCAACTTCAAACGCCTCACTCCGGCCGAAGCACTCATCCGCTGAGAAAAGGGCCTGTGCTATAATTGTGACAAGAAGTTCGTCCCCGGCCATCGTTGCAAATCCTCTCCGATGATGTGCCTCATCTCCGATGACCCATTGAGCGAAGTGGAGGAATTCTACGACACGGTCGACGACACCGCCACCGAGCAGTCTATATCACCGCCCACCGATACGGACACTCCGTCTATCTCACTCTACGCCATGCAAGGCCACGCCGCACCCACCTCCATTCACGTGCATGCCCACATCCGCGGTCACAGCCTCATCTGCTTAATCGACTCCGGTTCCTCTCATAACTTTATCCAGGATTGTTGGGCCTCTCACCTCAACTTGCCGGTCGTACGTTAGCTAAGCTCACCACAGCTTTCAATTGGCCGGGCATTCGCCATGACGTCAAGGGCGTGGTCTCTTCGTGCTCAATCTGCCAGGAAACAAAGGCGGACAACCGTGCGCCAAAAGGCCTTCTACAACCATTACCGATACCATCCAAAATCTAGGACGAGATCTCTATGGATTTTATTACTCACCTTCCCAATTCGCATGGAAAGACGACCATCCTGGTCGTGGTCGATCGCTTGTCGAAAGCCGCACACTTCATTGCTCTGGGACCGACTTATACAGCAGCATCCGTGGCGGACATTTTTTCCAAAGAGATATGCAAACTCCATGGTATGCCCTCCTCTATAATTTCGGACCGCGACCCTCTCTTTGTGAGCCACTTCTGGCAAGAGCTTTTTCGGTTACAAGGCACCACATTGTCCATGTCCAGTGCCTATCACCCACAGACGGACGGCCAAACTGAAATTGTCAACCGACTCTTAGAGGACTACCTGCGTTGTTATGTCGCTGATTGCCCCACCACATAGACTACATATCTTCACTAGGCTGAATGGTCGTATAATACAAGCCAGCATTCCTCCACCGTCACGACCCCATTTGAAGCCGTTTACGGCCGCCCTCCGCCCTCTCTCTTGGACTATCTGCCCGCCTCAACGGGTATAGCCGCAGTCGATACCACTCTCACCGACCGGACCACGATCCTGCAGCAGTTGAAGCTACGCATTACACAGGCCCGTACCCGCATGAAATCTAAAGCAGACCGCCACCGACGGGACTTCTCTTTCACCCCAGGTGATCGGGTATACATCAAGCTCCAGCCGTACAGGCAATCCACGGTGGCTAACCGGTCCTCATTCAAATTATCGAAACGTTATTTCGGCCCCTTTACAGTGTTGGAGAAAATTGGTTCCGTCGCATACAAGATCGATCTGCCGTCGACCGCCCGGATTCACAACGTGTTCCATATCTCCCTCCTCAAAGCCGCGATCGGCCCACCCCCTGCACACTCTGCCGTGCTACCGCCGGACTTCACCAACGGTCACCCTCTGGTCACGCCAAGCCGCGCCCTGCGCTACCGACAACAGCTTGTTCAAGGTCAGTTCATCCCTTATGTTCTCATCGAATGGGCCGGCTTACCTGCGGACGATGCCTCATGGGAGCCGGTGGCTGAGATCAAACGAGACTTTCCTACATTTTGCCTTGAGGACAAGGTGGAGCCTGATGGGCGGGGCAATGTGACAGACGTGCAGCAAGTAGTGGATCAGCCACCACGACGGTCCTCACGAGAAAGAGTGCGCCCAGCACGTTTAGCAGATTAAATCTAATTAGAATTAGAAAAATAGCCAAATAGGAAGTGGCTAGGATAGTGGGTAGTTATCTCCTTATTATCAGCAAGTCTTTGAATTTAGAAATATCTTTAATTCCCTAAAATGTCTCCTATATAATTAGAGGACTGATTACCATTGTAATTAACAATTGAATTAAACTCTTCCTGCTTGCGTAATCTTCCCTGTGCTCTTGTCTCAGGAAGAGTCCTATATACCCATGACAAAATTACAACAACCGACCATCCCCTGTCCTACCACCATTCACTACCAACAATGCGCTGCTAACACAGTCAATATTTAAAAGAGATTGAAACTTTTGATATAAAGCTTCTTATCCAATTCCTCAATATATAATAAATATTTTATGGATATATACTCTATCTGTACACTTTTTTTCTTCAAAAAAAAAAAAAAACTACTCATATTAATTGATTGTTGACCCTCTTTTTTTATATATAAAATGAGCGCCGCTTGCAATTGAATTGAGTTTTGTTTGAGTTAGGGACTAGTCTGAATTTTTAGTCTTGATGAAGGAAAAATCCGTGAATATTGACAGTATCGAAGACTTGGTAGAAAATATGAAAATCCGTATAAACGTGCAGTAATCAATAACAAACAGAAAATATTTGGAGCCATCCAACATCCATGGGTAACATAGGTGTTGGTCCCCAAACATCTAAGAAAAATAACTGAAATGGTTAGGG
The DNA here is from genome assembly GCA_023374045.1 of Limonium bicolor. NCBI lineage: Eukaryota > Viridiplantae > Streptophyta > Magnoliopsida > Caryophyllales > Plumbaginaceae > Limonium > Limonium bicolor. The sequence continues at coordinate 262,884,318 of CM041776.1, forward strand.
GGATGAGTTAGAGCGTACGCTTTTCTATATCTACTTCCAACACTTGTGGAAATAAGGTAAACTAAACTTCTTCAGAGTGAGGGAGATGAAACGATCAGCAGCATAACCCAGCCTTATATGCCATGCCACATCCTTAGGGAGGTGCAAATTGCAACATATCCTTGAGCTCAAAATTGTATATATTATCCGGATGAATTCCTCCTAAGTGGGAACTGCTTTGATATGAAGATCCTTCACCTTAAAACAATCCAAATGAAATTTAAAAAACGTAACATCATCCATGCAAAATTTGCGAACAAACAAGAGGTTTCTAATGCGAAAATGAAGAAATAAGAGAAAAGTATTGTTATCAGCAGAAAACTGGCCATCACCATGATTTCTGATGGGCAAAACGACCTGCCTGAATTTCCTACATCATCAGTACTGGAATAAACCTAACAGTCTATATTGAGATGGGATAAATCTCTGCTGAAGTAGTAGTTGGTGTATTTGTTAGGGGTGCAAAAAAAAAAAAAAAACCGTTGCCCTGTTACCGTACCGTCAAGTATTTTTACCAACGGTACTATAAATGTATATTTATATTAGGTTTTTGATGTGACAAAGGTGTGCCAGTAGAAGATCTCAGCAGATTTTTTACGTAAAAGATCTCAACAGATTCTTTACTCATCTTTATTTTTAGAAGAAATTAAATTAAAAAGGAAAGAGAATATTGATCAGCATATTACTACGAGATTTTTTAGGTTCTTTTTTTCGCATTGAGTCCTCCGATTCTCTACACTACGAAATTTTAATTGATATCATAGTAGGTTTACCTATCAATGAGGCTAACGCTTCAAGGTAGATCATCAAGATGAGTTTGTATAATGTGAAAGCACCAAGGTTGACGAAATTCAACTACTCCAAGTGGTGTGAACAAATGGAAGATCAACTAATGTCTGTGGATTACAAGGTTTGGAAGGTGGTGATGCAATGTGATTACAAACCTACTATCACTATTGAAGGTGTGAGACGGAACAAACCTAAGGATCAATGGACAGAATCCGATGAGAAGCTTTTAAGCAAAAACAAACAGGCTCTTCACATTTTTGTCTCCTCCTTGTCCGAATAAGATCAAGGTAGAGTCTTGGGTATAAGAATGACTAAGGGAGTATGAGACTTTTTGAAGGTTGCTTATCAAGGGATATATTCAATTCATAAAGCCAAAGAAACAATTTTGACGAGAGTTTAATAACTTCAAGATGTCAGAGGGCGTGAGTCTAGCACTGACGGTGGAAAGGTTCAATCAAGTGCTTATGGAACTCAAAACGGTTGGGGTAACTCTTTCTAATGAGACTATTAATGGTAGATTTCTTGACTCACTAACCAAGGATTGGCTTAACTATACCTCGCTTCTTGAGAAAATGAAAGAATGATCATCTATGTCGTTTGAAGAATTGTGTTCAAATCTAATGGTTCATGAAAGCAAGATGAAGAAACAAAATGTAGTGGTGCACAAGGATCTCGCACTGAAGGCAAAGAAATCCATCGAAACGCTAGACTGGGACTATGATGATGGCCTGGAGAATGAGATGACTATGCTAGCACAAGGACTGAAGCACATTCTTAGTCAAAAACATGAAGGTTACCAAGGTGGAAATTCTAGACGTGAGTGTGATACTAACAAGCATGAATGTTTTCAATGTCACAAAATAGGAAATTTGATAAAGGATTTTCCTTTACCATCAAAATCTCCACAACATCGAGGACGTGAGTCACGCATGGCAGCCGCTGGGTGGGGTGAGGATGATGTTGAATCAGATGGCATAGAAAGCAATGAAGTTCATTTTTCTATGACTGCAATCCAACGGTCTCATACTGATGCTGCCAAATATGATGAGACTATGTGTTTGATGGCTGAAGATAAGGCACTTCAATCCCTCATAAAGGATCAGGTTAGTTCTCGAAGCTTGAATGATTTTTATGATAGTTCTACTAAGTCTCAAGTGTTTGATATGTTGAAAGATGCTCTTTAATTAAAAAATTAGGGTTTTGGAATTGAAACAAGAACATACCACTGAGTCTTATACTGTGATTAGTAAACTACAATAAGAGATGGTTATTTTGAAAGAACAAAATAAGGAGTTGGCATCTCAATTATTCTTAAACTCGGCTAGGTTGTTCAATCCACGTTTACTACACTCGTCCGTACTAAACTGAGTTTTATTCTTGAGTGGGCAGGAAAAGAAATTCAATCTCTCAAAGCTAATAATGAGTGGATACGACAGGATGCATAGTAGAAAATTAGACATTATAACTTTGGAAATTCCCTTTTGCTATAAAGGAAAAGCTAAACTTAATGAAATGGTAGGTCGACCTAATCAAGGACGTGCTGGTCTAGGGTTTTGTAGCACTACTTCATCAGCGTCTAATGTTTTACCTCAGAAACAAAATTCACAGAAAGACTGATCCTACAAGATGTCCTAGTGTTGTTAATCCACGAACTTCATACACTAGTAAAAATCAGAGTTTTTGTTACAAAGGTGCTGATAACGACTTAAATTCGTTACCATAATTGTTATTAGTGACAAGTTTTTCGTTACCAAAGATAGTACTAAAGATTAAAAAAAATTAAGACTATAGTAACGATATAACTGTTACAAAATCATATTTTTAGTAACGATATAACTTTTAGTAACGAATAAAAGTCGGTAGATAAATAAATTGATCTTTGGTTACGCCATCTCGTGTAACGATATGTAACGACATGTCGTTACAATAAATTATATTAGTAACGATTTTGATTTTTGGTAACGATTTTTTGTTGTTACCAAATAATTATATTCTAGTAGTGATATACTATTGCTGTGAATGTTGCTTCACATGTAAGGGTAGCGTGTAGTTACTGTCATATAGATGGTTACCATATTCGTTCATGTCATAAGCTTTAACGCAAGATGTTCGAATTGCTCAGTCTAATACTGTTAAATATGCCCAGCTTTATATCAATCTTAGATGACCTAGACAACAATGGGTCCCTAAGAGGCACTAACTGTTTTCTCTTCTTAAGATAATAAAGACTATCCAAATTGGTGGCTGATTGACTTTGGATGCTCTCGTCATATGAAAGGAAATCATACTTTGGTTTGGCTTTTCATGTAGTATCTCTGCCTTCCTAAGGGCTTTCACAGATCGAGACTGATAAAAAAAATTTGCTTCTGGTTCTGCCCAAATTGGTCGGTTCAAGCCTAGTATCTTAGTTTTTCTAAGAGGCAATCACATATTGCACTCTCCATCATTGAAGCTGGATATATAGATGCTAATGCTTGCTGCACCCACATCCTCTACCTTTAATATCAGTTGGCTGACTATGGTGTTCCTCAGTCTCCTGTGCCAATCTACTGCCATAATCTCTTTAGCATCACACTGACGAAGGATATAGTTCAACATTCCAAGATTATACATATTGAGATTTGTCATCACTTTCCTCAAGATCAAGTTGACAATAATACTGTGGAGTTCCTTCATTGTGCCACTGCTAAACAATTGGCAGACACCTTCACCTAAGCTCTTCCTCACGAAACATTTTCTCCTTTTAGTCTTGCACTATGAATGCTTAATGTTGATAAAGATGTATTCTTTTTATTAATCGTATTGACCTTTATTGTGTCAATCAAACTTGGTACTTTAAAGTGAGTGGAGTGTGTGTATCACTAGTGCATAAATTTTTTTATACCACGGTTATTTTGCTTAAAAACCACGGTTATAAACCATGGTTTATGCTCGCGTCGTATATTAAAAAATAGCTATAAACGAAGGTTCATAATCGTCGTTTAAAGTAAGAGAAAAAACCACGGTTGGTTGAAACCGTCGTTTAAGACCCCTTCTCTCGCGATATTCATTGACTTTATACGACAGTTGGGAGTCTGAACCGTGGTATAAAGTGCGTAATAAATGACCGTTATTATCAAAACCGTGGTATATAATGTTTAAAATCAACGAATAAACCACGGTTATACATAAAACTGTGGTTTATAGTCTGTGAATTTTTTTTTCAAATCGCCGGCGATTTAGCGCCGGCTTTAATTAATCTCAACAGAGCGCAGCCACAAGAGAATGGCCAGAACATGTATGTTCCTTGTTTGCGAATTAGGGTTGCAAAATGAGTGAAGAATGCACATTATGTTCCTTGTTTGTCGGTGGGTTGCAAAATTACCGAGAGAGAATGAGAGAGGGCGGAGCAAGTCCTTGTTTGCCGGTTAGGGTTGCAAAAATTACAGTGAATGAAGAAGAGGCGTAGAGCATGTGTTCCTTGTTCGCTAGTGTGGGTTGCAAAAATTACCGTGAAAACAAGAGAATGAGAGAGCCGGAACATGTCCTTGTTCGCCGGTTAGGGTTGCAAAATTATGGTGCGGTTGATATGGCACAAAGCATGTTCCTTGTTCACTAGTATGGGTTGCGAAATTACCGTGAGGTTGAAGAGATGACGCAGAGCATGTTCCATGTTCGCCGGCGTGGGTTGCAAAAATTACCGGGAGGTGAAGAGAAGGAGGAAGAGGCGCAGAGCATGTTCGACCCTTGTTCGCCAGTGTGGGTTGCAAATTATAGTGTGAGAGAGAAATATATAAGAGAATAAAGAGAGCCGCATTAATTTGGACCGAAAATTAAAATTCCCGCTCAGACTATATACCACTGTTCACCAAAAATCGTGGTTACGGTTTCCCTATAAACCGTGCTTTATAAGTAAACTATATACCACGGTTCTCCAAAATCCGTGGTTTATTCTCTCCGGCGTGTACTTTAAATGACGGTTGCCCTAGAAACCGTGGTTTATAAACTTTAAACCACAGATTTTCATTCAACCGTGGTTTAAACGGCGTCATTTAAAATCTTTTTTCTACTAGTGGTATATTTTATTATTTCATTTAACTCCATAATAAAGTGAGGCTTACTTTTCTTTCTATAGCATTTCTTGATTATTAATTTGGCTGATCTGGATCAAGTTCTAAGTTGGAACATTTAACATCTGGTGGCACTATCCATTTATTACCACTACTTAAATTTCCAGTTTTTCTCTACCTGACCAACTGTCCCCTCATCATATAACCCACTTCCATTGGTCACTTTACACTTACTATTTTCTCTACTTGTTTCTTGTACAATTTTGCCAGTTTCTTTGTTGCACACATTTTTATCTCACCAATGGCTCTCATACTGGTCTTTTTACTAGTCTCTTCTTCCAAGCTCATAAAGGATTCTCAAATAGTAACAGGAAAAAGTGTGATTTGCTTCTGGTTACACAAGCATTGTCAACTTCAAATGCTAGCTTTGCCTCAACACAAGGCTGAACACCCTGTTCAAGACTAGATTTGAGGTTTACTAGGAAGAAATAAAGGAATAATGCAATACTCTACAAATAGAGATTTGTATAAGTCTTATCCACTTATGATGTACCATATGTTGTATGAGATTACACAAAATAATTCTTCATGGTGTATCTTTGGATGATGTCTAGTCTAAACCTCTAGATCATAATCATGAATTATGATCCACAACTCTCTCCAATATGGGTCTTGGACTGTACGATGGTCAGTGTATTGTTAAACAACCACTAAAGGATTTGGGTGTGTATTCACAACCCTCACAACTTCTAGCCCATCTACTTAAGCAGATGAAGGAACTTGCACAAGCTGATCTTGAAGGCCTAACCTATTGTCACCGGCTTGGCCTTAGAGTATTCTTGAAGTTTATGTTGATATTTTGCCCTTTTGCCTTGTTGCCTTAAATTTCGACAGCCATCTTCCTAGGCATCCTTAGCCTAACCCTGTCACTTTTTCATGCCTGTTCATTGCCTTTTTCTATGGAGTGTCTATACTTATGTTCTATGTTCCTACGCATGAATTTGTATAAAATGTCATTCTAATGATCTTGCATGCTATTTTACACTTTGTGAGATAAACTTCCTAGTAACATTTTTTGATTTCACAAAAGAGGGAAATATGGTGAATAATTTGAATGTGTTACTTGATTAACCAAATCTCATTCAAGTGCTGCAATGTTTTAACATGCGTTCTCCCTCCTCTCTCCTGCCCCCTATCCTCCCTCTCCCACCCCCCTTTCCCAACCTGTCCTGCCTCTAGCCATGTCTAACGCCAACCGCCGCCCACTAAATCACCACCTTCACCACCACAGAATCATCCCAAACTCATACCCCAACAGACACGTCGTATACCCAAAACTCTCTACCCCCCTTTCTTTCCCTCGTTCCCCTCTCGATCTAAACCTGCTTTCTCATAATGAATTTCAGCACAAACTCGACAGGAAGGAAGTCTATTCCAGGGGCTACCGTATTCATTGACAATATCAGCCCAACATCCAGATGGGGAACAATCTGGAAGACTTTCGACAGATTCGGTGAGCTTATAAGCATCCGCCTGCCTAAATCGCTAAGAGTACGCACACAAACGAGGTATGGTTTCGTTGAGTACAAATCCAAGGAAGCGATGGACGTTGCTATTAGGGAGACCAATAGAATCCTGGTGGACGGGAACCACCTAATCACTCAGACGGCATTCAACCGACATTCTCAAGGTATTCCACCACAACACTATAGATGGATCCCAGAAGTAGATTTCTGTAACGAGCAGTATAGCCATCAGCGACCTGCTACTCCACCACGCAGCAGAGCACCTCCCCGAGGAGACGTATGCGTTATAGGATCCATCAGCTTGGAACCATCTCTACCGATGAAAGCAAGGATGGAACGTGGAGTAACCATCTCCCCGCCTCTTCAAACAAGCCTGAAGAAAGTAGAGCATCTGTTGGAAGAATGGAAACAAAATACTGAGGAAATCAGCTACTTATCACCAACTAAATTCGTCGTGATCTTTAAGTCTCAGGACAAAGCAGAAGTGTTCATAAACTCAAACCTAGGGGAAGATCTTGGTTGGGAAGAGACCATGGCTTCATTCAGATCAGCTTACTAGCCGATCCACTAGCATAGCAATCAGAGGATTACCGTTGCAGGCTTGGTCAAAAAATGCCGTCCGATCGGTTACTAAACACCTTGAAGATATCACGACAATTACCAGTGACATGCTTCAGTTGCCGAAATTCGTAGAGGCATATGCCCAGTTGGAAACAAAGCGAATGTCTATTATCAATGAGGAGGTCCGGGTGGGAGTAGAAGGCACCCCATACAACGTGGGGATAATAGAATATTGGTCAGAAGACCTGTCACAACATAATTACGCAAACGACCAAGATACACTTTCCTCGCCGGAATCTCAGTCAGCTCCTGCTCCCCAGCCTCCAAACGCTGAGCAAAATGGTCGGAGCTCCCAAACGGCGTCATATCCAGGGACGCAGGCAAAAGGAAAGCAACAATTAAATTGTAAATCCCCAGAAATTTTGATGTGCCTTCGGCGCTCCCACTCAGCGGTACTACAATCGCCAAAAAACATTTTCCCAAGGTGTACAGTGTACGCAGGTTATGGTAATTATGGTAGTGGGGTAGTTATCGAGATTAAAGGGAAAGCCTTTTACTCTCCTGAAAAAATCCAGTTCCAGATTGCCCCCTGCCCAGACAGAGAACTTCTACACAACTTTCTGAATTCGCCACCTGTCCTCTGTCTGGAGCACACCCCAAAAACCTCCTCAGAAACTGCGCTGGACTTTACTGTGGAATTTTGGGACGCAAACCCGGGTGCCAAGTGTAACACCCCTACTACACACTTACTATTAACTGGAGTCGCAGCGGAAAATAAACAACTAAACAATAACTAAACGATTGGTGCTACAACGCCGTCAACCACCCACGTGGTTAACAAGGCTGAATAAACACAAGTGTATCGGTTTGATGATCAGACTCCCGAGCATAGAACTAATAATCATATATACATAAACGCAATACCGAGTATTTACTTACATCCTTCACTGTAAACCATCATCGTAAACTGTTCACAACCAAAATATATATCGCCACGGGAGCACAGACGCATCCCGGGCCCAACATCCAAAATAATCAAAAGTAATCCTACATCCTAGAATCTAAAGCCATTCTGCTTCTTTGATCCTCATCCTGTAGTAAAAGAAATATGGAGCCCCCGAGGGGGTCAGCAACCCTTGGCTGGTATGGTTAATGCGTAGCCCATCGGCTACCGGGATACGCGCAACTAATTGTCATGATGACATGGCATTCTTTTTAAAACACACAACATATACATATATCGCAACATGAGTATTGTACACAACATCACACATAACATACAAGAACAAATCCTTTTAGGAAATGAACCAACACAATTAGTTCCCATTGAGAGCCTATAGAATGTTGCCATCTCATGCTAAGCTCGTTACATAACTCGTTACCGTCCTGTTAGATTGAATGGATAACTTAACACAAGGTGCCTCGGATATAGTGATCCAAGCACACCGAACAACACATAGTATGCCCCTGTGGCCCGACGTGAGTCAGTAAAATAGCCTTGGTTAAGCTAAAGGGAAGGTTGGAAACCAAATTGGAAAACAACTGTAACATACAAAGAGAATCGAACCGGTTATGACATCGACTCCCATACTCACACGCGTGGCCGGAACAGACCGGACTCCTCACTTCCCCCGTTAGCACTTGTTAGTAGTTCAACATTGAACACAATAAACATCTCACAAACAATTGGTTAAGTCTTGTTAGATACACACAAGGGAAGAGAGAGTCATGCGTAACAATACAATAATATTTAACAACTGTAAACTCGTTACATGATTTAAGTCTTACAAGGTCATTAACACACAGAAAACAAACAACACACAAGCCGGTGTAAACCGGTAGGCAACAGACTGCAAGAAAACCATACCTTGGTCCTTGCTTCGACTGGTTTCCACCGTAGGTCACTCCTATACATGATTAATAATGTCGGTTAATTACTTACTTAACTTCAAATTTACTAAATGTTTAACATGATTATATGACATGTTTTAATGCCCCAACTTAACCTTGGTTACCTCCATTATACCCCCTAGGGTTAACTACATTTGCCACATTTTTTACTGTTTTTTTTTTATAAGTTTTGGTCTGTCCGACCCACCGTCCGACCCACCAACTGGGTCGGACCCTTCCAGTGATTTTCGGGTTTGAAAAAACTCTACTTGTCCGACCCATGTCCGACTCAACCAACTGGGTCGGACCATTCTAGAACATTTACCGTCCTTTATACACTCATGTCCGACCCATGTCCGACCCAAGCCCTCTGGGTCGGACCGTTCCAGAACACTTTACTGGCGTCTAACAGAGGCTGTCCGACCCAAACTTGGGTCGGACCCCTGGGTCGGACGCCACCAGAACTTGCCCAAACATTGTCAAATCTTCACCAAACTTCTCCTAAAGCCTCCTAATGTTTTCTAACATCATTTGGTACACTTGCACCCTCATACAACATCCATGAAATTCATTTTCTATCTCCTTAAACACTTACTCATTTCATACCAAAATTCCTAACACTTATGATATTTTCTCCTTGGTTTTCTAAGTGGTGTTTCATACCTATGATAACCACTATGCCAATAATGTTTCCTCACCACTACCACATCATCTCCCAAGCATCTTTTCTTCCTAAACAACTCCTTGAACATCTTTACAAGTTATAGCTTCCCATGCAACAAATCACTTCATCCTTTCTCACCAACAATGCACAAGTCCTAAATACAATCTCACCATGATCTTGAAATGTCCCAAAACATTCTTTTGCATTCTAAATCCTATAGAACATTGCCTAAGCCCTTTTTACATCTTAGGATACTTTAATGCATGTTCCTTCCACTAGTTAACACTTAACCATTCTAAACATTTCATAGCTTACCAAACTCATTTTAAACCCTTAGAACTTCTTGTTTATTACCTAAATTTTGACATGAACTCTCCTAGAACATTACTAAACCAAAACACAATGTTTTCACCATTAAACAACCAAGAACACTAAAATCCATCAAACACATTCTCATACACAAACTTCACTCATTTAGCACTACATCACAATATAGTGCATAATTAAATTGCTTGGCACTTAGGCCCTTAAATAACATGGCTCTTGGGCCCTTAAGATGCATAAATCATAAACACTGAATTTCCACAATATATTTGCCTTTGACCTGCAAATACACTCAACAATACATATGCCTTTTACTAAGCCCTTGAGAGCATTTTTCTAAGACATTCACCATTGGCTCCTTAGATCATTTTTAACAAGCAATATGATCTCATTTCTCCTAAGACTTTAAACCACATTAGGTTAGCATTTTTTACCTCTTTTCCTCACAAACTTCTTTCTTGTTTCCTTGACTAAATTGGCAAGGCTTTTAGTTGCTTGTCAACTTCTAAACATTATACAAATGATAAAATGAGTATACAAGCTTTATGCTTCATCTCATTGTAAACCCTAGTTACATATATTGTTTCAAAGCATTAAGATGATTGTTTTACCTTGGAATGGAAAGAGAGTTTGGATATGTAGCAAGAGAGGACTCCACCAAGCCCTTGGAAGATTCAAATGAAGCTAAAACAAGCAAGGTAAGGACACCATCAATGGTGATTTTCGGACAACACACAAACATGAAGGAAATGTTATTTTTCTTTGAGTTTCCTTACCTAGAAGCAAAGGAGAACAACAATATGTGAAAAGATGAGCTCAAGCTCTTCCCATGGTGATTCCTCTTGGCACCGAAATGGAGCTCTTGGGATTTTGAGAAGATAGGAATGAAGAGCTTGATGAGACTAAGAGAATGGTGGTCTTTGTTTTTGAGTTGGCAAAGTGAGCTATGAATTATAGATGGTCAAATATGGAGTTTGATGGTGGTGATGTAGCATTACCGTGAAAGAGAGCAAGAAGGGAGAAGGTGAAGTGTTGGAGACGGTGGGTGCATGAGGAAATGAAGAGAATGAAGATAAGTTCTACTTTTTGGAAGATATTTATATGTAAAGTAAAATAGTAACCTAAGAGTCATTTTTAATACTTAACAAAAGAACAAGCTGGTGACTCACCATAAGGAAACGGCCCCTTAATATTCTTAGGGGTTTTTAGTCTTTGTTGATAACGTTAAATTACTTACATTGACATATGTTATAAATTGCGTATTTTAGTTACTATTCACTAAAACAAGGCACATAGATGTGAAATTTGATTCCCATGATATAGACTTCCAAAGGTGTATATATGTACACATGTTAAGTAAAGAGAATGAGACATTTAGCCATCAAAAATCATTTACGAGACAATTTTTCAAAAATGTGCTTGAGACCTTAAAGCACATTTTGTTTTAACTTGTTTTCAAGCTTGGTTTCTTTGCTAATTGGTTTAATATGTTCATTAGTATATAAATAAGGTCTTGGTAAGTTCATTAGTCTTAACCAAGTTTATCCCAAGCTTAGAGCACATTTTGGCCTTTATTGACCTTAAGGCATTTATTTGTGTTTTCTATAGTTTAAATTGTTTACTAATGTTTCTAAGACTCTTTTTAGTCTTACCACACCTTATTTTAGTGTTTAAACAACATAACTAGGTTTGGGGTATTTCACCAAGTCATCACCCCGCTCAGATAATATCTCCTTTTTGCCCCTCTCATAACTCAAACTTATCCAATTGATCGCGGCCCACCAATTCTCGACCCATCCGTCCCTCCCTCTCTTACCCCCTCTTTGAATTCCATCACATGGCCGACATCTCCTGTAGTTTGCTCCCCTTGTCCCCCGCAGCCTCCCTTTGTGAGTCTATCTCACAAGATTTTACCGGTTCTCAATCTTTGTCAGAGGTAGGAAGTAGGCAGGTGGAGCCCGACACCCATGTTTTCTCTGTGGGTCTAGTTCCCAACCCAAATAACGGGCAGCCCACTCCAGTGGACGGTAATACTCTTCCTGAGATTAATCTGAAAGTAGTTGTCTCTCTAGATAATACGACAAAACAAGACAAGACGAGGATGTTTCGAGTCAGGAAACCGAATAAAAGATTTGCAAATATTTCCGCGGAGGCCCGTGAATGCTTTAAATATGGCCAGCGGTTGCGTATTCACTATCCTTACCAATGAAGATCTTTACCGAATATTGACCGCATCCTTAGGAGAAGCGGAGTGAAGAAATATGCCCCAACGAATTCAATAGCAGCCTTGGAATATCATTAACGCTCGCCAAAAGCTCAAGCTCTCGGCATACTCATCTTTATAGATTGTTCCAACAAATTTAGGATGGGATGATGATCAGAGGTAGTATATTGGTCATGAAGATATAAGTGCTGGAAGGAACCTGAAGGTTTAAGCGTTGGTGGGCTGTTGAGATCGACCATAAGTCTAGAATCCTAAAGTCTATCCCAATGCTTGTAGTTGGTGTCCCAAAATTTTCGATTAAACTTTCTTATTAATTTCTGGCTAAGGATTTTCTAACCTGATCCTCGGTCAATGTATTGCTTCGTATGCCTTGTCAAAAAAAAAAAAAAACTCATACATGCATGCAAGTAATTAATAAAAACCAATTACATAATATTCAGACTGTTGGGGGTTGCTAGTTTGGTTTGGACTCATATTAAACATATCAAGAGTAAGTAGATATATGAACTAGGACACACACAACACAAGGGTGAGACCAAATAGCTAGCATGCACATATCCCACCATCGATCAGGGACAAACGGGAAGGGTGATGTTGCATCTACGAGCAAGTCGGCGGCCAGCGGGCGTATTCAAGCGGTTGCGGATGGCGGACTCACAGATACAGCGAGGTGAGGCAGCGAGGCTTCTGCAGCATATCGGATTGGGTGGAAAAACTTGACCTAGGGTGGTGAGGGAGCAGAGGCAAGTCAGCAGGCCCAAACGACAGGGAAGTGTTGTAGTCTGTGCGTTTGTCATTGCTGGCTGGTCAAACATTAACGTGGTCAACATCTTCACCAAGGCGCAAAGTGCCACCCAGCTCAAGTTCTTGGCCATCCTGAATATAAGTTAGAGACAAAACAAACGAAATGAGTACTAAAAATGAAAGGAGAAGTAACTTATGCATGAAGAACGATCGATATGTAGTAGAAGGATTCTCTATTTATAGGCAAATGAGGAAAGGTGAATATAGAAGAGAGTAGCTTCCCCATTTTACAGTAAAAATTACAAGAAGAGAAAGGTGAAAGAAGAGGTATTACTCTCTACTTTCTACATGGATGAGAGTTAATTGAAGATAAATTAATGCCGACTTTTGTAGGGGCGCGCTGGGCCTAGACATATGCATCATATTAAGTTGGTTTAGAAGTGGTTTAATTGGATCAAAAAAAAAAAAAAGTGGTTTAATTAAACTGGATATATATGTATATGTCTGTGAGGTTGGTTTGGCTCCTTTTGATGTTTAACATTCATAGATAATTATATAGCTAGCTCATTACAAGCTAATATTCACCGCAGTATTTGATGGATGTCAACATCCTCAAGCTACCAAAACCTTCTTGATTTTTATTGGTTTCATAGTAATAAAAATTACCATTAATTGACCGGGCTGCCTTACTATACAAAATGCCCTTCACTACACTTCTAAATTATCATTTGTAAATATTCTCTTGCAAAACCGCCTATACATGTAGCGGACAAGCTTTTTTTCTTCGAAAATAAGACTATATATTAAGGTAAAGGGATTATAAACCTAAAGGTAGAGCTGATCATAATGTGTTCGGTCCGGTAGCCTGGCTCGTAAAAAAGCCCGACAAGCCCAAGTCTGATTGGGTTTCCGGGCGGGACTGGACATAAAATCAGGCTCGAATAAAAAACCGGGCCGAGCTGCGGCACATTTGTAAGCCCGTGGGCAAGCCCGGACGTCCCGATTTTACATTATTTTTTTAAATATAATATATACATATTTAATATAATTTATTTTTTATAAAATATATACTAAAATTATATATAATATATAAATTGTAAATAAATTTTATATATAGTATATAAATCTACATTAAATTATATTAGTTAAATTTTTTTATTCATTTATATACAAAAATATTTAAAAAACTGGGCCGGGCGGGTCGGGCTTCGACAAAGCTTGAAAAAAATCGGGCCTAGCCCGGCCCGACCCGAACATATAAAAAACCAGGCTTGGTTTTCTTAAATAGGCCCGACGGGCCTAAAATCTTCCTTTGGCCCGGTCCGCCCGCCCGAATGATCACCTCTACCTAAAAGCACTAGAAGATGACCCAAACATGTTGATTAAAGACAGAAACCATGAGACACTAATTGCCAAGCAAATTAAGCCATGAGACACCACAACCGAGATGAAAACTCGCGGCAAGCCCAAAGAGGGCAATCCAACTAAGGTCAACCCCGTCTCAAAGGATGGTTGTCTATCCTGAACATACTTTGATAAGGAGTGCAAAGAAAGCAGCCTGCCTTGGTGAAGCAAGGTTGAAACCACGGTGCTGCTCCAGAGTTAGAATCGGTTTCATGTAAAACCAAACAAACCGAAACCCCTGACGACCAACACTAGGAATCCATGTCAAAAACATACTAACAAACCCAACATGTAAAGACTGAGAATTCAACAGGAACAATGTATAGGACAAGTTAATTGAACAAACTAGTTTACAAGTTATTACTTTTACTTGTTTCTTGTACATCAATTTATCAGGACCCGTGCATATTATAGTAGCCCACGTACCGTACGCCTGCTAAGACTCCAACTCCTCTCATCAAATCTATCCCTAATTGTGCTCCCTGTGCTTCGCACATGCTCTCGTCCACTTATAAAGTCATGTAGATTAGGATTCCTGAGTTAAAAACTGTGGGTGTGTTCACTTAATGGTAAGAGACTGGAATCTAGCATTGTCGATTATCAGCCCCTGCAAGTTGGGCTATGAAACAGGCCCCCAAATTTTGAAAGCTCAATTTTTATTTCATTTTTTAGATTTTATCGTGAGAAAATTATATAAGTGCTCAAATATATCTTGAATGGAACATATATCAAAACTTTATATTTGAGATACATTCAAACATTGCAAGCACGACCATTGTGATTTAGTAATTTTTTATATTTACATAATTTAATTCTATAAGAGGCCCCATTTAGATTTTAACATAGGACCCATAAATCCTTAAGATGGCTCTAAAGTCTAGTAAGAGAATGAAGTGGAAAGAAAAGAGATTCCTTTTAATAAAAAAGTTTGTCTGAATCTGACTTAGAAACGGAATAAAATTTCCCTTAATTCGCTTTGTTGATGTTTATTTTGACTACTGGGATTCACCCTGTTAATTCTTTTTGAAAAAAAAAAGTTATACCTTTTTCATTCAATAGCAATATGAAACTTACATCACGTATAATTTTTGTTTCCAGATATCATAGTTATAACTCATGTTTAGAACACATATAATGTAGTTCATAAACAAAAAGTAACAACATAGTCCAACAAACCAAAGGCGTAAAACAAAATATGTTCTTTTTTTTTATAAATGGCTGGAAGACCAGCTTACAAGGTGATACTTTGGTAAAGCCTTTCTCACCTAAATTATGAAAACAGCAAAAGCCTAGTAGAAAAGAAAAATCAAAAATAAATCTAAGAGAATAATAGAGTGAACAAATCCCTTGCATTTAAGACTGCATGAGAAGGCAGGTGAATATGTTGCAGGTTCCATTCGAAGCAAAGTCGTTTGACAGATGCCCCGGATTCGCTCCAATCTGGTTCCACGCCTTCAAAGACCACTCTATTCCTTTGATTCCAAATTGCCCAAATTGCATAAAAGAAAGATGAAACCCACAACTTGGACTTAGACCTCACCACCATTCCTTGCCAGACCTCAAAGGAATGATCAAGTTTATTGTTAGAGGAATGTTCCCCCACTTCTGCCATTCCTCCTTGAAGAAGATTTTGAAATCTTTGTGATGCAGCCACCCATTTAAAGCGTGAAATGGTTTGGGACCCCAGTTGATATCCTGAAGCGTGATTTTCATGAATCGGTGGTCTGATAGTCGCCAAGGGAGAGTGGTTAATGACATTGGGATTCCACCTAACTAATAGGCCTCTAGAGTGACCTTCTGCGAGGACCTCGATTGAGTTAGAGGTATTGCTCGGTCCCCATAATCCCTGTCACTCATTTGGAGGTCGAGCCCGAAGCGTCTCTAGAAGTCCCACAATGCTTGTGCTGGTTTCCTTTACTTCTCGTCTGAGAATTGCCCACTTTTCTTTTTTGGATACTCCCCTGATGTTTTGAAAGCAAATCATATTTGACATTGTACACAATGTTTTTTTGTTCCTCGACTCGCTTGCTACGCCTTAAAATATGAGAAAAGTTTTGAAGTGATATATCAGGGTTTGGATAGTGACAGTTAATCTGCCTTCCAAAGTTTAGACACTTCTGAGCTTCTAATGAGATTGGGCTGGACGACTGTGGCGTTGAATTCTGGACAAGGATATCGGGTGGAAGCAAAACTTCCAAATTTATTTCAGATGAAAGAGGTGAGAGGAGATTATGGTTGACTGGAGGGATGTGTACAGAATGAGGTACAAATGATTCTGCAGAAGTAATTGTTGCCTGCAGTGCATGGAGAGAAGACGGTGGACAGGAAGTTGCTGATGTCGGCGTGGATGCTGCTGACGTCGGAGTGGAAATCTGTGAGGGGGGGAAGGGGGAGAGAACGCTCTGACTGAACGCGGGGAGAGAGGCCAGCCGCATGTGAGTCCACCAAGAATTGTCTGTCGACAACCTCCTGCAATTTTGAGTGAATTTCCTGTCATGAGGGAGTAAAGGAAGGTGGGCTACTTTTCCAAATTGATGAGTTAGTCAACTCGCGATCCGTGCAGCAGTTTTTTAATTTTTTTAATTCTGGGGAGAAGGAGCACTTTTTAAAGTGTTCCAGAATTTCTTTAGGCAACAGTAACGGATTACTGGGGATTTCCTTTCTAAAAGTTAAACTTATGTTACCCTGTGAATTTATTAATACACTCCAATTCAAAAAGTCCCCCATGCAGTTAATTTTTGGTTTGAAAGGAAGTACCATCTGCGGTTGGTAAAACAATGTTATTTCAAAATTATCAATAAGTTGCCCTTTTGACTCCCAAACTGCCACCGTTTGACTACCCTCATCACGTTTTTCAATTTGAATTTGAATTCCTGGCTCCGGATGAGCGGCGCTGTTTGGCGATGGAGGAAATGGATCACAGTGATTATCTTGATTGTGCTGCTTCAATTCTTCTGACCAGTATTCCATGATCCCAACCTTGTGAATGAATCCATCCACTTCCACCTTTACCTCCTCATTGCTAATGTTTATTCTTTGTGTTTCCATCTGCACCTGAGCTTCTTGGAACTTGGGCAGTCGGTGCATATCAGAGATTATTTTAGTAACCACTCCTAGATGGTTAGTGATTTGGAGAACTGAATGTTCAGACCAAGCGTGCAGAGGGATTCCCCTGATTGATATGTTAACGAGTCTACTGGAAGTTTGATCAGTTTTCTGCCACCACCTTTTCCTCCATCCAAGGTCGTCCCCTAGATTGGATTCCATGAACTGTAGGGCTTTGTTGTGGGATTCGAACACTACTAAATTTTTTTTTTGGTGATTGGCATAAAATTTCTTCTGTATTTTGTCCCCTTTTGCGCAAGTATCGTGTGATGTCGCGCCAGTTGGCATGGCCAGACAAGGATATGTTCTAAAACACATGGAATAAGTCCTTAACCATTGCCAGTATTCCGCCCACAAAAAATCCTTTTGACAAACAAACCTTAATGACATGTATGGTTACTGGAATTGTAATTCTTGAAATATGATTCCTAGATCTAGAATTATATACTCGAGATAAGATATTTCTTTGTTTGGTTAGAACAACCTTTGAAATTAGTTGTGCAATAGTTTAATTCATAGAATAATTTTGACAATACATTTACAATAGGATAACAAATTTAATTCATTTAGATAAGAGAAATTTCATGAGATGTTACTATATTTTTGGCTAATTCATGAAATACCACTAAAAAAAGAAAGTCACGAAATGCCACTATATTTTCTGGAAAGTCCATGAAAGGTTACTCTGGGCTGACGAACGTTAACTTTCCATCAACCGTCTGAAAAAAAGACATTTTTACCCTCAAATGGCCGTTTCACTGTTCAACGACTATATTTGGACTTCAACGGTAACTTTTCAAAAAATTGTGAAAAGTTCACGAAATTCCACTATGGCAAAGTTCATGAAATGCCCCTGTTACTAAAATGACTATTTTTTTTGTTTCTAACGGCTAGTTCTCCTTGCAGATGCCCTTTTGAGTTATAAAAACTCATTGTAAGGCTATAAATGTCCATTTCTCTACCATACTCGCCCATAACACATCAATCATGTATGCCCCACTTACACAACCACAATAGATGCAAAATTTCAGACAATACATTGCAAGTGCAGAGGTCCGGTAACTCTTAATGTTTCATACAACCGAAAATCAGCGGGACTCAATTACTACAATTGAGGGAACTGTGGATTTTTCAAATGGTGGGCACTAGTTATGGAAGATCAGTATGTTCCCTGTTTAACTTCTCAATCTGTGACTACTTCACAAACAAATCCCACACAACAATTCCCCACTACAACCATTTGAAGATTCCACAGTTTCAGCAATTAAAGTAAGTGAATCCTGCTGATTTCCGGTTGTATGAAACATTAAGAGTTGTCAGAACTCTGCACACTAGTGCAGAAAATGTTTTTTACCACGGTTATTTTGCCTATATACCACGGTTAGAAACCGTGGTTAATACTCGCGTGGTATATCGGAAAATTGTAATAAACCACGGTTCGAAACCGTCGTTTAAAAGACGCATTATAAACCACGGTTCGTAAAACCGTCGTTTAAAGCCCGTTGTGGCGCGGGAATCAGACGACTTATACCACGGTTGGGACGGAAACCGTGGTATATAATGTCGTCCCATTGCGTTTTATACGACGGTTCGGGTAATTAACCGTGGTATATGACTACTTTATACGACAGTTCTATAATAAACCGTGGTTTATACTCGTCGTTCCATTGAGTTTTAAACCACGGTTTTAATTGAACCGTGGTTTTTTTTTTTTTTTTTTTTCTTTTTTTTGTTTTTTTAGCATCTACCACATATTTTTTCCAACACAACCCAATTTACAATCGTATATTATAACACTGTACAGGGCATCCAACTGGTATTGCCCTTTGATAACCAACCACACTATGACCATAAACCAAGTTGCCAGTTTGAATTGCAACATTGAAAACGAATTGCAAACAAACTCATTTAAACTTTCAAAAATAAGAGAGTTGAACTTTACAAACTTTGAGAGTTGCTTCAGCAAAAACAAAAGTCTAAGTCTAACTACGTACACTAGGATATAAGATCTAAGAAACACTCAAGTAATTTTTACACCAAAACTGCGATAAATGATCTCTTACAAAGTCGAGATCCCCTTTGGAATACGTGCTCCCTGCTTGTGTGAAATAAGAAACGATATGTCCATAAAAAGAAACTGATCATCATTAGTACACAATTTTATTTAAAATGCAATAACTTTAACTAAAACTTTGATTGGTATGAGTTACCTTGTCATCATCCTTAAGCATGTCAATATTTTGTACCATCTCGAACATGTACCGCATCACATAATAGCCACAGCTTTGTGAATCAGGCTGTTGAGGACACTGTCATCACACCATCCATGGATTACCAACTTTAGACAGATCAAAAAATTAAACGTTTAACTTTAATACAAAAATGCATAAATTAAATGATTACTTACACGTATGTAGTGGAAGTCCAAGATGGAGAATGGTTTCTTTTCATCACTTAAACCAAGCTTATGGCCCCTGCATAAATACAGCATTTTAAAATGAAGCCATTTATTGTCAATAATCTAGGACAAGCTTAAAATAAATACAGAATGCATTAAAATTTTGAATACTCACTCCTTCAAATATTTCTCTACAGCGATCTCTCGAAGGTCATCAGGGCCGCCCAATGGGTCTAGTATCAATAAGCATGAGGTGTCGATACACAACACCAACAACATCCAATGATTGCTGCCACAGATACTGTATATTATTAACTCATTCACAACCTAGATGGTGAGATCAAAGGTCATTGGACAGTCCCAACAGGGACTATCTAAGACATACCTCTATCAGGTAAATCTCAGACAGGTAATTCTATGTTTGAATTGATTTTCTATTGTTTTAATAGAAAAACAAAATAAATTGAAACGTTTTAAATACCAACCTGATGAGTACTGGATGGTCAGCGCGAACAGCACAAGATAGAGAAGAGACAAGTAGACAGATGTTCTTGCACGTAGTATATGACACCTATTCAATGAAATAATAATAAGGTTTTAATTTTATAAAAACTTGAATAATTGAACATATTAACAAACGAACATAGCTAATGTTATTACCGTTATTTTTGCTCTCCTCGTCTTAATTCGATTGTCTTCTACCTCAGAGCAACCTGCAAGAGATGAAAAACTGAAACTGTAAGTAATTATGAAGAAAGTTAAATTCGATGGAATTACAATCAGCTTAAATTCTGGAAAAAATTCGGCATGACCTTTGCGTATTTTTAGTGAAATACCCCTAAATTAATTTAAATTAATTTAGAGGATTTCTTTTACAAACCAATTCAATAATACTATTAAGTATTAAATTATTATATGGAATTATGAATATTAAATTATTATATGGAATTGTGAAAGTTATTTAGGGGTTTTCTCCTATTTAACACTAATTATTATATATTATATATAGTATTATGAATTTATAATAAGATTTATAAGTCAATAAATCTTGGGAAAATTTCTAAACACTCCAATTATATTATAAAGATTTTGGAAGTTTGGAACATTGTTTTGAAACATAAAAGTCAATATATTCTAGAAACCTTAAAGCTTATTAAGCCTTGCTAGAGTTGACTTTTTGAAAATGGTCAAACCAGGCCATGAAACCTATACCAATAAACAGGTTATGGAAAAACCATGAAGATCGATAAAAGAACGTCAAAAACGGATCATCCTAGCCAAAGTTATGCTAGATTGAAGTTTTGAATCAAAAATTTGAAAGTTGCCACGTGTCAAGCTCACAGGCGCCAGGACTCTTAACGATTCTGGATTCCTTGAATTTCGATAACAGAATTCAATACTTTGCCCTAACTTTAGACGGCTATATCTCATTCATCTCTCCATATTTTCAATGTCGTCTTCTCCATTCTCTTCTCCTACAATCCTATTTCCAACCATAACTTATACATAACCTACATCATTCTACATCGACGAGAAAATGATCTAAAGTTGCCTCCTTGCAAATTCGTAACCCAGAATTCCAGTTTTTACTGAAATCAGGTAAACTTCGTCTCGTCATAACTTCTTCGTTTCTCATCCAAATTTCGTGTTCTTTAGCTTGTTTTGAAGATCTAAAATCCCTCTACAACTTTCAGTTAATGACCAAGGCTGATTCGTAACCAGTAGGGAGCTAGAGTCGTCTAAAGTTACCTACTCGATCACGTCGGTTTTTGCCCAGAATATTCCAGAAACGACATGGTAACTCAGATCTTTGTGGATCTATAACTTTCTCCCTAGTTATTCTTTTTCCATGCTTCTTTCACCAATGTTTAGAGTTACATGTCTTCTTTAAATGACGTAGGTGTCATGGATTGAATCCATCTCAGTTATCCCGAGTTGATCCGCGAAGTTGCCTACCTGAACAACACATAAAATACTAGTTTTCCAGAAAAAACGGTTTGAATCGCCTTGCCGGCGCATCTCCGGTACGATTCCGACCAAATTATACCTATAATGCTACTTTTTTTTGTATTCCCGTTCATAACCCTCTATCAATTAAACCAATTACGCAATAAATTGAGAGAAATTTGGCAAATCGAATTCGAAACCGGAAAAGAAACCTAACTTCAAAACAGAAATCGAAACCCGATGAATACTGCATTATAATTGGGGAAATTGGTATCATTAGAACCGCAATTTGATTTCGAAACCATAGAAACAAGAATCACCCGATTTAGTTCTATAGATTGGGAGATATTGTCGATTTAGTATTCGACTTCGATTTTGGATTTGATGAAGAACTGGGGCTTCAGCATCCGTCCGAGCTGGACTTAAGGAATGGACGGCCAAGATTAGATCGTGGATACTAAAGGTGTTTTAAGTTTATAATGTTTCAGAATTTAAACTCTAACTTGTTGAATTAATTTAAATACCTTCCCGAAGGTATTTTGACTTGAAAGTTTAACCATATATCCTTATTAAATCTAGTTTATTTGACATGGAATTAATAAGGTTTTGGGATTTTTAAACATAAGTTATGATTTTTGCAAGTTACGGGTTTCTGGAATATTTGGCTAAATTAAAAAGATATTTTATGAAAATAAAAATTTTAATATGTCTAAAATGTTATATTACTGTATATTAAATTTGGGAATTTTGGGGCAATGGTAAAAGGTTTTAAAAATTGTGTTTTATGAGTTTTTCATAAGAATAACTTATAAATATGGTTTTATGTAACCAAAATTAAAGTATGGTTGTTAATAAACTTTTTAAGTGGGAAAAAATATGGAAAACTAAATTAACATTTTATAACAGTAAGTTTATAAATGTTTGGTATGAGTTTTTATGAGAAGTGAAATTATTACATATATGTATATATACCTATTTAAGTAGAACTTATGTAAATCAAGGAATTTAGTTATTCTACATTTTATTTTTATTATTATATGGGAGTTAATATTTTGAATTAAACTAAGGAATAAATATATATATTTTTACGCATTTATAAAACGGGAATAAATAGTAACTTAGAGTAAAACAAAGAACTAATAAATAACGCTTATAATAACTAAATATTATAAGAGCTAGTAGAATCCTAAGATATAGAAAGAAATACTTTATGAACTATACTTGGAATACAGTTAAAGGTTGTAGTAATAAGATAGTTTAAATATAATGGGTTACATAGGGGATGTTTTAATTAAATGTCAATACAGGTATACGTATATATGTATTAAATAAGTAAAGGGAAACACTTTATTTATAAACCGTATATCGGTTGTAGTTTGCCTAAAAGTTATTAAACATAATTAAATACAATAGAACTACATAAAAATGTTTTAAACAAATCCTAGTATATATAATATATATACACATTAAACATAATAGAATTAAATACCTTATAGGAAATATAATACGAAGGAATTATAAGTTAAACTAAACCTCTACATATACTAATGGAGAATATTATATGAGGTGGTATGAAATATACTTAATGTTTTAAGATAGAATCATTAAAAGGATTATGGATAAATCTTATTAAACGATGATTTGGCAATTTATCAAATAATATCCTTAAGGTTCTTAGAATTAGATAAGCCATATAAAATACATTTATTACCAATACTTAGGATGTGAGTTCACAATTAAGTGAGGTATTTAGTAGTTAGAATTTATAGAAGGTTTATAAATAGGAATTTGATACTTAAAACTTTTGAACCTTTTATTAGATAAAACTAAGTTACATAAGATATTATATTTGATATACTTACGGTAATGGGAAAATAATGATAGGTTATTTGAATATAAAATATGAGAATTTTCATATAATTAACAATTTCGCTTACGAACCAGAATTAATTCTTTGATAGATTCTACTCTATGTGGATATATTGTCCATCCTAAATACAATAAAGGAAAGTAATTTATTAAGTTATTCTTTTGAACCTTAGGTTTAGTAAACAATTTAAAACGTATTTAAGGCTTAAGTTTATTGAAGTTTAGTACAAGGAGGATTATACATAGTCTATAGAGTGTATGTGTGTAAAGATAAAACATTTAGGAGATGTAAGAGTTCGATAAGTCTAAGTTAACTATATTAGTTGTTTCAATAAGAGAGGTAATTCAACATCTTATGACAAGATTATTAGACGGTTATAGTAGGAAGTCATTCTGAACTAAGGATATGGTAATTGAGTTAGTGGCTCAATTAAGTTATAATAAAATGTATCCACAACATTATGTTTCCAATTGTACAAGATGTAGATCTTAATAAGTTAAGGAAAGACTTAATCATATGGGTGTCTAGTAGATATTGTTTAAATACATAATCTTTACATTGTGAGATAATATTATAGTATTCTGAGATGAGTCCATCATAGGTCATAATACAATGTTTATTATAAATTAAGAATAAAGGTATTGAGCTTAAGATTATTATTGAATTCTTAGATTTAATTATATAATAAACACATTTATGTTATAAAGGTCTCAAAAGTCTTGAATGTGAGGATTGTGGTTAAATATGGAATTAAGTGGATAGAGGGACAGTTAGCAGGTGTTAATAAATACATTCCTTGATCCTAAAACCTGGGGCTATACAACGTTCTTAGAGAACTCAAGATTATACATAACATTTAAGTGAGGGCTTAAAAGACAAGGGAGACTTGGAATAAGGTAGGAGTTATTTAAGCTTAACATAGGCTACAAGTGATTGATGATAGACTACCTTTAATATTCTTCAGAGTACTGTTGATTGTTTGCGCAATTGACTAGAACTGTTACAGCGTTACCCAGGTACGATTTTTTCGTACTCAGCTTGTTGTGTTTTGGACTTTATGGAATGTTTTGTACGATTTCTCATACTCGATATTTTTGCTGATTGCTTGTGGGAATGTTTTGGAAAACGCTAACTGACTTTAAGAGGAATTTCTAAAAAGGAAATGGTTGTGTGACTAACTCAGCCTATATGACTAACGAGCCTTGGATGTGAACTCACTTGGGTATTGGTCCTCTATTTGGTGCCCCGTTAGACATTGACTGCTTAGGGTTTACGCTTCTGCACTCTGTAGGACTGAGTGTTTTGGTATTGCTCTGGGTAGTTGTGTGTTGATCTAGTGGGAATTTGGAAAAGGTCAATCTTGGAAATCTTTCTTTTGACTCTGGAAATTGTTTCACCCATGAGCTGGTTCTTGAGGTTTCGACATGCGCGCGTCTTCAATGGTAACAGAGAGGGGCTGTATATCCCCTGTCCCAAAAAGGGCGTGATAGACAATGGGGGCTGTATATCCCCCTGTCCCAAAAAGGGACGTGATAGACAGTGAGGGGCTGTAGATCCCGTCCTTAGTGGAAGTGGTAAACAGAGAGGGGCTGTATATCCCCTGTCTTAGTGGACGTAGTTAACAGAGAGGGGCTGTATATCCCCTGTCCGTAGTGGACGTGGTAAACAGTGAGGGGCTGTATATCCCCTGTCCTAAAAGGACGTACTTGGCGGTGGGGGCCATCTCTCCCAATTGAATTTATTCCACTCTTGAGTATATCTTGTCTATGGGATTCAGCTTTCTGAAATGGTGGGGACATAAACTGTCTACCACGGGTTATGGTATTCATATCATTCCTAGTCCCTTGTGACTACTTGAGTTTTCTCTTCTTAACCAGAATTGGTTCTAAACATCAACAATGGATGCTTGCTAACTATGTGTGGTGTGACTACTTAAGTGGACGACTTGGTTTGGAAGTTCTCTATCTCTATCTTGTCTGTTTTTTTTTCTTTAACTTGATTGTTTTGAAGTGCTTTATCTTTGTTTTACTTTAAGAGTTTGTTTCCATGTTACTGTTTATTTTGAAGGTTATGTTATAAGTTTGTTTTGGAGAATTGTACCAGTTCCATTCCAGGGAACTGACCCGCCCCTTTCGAGGTGGGTGCTTGGTTTCATCTTGCAGGTACGAATTGATTTACAGGTGGCCACGAAGAGAATGAGCGTTTGGGATGGGACTAGGTTTGTTGAGAGTTAATGTGTTTAATTTCTATTATGTTTGTGTTAAGTTTTCTCGAGTTCAGACCGTAGCTTTGTAGATTGTAAGTTGTAATTGGTGAGGTTTGGTGCCGGGTGTTTGGAACCCGATGGTCTGTAATCGCCTTAGAGTTTTATTTCCGCTTGTATTATGGTTAATAGGGGTGTTACATTTAGACACTCCACATTTTTTAAGGCTGAAACAAACACAGTAGAGCAGCAAGAACATTTATTCTCAATAAACCATACGAATTATTATCAGACAGACAAGTATATATATATATAGATATGATCAATGAACAAAAACAACCACCCCATTTCAACTTAATCTCACATTTCACCGCACTATGCAAATATATATTCTAATGATTGCAGAATACAAGCAGAATTTAGTACAACGTTTATTCGTGACAATATATAAGTATTTGTTTCTAAAACCATAATCAGAAACGCCAGTGTTTTACCGTGGTTCTGATCAGGCAAAACAGTGGCAGAGGTTGACAACAGTAGATGGTGCGACAAGTAGAATAAGGTTAGTTAAATCCTGGAAAAATTTGGCATGACCATTGCGTTTTTTTAGATACTCCAACTTTTTTCGCCAAAAACAAACACAATACAAGTACAACAAAATTAATAATATGTAACAATTATAACACCCGCCCAGAATAATAGCACAAACCAGCAACACTTACAACAATATTATACACCACCAACAAGGTTTATGCTTTATAATTACTTTGGGTTTTTAATTAATTAATATGCATGAATATATAATGTCGCTAATATTAATGTTGTTTAATTGCTAATAATCAAAACAACGTCGAAACCAACAACCCATAGAAAGATTTACCCAAATGTAATCGTAGTAACTCTCTACTCTCTATCTCATTCATCACTACTGTGCAGATACTATTTGAGTTTTTCTTCTCTCTAACTACTACTACTACACTATCTTTCTTATGTTCTAACATTTCTTCTTCTCAGTTTTTTTGTCTCTTGCATACAGAGACACACCACACCAACCACAATAACAGATAATAATCACTCCTCAAAGCACAAAATCAGCCACTAATCAAAAATACATAGCTACGGTTTAATTACCGAAGTGGGATTTGGTGGTTGACAGGAGGGACGGTGGAGGGCGGAGGTGGCGGTGGATGGAGGCGTCTGTTGTCGAAACCAGAGGAGTGGAGGGGTACTGAGGGGCGCGGTGGAGGAGCAGGCGATGGTGGAGAGGCGGAGGCGCGGTGGTGGGAGCTAGTACTCCCGTCTGTTGTTGCCGCGACCGGAAGAGAAGGCGAGGGAGGAGGCGCGGGAGCTAGCGTGACGTAGAGACCGAGGAGTGAGTGGGGCGGTGGAGGGGCCCGCTGTTCTCGTTTTTTCGTTTTGTTGTCGACGGGAGTGGGGCGGTGGAGTGGAGGGTGGTGGCTCGACGGCAATAGAGGAGGGAGTCGATTCGGGAATCGCCAATCGCCAGAGAGGAAGAGAACTGGGAGGAAGAAGAAGAAGAAAGGGCGAAGGGTTTTAATTAAGACTTTTAAACGACGGTTATTAGACAAAACCGTCGTTTAAAGGCTAATGGACGGAAGCAATAACGACGTTTCCAAAAAAACCGTGGTTTTTAAATTGTTGGCGTGACATTTAAAACGACGGTTCATTAGGAACCGTGGTTATTTATAATAACCTTTTATATTTTGTTTTTTTTGTATCGGTGTAGTTATAAAAACGACGGTTATTTACAAAACCGTCATTTATCTGATGAAGCATGCAACATAAACGACGGTTTCCCCAAGAACCGTGGTTTATAATGTTTAAACGACGGTTATTTTTTAACCGTGGTTTAAAGTTCGTCATTTAAAATCATTTTTCTACTAGTGGCACTTGCAATGTAGTGCTTGAAATTTTGCATCTATTGTGGTTGTGTAAGGGGGGATACATTATTGATGTGCTAGGGTGAGTATGATAGAGAAATGGACATTTTATAGCCTTACAATGAATTTTTATAGCTCAAAAAGGCATCTACATGGAGAAATAGCAATTAGAATAAATATAATGTCATTTCATGAAATTTCCTTTAGATAAACATACTAATAGCATAACAAAAATATTAATTATATATTGATAAAAAAATATACACTTTAATAAACAAAATAAAGCTTAATTAATCATATCAAAATTATGTTGTAATTCAAAAAATTTGTAAATATATTTTATATAGGGAAAATTACATACCCCACCCATGACGTTTGGCGAATTTCACATCCACCCACGTGGTTTTAAAATTACTTTCCCAAACCATGTGGTTCCCCCATTTTACATCCAGCAATTTTTCTAATTTTTGTTCAATTCAAAGATGCTTAAACGTTGTCCGAAATTGATGAAATTACATAGACGATGCTAAAGTGTTATATTTGGTTTAATGAGAAATATAAAGTTTTTTTAAGCTTAAATGTGACATAAGGGACCCAACGAACATGTCACATGTTTCATTGGGTCCCACGGGACACATTTAAGCTTAATAGACTTCGGATTGACATAAGATCAAAGTATATCACGTTTAGCATCATCCATGTAAAGTTTCATCAATTTTGGACAACGTTTAAGCATCTTTTGAATTGAACCAAAATTAAAAAAGTTGCTGGATGTAAAACGGGGGAAACCACATAGGTGGGGAAAGTAATTTTGAAACCACGTGGGTGGAATGTGAAATTTCGCAAATGTCATGGGTGGGGCATGTAATTTTCCCTTTATATAATTATCTAATACATACATTGGTTAGCTTTTAATATGTTAAAAAAAAGGGAAAATTACACATCCCCCACCCATGGGGTTGTAGCGAAATTACACGACACACCCATGAGGTTTGGGAATTACTTTCCCCCACCACCACGTTTACAACGTTTTTCATCCCGTCAATCAAATTCCAGTTTCCGTCCATACTTGCCACATGGCGCGCCCTGATTGGTCCCTCACTGAACCGGTTTATTTTTGAAAACCAGACCGGTTTGTATGTTCCAAATCTCGATGCCCCGGCTTGAGAATCTGAACTTGGTTGAGGTTCACTGCATAACTGACTTACAAAAGGGTTATGTTTTTAGTTGGATTACGTCGTGTTAACTCTTACTTGCTTGATTAAATAGAGATTTAGTAGGAGCATAATTGGTGCATCTCTCGAAATCTGCTAACTTTTATTCCTATTTTTAATAAAATTAACAATCCTGCTGAGCAATTAATGTGGAACTCTGTGCAATACGAAATTGGAAAGCTTCATGATTTCATACCAAGTATGCAGCTTAATTCTCGCTAACCCTGTCATTCTTTTTTCCTTGTTTAGGCTTCTGATGCTTCAGATCTCTTAATATTTGAAGTAATTTCCGGTTCCCTTGCATACTAAATGTCGATGTGAATGTTGATCTGCATGTTCATTCTTCTCCGCTCAGAATTCCTGAATTTTCGGGTTATATTGGGCAAGTGAACTGTCTGTCAGGTTTACCTTAGTTACAGTCTTCCTGACAATGAGCTTCTGCAAAGTGTGATCTTCCGTTTCTTTTACTGTCGCTGAGTAGAGTTTGTCACCATTGTTAGTCTCAGTTAACTGCAATTGGGAGTAGCTGAAATCGTCTCTTCTTGATTGCATCCACTATCTTGAAAAGAACCTTATATGCTGTGTTATTTCAGGATCTTGTTTCCCTGGCCGTTCCTGTAAATAAACTCCAAGCTGACCATGGGAAGTAAACACAGCCCCCCTGGTGGAAGAAGTCGACCGCTTTTCGATATTTATTGTGCTGGGTCTATGCTGTTTCCTCTATCTGCTTGGAGCATGGCAGAGGAGTGGATTTGGAAAGGGCGATAGGAAGGAGAAGGAACAGACCAAACCGGTCTGGTTTATTCAACAAAATAAACCGGTTCAGTGAGGGACCAATCAGGGCGCGCCATATGGCAAGTATGGACGGAAACTGGAATTTGGTTGACGGATGAAAAACGTTGTAAACGTGGTGGGTGGGGAAAGTAATTTCCCAAACCTCATGGGTGTGTCGTGTAATTTCGCTAAACCCCATGGGTGGGGGATGTAATTTTCCCTAAAAAACAATTTATATGCTAATATATCTTGTTTTATATTTTCTGATATTTTTTGGTCTTAAATATAATATTTTAATTTACATTTAATTAAAAAATATTTTAGTTTAGATATTAATATTTTTAGGGAAAATTACATCCCCCACCTTGACGTTTGACAAAATTACACATCTCACCCATGTGGTTTCAAAAATTACTTTTTTTCACCCATGTGGTTTCCCCTTTTTTTACATCCGGCAACTTTTCTATTTTTTGTTCAACTTAAGAGATGCTTAAATGTTGTCCAAAGTTGATGAAACTACACGGATGATGCTAAAGTATTAATTGTGGTCCGACACGAAATCTAAAGTTTTTAAGCTCATATGTGATCCGTGAGACCCAATAAAACATGTGACATGTGAACGTGTGTTCATGGGTCCCACATGTCACATGTGAGATTAAAAACTTTGAATTTGGCATTGGACCAAAATATAACACTTTAGCATCATCCATGTAAAATTTCATCAGTTTGGACAACATTTAATCATCTTCTAAGTTGAATGAAATTACACAAAGTTGTCAGATGTAAAAAGGGGAAATTACATGGGTGGGGAAAGTAATTTATGAAACCTCATGGGTGGGGTGTGTAATTTTGCCAAATGTCATGGGGGTGGGAATGTAATTTTCTCTTATATATATTTCTAATTTTAAAATATTTAAGTAAACTAATGATGTGCTTGAAATAAGCATTGATATAGAGAAAATAAAGGAAAGTGAACACCATTCCTCATGATTTTAGGGGAATCACAAGGGTTTTGAGATTTTTAAAACTGATAATAGGGTAAAGGGAATAACTGAAAGTTATAAACAAACCACCATAAATTAACAAAATGATTTTGTCACTTCTCTTAAATACCCTAGGTGAACACACACTTGATAGTGATGTTTCCTTGTTGTTTTTCAAACAATGCTTCCTTAGATTCATCTTGGGAACTATTAGGGAAATCTTACTTGTAGAAGAGCAATTGATGACAACTTGGTCTTCTAAATAGAGATGGATCTTTTCCTTGATCAACGGTATCCCGGTATTGAAACGAAGACTCGATTCACTTTATTCACAAAGTAAATGCCTCAACGACTAGCGTTAATACAAGCATAGTTTTGAGAGAATTCGTTGGGAAATATAGAGATCATTTAGCAGAAAACGTATGTTCCAGAATGATCACAAGGGTATGTTTTTATAAGTGTTGGAAGTGTTGTTATGAAGAGACGCCTCTCAAATAGTGTCTTTCCATAAAGATACTCTTCCAAAAGATGCCCTTTTATTATAAGACATTTCTTTACATGAAGTGTTGTATTAGTATGAAAAGACATATCCCTTTAGTGATGATGTCTTTCCATGGAATCACAACTATAATAATACCTTCATATAAAGACACATTTTATTAGACATTGTTTGGTATTTCCATACAACCAAAAGCAACTTGCTCATATGGCTAATACAAAAATAGCCTTTGAGCGTATAATTACTAATTACCCTTATAATTTCCTACATGAACTTACGTAGTACAAAATGCTAAGGTAAAACTAGAAGTTTTAATTTTGAAAAGGAAAACTAGTAGTACATATAATACTAAAAAGTCACCATGGATCAGCTTTTTCATACACCATCCCCAATAGTTTAAGTGGATTTAGTTTATAAAGTTGTTATTTATTTAACTCTCTCACATCTCTTATGTTGTTTAGCAACAAAGCTTACATTCACAATGGAGTAATTTCTACGCTTAACAATAATAAAAAAAGATAAAATATGAGACGGAGAAAAGAGAGTGTGAGAAAAGTTTCTTAAGAAGAGCATCTACATCAATAAGAGTTGAATCACCCTTGGTGTCACAGATCAAACTTGAAGCTGCAGTAGCGCGATTTTCTTAGAGGTGGCCACTAGGGCGAGCCAGCCTAAGAGCGAGCCTGGTCAAAGACCAGTTCAGGACCGTTAACCAGTGACCAGATCGGCCTGAAAAAAATAGCGGGCTGGTCCGGTTATACTTTCCAAGGGACGTGGACCGCGTGAAGTTGGGCTTGGTTGGGCTCGGCCAGGGACAAGCCCGGGACCGTCCTTTTTTTTGCAATGTAGCCGTTATTCAATAGGGACCGACTATATTTAAAGACTACTAGCTCTTTCTAAGCCTAAGTTTGTTCTGGTGATAGCTAATATTCTTATAAACAAAAGACTACTAGCTCATGCTCTACCTACTCCACTTATAATGATTATCTTGATTGACTTTTAATTTGGGTGGTGATGAGGTTGTTGATGTTCTCAGTGGTTGGAAGACCAACAATCAAAGTTTCCAATCTTAGCTCGAATTGCATGAGACATCATTGCAGTTCATGCCTTAACCGTTACTTCGTAATCAACATTCATCATGGGTAAACGCGTGTTGGATGCTAAAAGATCAAGCTTGGCACCAGATTTCAATAAAAGTTAGTGTATGCAAGTACCATTGGGACGCTACTGAGACACGTTCACAAGGACGAATCAAGATAATGCTAATTTTGAAGAAGAAGATTGATTGGTTGACGTTGAACTCCAGTAGTTCAGATCAATGAGCTATTGATGGTAGTGATGAGTAGAAGTGCTTGATTAAGTTTAGTTTATAATGATTATAATGATTGTTGAACTTAAAAATTAGAACTTATTATTCAAACTACTAGTATAATTGTAATGTAATTAGTATTGAAATAATAGAACAACGTGGACTTTAATTCTTCGGGATACAAATGCAACTTATCTTATGATTTATAATCTTAAGATAAGTGCAAGCCCATAAAATGAATAAAATCATTTTTTACAATACGTACGATTATTAAAAAATATTGACATTTTATTATTACTTCACATAGTACTAATAACCATAAAGACACAAATTCTATCATTAAAAAAAGACTCAGTGGTAGACCCGGGACCGGCTCGAAACCGTTACGGTCCCTAAAAAAAGGAATGACAATCGGGACCGGAATCATAAACCAGTTACTAGCGTCCGGGAACGGCCCCTCACTCTAGGATCGGGGCCGGGGTGGTAGAGCCTGGGACCAAGACCGGAACCGACCCGGCTATGGCCAGCTCTAGATTCACCTACAATTCTCTCTCATCAGTTATTAGCTAAGTATTTTGACAGAGTGGGTGTGAATGTGTGGGAGAGCCTTTTTTTATTTTATTTTTAATCAAATGATAGAATATGATTGGTGGGGTATGTTAGGAGTGGAGAGATAACTGAGTTGTAGTAATAATGATGTGGCAAAAGAGACTGTTAGACGGTTTTTTGTGGTGATATATAGATTGATAAATTTCTTCTAGAATAAAATAATATTTTTTTCGTAAACTATATTATACTCCCTCCTATTCTAAATATAAGTCGGTTTAGGTTTTAGAATTATGTTCAATTATAAGTCGTTTTTAGACTTTTTGTATCTATCTTTCTACTTTTACCCTTTCTACTTTTTTAATTATTATTATCAATGCAGTCTACTTTTATCTTACCAATAAAGTATACTTACTTTTTTATTCTCCCAATACAAAAAGTAAGGGTATGCAAGTTTTTTAAACTCTTTATTGGAAAATGGTGTGAAAAAAGTCTAGAACGACTTATAATTAGAACAGGGAGGGTATTAGATTATGTGAGCAATCATATATAACATCACTAGCAGATCAACTAAAGAAAGCAAAACCAAACACAGTTCTAATCTTCAAAAACCGAGACACTGCCACCTACACAAAAACCACTACCTTGATCAACTTAACTCTTTGAATCCCATAGTGGAATTGGTGTTTACAGTTGACTAGAAAGCCGATCATGCTGGATATGCTCGCCTTCAACAGGAACCCCATAATATACAATCACTAAAGCAACAAAATAAGGTGGCAAATCAATATAGACCATCTTCCTCATACCGACATGATCTAAAATACAAAAGCCGAGGACCAAGATCATCAAATAGGGCACCTGCTCACCATGGTTAACCACACGACCTGTGCCCAATTCCGTGCAGTTAGAAAGATTAAGATTATCCTTCATGGAGATTCTAGGATGGACCCATAATCGCCTTCCTTTGTCCGCGGCTCCACCTTTGTCGCTAGCCTCCTCCCCCAAGCTGTTGCTTCCATGGCCCTCAAATGGTTTCCCTTCCCCTTGCGTCTTGCCTCTGAGAGTCGAAGATCCTAAAGTTCTGCCCTTGATGCTTCAAGTAAGATGTCAGTGAACATCCTTTTGCGGATTCTAGAAGACCGATCTGGGCCATTATTTCGGTCCAAGGTCATTAGGTAAATCTTACAGCCTTGCATAGCATCTCTTTGTCAGTGCCCATTCCGAGACATGTTTGGGAAGGGACCCTCCTTGATCAATGCTCTCGACTCTTTAAGGTCTGTTCTAGACATTCGATGGAGCATGGTAATGTTGTGCAAGCCCATTGCATGATAAGTCCCATCGGTTATCCCTACACTATATAGATTTCCGCATCATTCCCTTGTCGTGGATGCGGGCATGCATCAGTAGAATGAAGGAACATACCACAATTTCAACACGTTTGTGGCAAGTTATCATATGATAGAGCAAAAACATGGTAACGACCATCGAAAAATTGGTAGTGAATGGAGCACGAGAATTTGGATATTCACTGCGGAGATAGTTATACCCGGTAGCCGCTTCATCTTCCATAATACCGTAAAATCAGTCGGGGTCTCTGCGCAGCCCTAAATGCAAATTCGAGTGTGTGAAGCTTCTTGGGACATCGTAGATTCTCACCTAGAAAGGTACCCATGTGAACTCGTGTTGGTCTAGAGGCTTTGTGGGGTGAATCGTTGCAAAGCAAATAGTTCGTCGTTTATCGTCCTTGTCCTCTAACCAAATTCTCCTAAAGTGCATCAATTGTTTTCAAATTCAAACAAAAAGAGGTTATCTTTGTGAAGCGAAAACTTCGAAATTGTCCTGCTCTCTTTGACGATATACGCAAGCACAGTAGCACAAATCGGAAAAGGCAAGAAAAGATGGCCATGGAGACAACGTCTAACGGTAAGTTGGACACCATTTACATGAATCATGTCCATGTTGATTAGGATACGGTGTGAGCGAACATAATATATTTGGTTTATCAGTATAGTGTATTGCAAAAATGTGTGGAGGGAGATGGGGATAAGAAGTGGCGTCGAATGTGGGAATAAAGGTGGAGGAATTACCAGTGTCCAGAACGAATTTTCAAACGAAGGGCGGCGAATATCACGTTGCATGCCAGGTGCACGGGCGTGGCTCATATGCTGCAGGCATTAATCTGCAGGAGTGCTGCAATCACTACACGACAAATACAATCAATAAATCAAAAGAATATTATCTTGAATGTCATAGTACACTGTTACTGCGATACAAGCGCTGGCACGGTACTACACTTATAATATGGGTAGTACTATTTTTTGTAAAGAAAATTAAGTTATACAGTTAGACTATTTAATATATTTATATGCTAAAATCGTTTCTTTGTTTGCATATTATATTGTATATGTGTATGTGTTATTTGAAATTTAAAAAATATAATAAATTTAAAACCTCTAATGTAATAGTCTTGTCGTTTTTTCAAAAATAATAGTTTAAATTTTACAATATTTTTTATATTCTATATTTATAAATTATGAACTATAAATAAATCAAATTCCATTTATTACTAATTGTTTTTAAATAATTTTTATTACAATATCATGAAATTTAATACACCGAAACAATTTAATTATAATATTGCATTATAATATTTCACTTATATAATATCGATTTTCAAATATTTTTTTATTTAGTGTAAAAAACAAACTAATTCGATAGTTGAAATACAAACATGGAAAATAAAAAGAGTAGTATTACATTGACCGAACAAAGATTATATCCCCTCTTTTAGAAGAAAAAGGTCAAAACAAATCTTTAATCTCACTAACATTATTCTTTATACTTTCCATCATACATCAAATTTTGACGCCATATATTATTCTTTATATCATCACTATTATGTGTTGATGGAGCGTTAGCACGTATACGATAAATTGACTTAGAATCGATCTTATGAGCAAGCAGTTTAGGGAGTTCCACATAAAGCATATTGTTGCACGCTTGTTGTATCAAGATGGAGATAATATCAAATTTGTAGAAAAACTAACAACAATGACACTAAGTTACTCTTTAGAAAAGGAAAAATAAAGAAAATGGAAGTGGCTTGAAGAGAAAAGAGACATCGTCAAAAGAAAAAAAACACAAGGGAATATATTATTAGAAAGCAATAGTGAACTTCTAAAGAAGCTTAGACAATTAGATGTTTTAAGATTTTGTAAGGGCACATATAAAGTGATGCTGAAAATGTGGAGGTATTACGTTCAGAAACTATGGAGGTATTGATTGTGAATGAATAGAACACAGACTTATTTTGATTGTTAAACAACTTATAGTTGCCATATTTCTTGGTGAAGAACAAAACTTCATCTACTCTAGTATAAAAGAGATCTTGTTGTGTATCTATATGCATTTGTGTTATTCTAATTATTTTATTATTTTCTCATTAAACTATGATTCCTCGCATAAAATTGCTCACATATTGACTAAAAAATAAGAAAACAAATACTTGTAGATGATAGATTAAAAAAAAAATTTTTCTGGCATTGTATTTCGTTAACTTTACATGTATTCGTTAACTTGTCACTTGTATTTCGTTAACCTGATACTTGTATTTCATTAATACTTGTATTTCGTTAACCTGTCACTTGTATTTTGTTAACTTGTTAACTATATTTGTTAACCTCTTAACTATATTTTGTTAACTTGTCACTCGAATTTCGTTAACCTGTTACTTGTATTTCATTTTCATTTGTATTTTGTTAACCGTTAACTGTATTTTGTTAACCTGTCACTTGTATTATGTCCTGTCACTTGTATATGTTAACATGTCATTTGTATATCGTTAACCGTTGTTTTTGTATTTCGTTACCCTGCCACTTGTATTTCATTAACCTGCCACTTGTATTTCGTTAACCTGTGACTTGTATTTGTTAACCCGTCAACCATATTTTGTTAACTTGTCACTTGTATTATGTTAACATGTCACTTGTATTTCATAATATACAATAAAGCAAAAGAGATTAAATTACATTTGCTACTCTCTATTTCAACTTTGCCATAGGTAAGTCATGGTCCGCATGTCAGTCCAGTTTCAAGTACGTTTACGTCTTCCCTCTGCAGCAGTGCTGCATCTGCTGCCTTGCAACACACCAGCCACAACAGTAGAGAGCGCGGCTCATATGCTACGACACAAATGTGAGGATACTGCATTTAACTAAACGATGAGTTTTCTCTCATTTTTTTTCAACTTCGTTTTTCATTCCAGTGATGTGCCGACAGGTTAACCTATCGCATGTAAATGGTTCCTGTCGCATGTAATGACTAACCTGTCATCATAAATGGTTAATCTGTCAATCCTAAATGGTTAAACTTGACACATTTAAATGGTTAACCTGTCGCATGTAAAATGGTTAACCTGTCGTTTGTAAATGGTTAACCTGTCAATCGTAAATGGTTAACATGTCACATGTAAATGGTTAACCTGTCAATCCTAAATGGTTACCTGACGCATGTAAATGATTAACCTGTCGCATGTAAATGGTTAACCGCCACTTCGTAAATGGTTAACCTTTAATCGTAAATGGTTAACCTATTATTTGTAAAGTTAAAATGGATTGAGTAGTTTTACATATTAATGATATGAAATTATGGTTAGTATTATGTAAACTATTGGCATATTTATTATCGTATGAATGACATATAATTCTGAAACTAAAAATAAAACATTGAACTCGTACAACCCCACCCCAAAACCACCCTAGGAAATCTCAAAACGTCGAAGCCTTATTGCCGAGTCAGTTGCAACATTATAAAGTATATACTTAGTTAAAAAAAAAGATTATTGTACACCACAAACCCACCCCAAAATCCACCTTAGACAATATTAAAACGTCGAGGGCATTTTTAGGGTTGTAGTGAAGGACGTTGACTCTAATCCCTGAACCACAAACCCAAAATATGTCGAGTCAGTGTAACATTATAAAGAAAGAATAATAAAAGATTACCCTACACCACAAACCCACCCCAAAAACAACCCTAGGAAATCTTAAACGCGAAGACTTATTGCCAAGTCAGTTGTGACATTATAAAGTATATGGACTTAGTTTAAAAAGATTACCCTACACGACAAACCCACCCCAAAATCCACCCTAGAAAAAATTAAAAGTCGAAGGCATTTTTAGGGTTTGTAGTGAAGGGAATCTGGTCTCTTAATCTCTTATCCACAAACCCTAAAAATCTGTCGAGTTAGTATAACATTATAAGAATAGAATAATAAAAGATTACCCTACACCACAAACCCACCCCAAAAACAACCCTAGGAAATCTTAAAACGTCGAAGACTTATTGCCAAGTTAGTTGTGACATTATAAAGTATATAGACTTAGTTAAAAAATATTACCGCAAACGACAAACCCACCCCAAATCCACCTAGAAAAATTAAAACGTCGAAGGCATTTTAGGGTATGTAGTGAAGATTAGATAAAAAAAAAAAAGCCCACCCTAACACAAGCCCTAAAAACATGTCGAGTCAGTTTCGAGATTATAAAGAATAGAATGAATAAAAAAAGATTATCCTACACCACAAACCCACCCCTAACACCACCCTAGGAAATCTTAAACATCGAAGGCTATTGCCGATCAGTTGCGACATTATAAAGTATAGACTTAGATAAAAAAAAAGGTTGGGGAAATTGTTGGGGAAATCAGCACCTTTGAGCCTCTGCTATAGATATTGCGTCATTCCCCTGCATCATCCCTGTAAACCGAACAATCCTTTATTTAAAAACCTCTGAATCTCCCTCATTCCTTTCTCGTATTCTCTTTAACCCCTTTCTTCTGCTCAACTTCCATACACCGTAAGTCCGAAACAGTCACATTTGAAACAAAACTTATCGTCTGTGGAACAATGGGGAGAAAGAAATGGGGAATGCACCAATAATGGGTTATATTATGAAATAACGACAAAGTTGTAGTCCATGTGTTTGTTTCACGTGAACAAAAGATATCAAACGATGAGTTACAAACCCTAAAAACTATGTCAAGTCAGTGACAATTATAAAGTATATAACGAGTTAAAAAGATTACCTTACACCACAAATCTTATAACCATATAGAAAAGTAAAACATCAAAGACATGCCCTAAAAACCACCTTATGACAACTAACTCAAGGAATGCATTTCATGGTAGCAGCGAGCAGGCTATAGAAGGCAACACCCGCTGGTCGGCTACCAATGCTATAGTCACTGATCGACTACACATGAAAAAATTTAAGTTTGTTAAAACATATACAATTTTAGTTTTTTACCTATATATTTGTAGTTAAAAAATACCAAAACAAAAACCACATGGTGCACACATCTATTTTATTATATTTTTCACAAAATTTTCAATCCTTACTTTGCCTCTTCTTATTAAGAGTCAATTCAATTTAGATATGTGCCACTACAACCACTTTATTCTATAATCTTAACATAAACCTTTAAATCTACAATTAAATTAGTATAGATTTAACATTTTTTTTAACTTATTGTTTATTTTTTAAGCTAATCCTAAATGTTTTAAAAACTTCTACTACTTTTTTCAAAATTCATTATAAAATAATTCAAGAGATGATAGAATAAGTGTAATATAAATATATTACACATCCACGTGGATCTATTCTTTATAGAGCTAATTAAGTGGATTTAAATAAACTAAAGAAAGATTTTTAATTATTAAAATACTTTTATTTTAAAAAGTTTTTATATTGTTGTTTTGTCCAGGAATAGTTAAATTATCTATTTAAACTGAACTCGTTCGCTCAGTCGAGTTTTCACTTCGCACAGTCGGAATTTTAAAAAACTTTACGATCTTGCCCCTGCTTTAATTCTTTCATAAATTGCTATATTTAACCACAATTTTTAACTATATTAAAGGACCCCAAATTCATTATGCACAGTCAGAATTCCAATACGCTCAGTCAGAAAATGACCAATTTAGGGGCTAAGTTAGGCAAAATTTATTAAAAGCGGTTTGAAAAAAGCAAAAAGGATTCCGAAGTACTTATTAAGTAAAAAAATATATCATAAAAATTATCATCAAAGTATACCATGACAAAGTAGACGAAAAGACGAACGCGTCGGCCGCAAACGGATCGAAAAACGGAGCTATACGAAGAAGATATGGCAATTTTAAGACCGAAACTCGGCGCCAGCGCGATAAAGAAGGGCCGCGCCGCGGGTAAGAGAGGCGGTCGCGCGAAAGAAGACCGCGACGCCGTGACGTTCAATGTTACCGCGGTGCGCCGGCCCTTCTTTATCGGCGCCTGCGCCGGTTCCGATCTTAAAATTGCCATATCTTCTTCGTTATAGCTCCGTTTTTCGATCCGTTTGCGCGACACGTTCGTCTTTTCGTCTACTTGGTCATGGTATACGTTGCTGATAATTTTTATGATATATGTATTATTTTCTTCTTAAGCACAACCTTAACTATCATCGACGTCTGTTCAAAATTGCCTATCACCCCTAATTACATGTCCTTTGAAAGAAATCTATTTGATAGTAAAATAATCAAGCATGTTCTATTCTAATTAACAGATGAACGGACACCAATCTAAATAGTTAGATGTAATCGACATTAACTATCATCGATGTCTTGTTCGAACTTACCTATCATTCCACTAAATTCATGTCCATTAAAGAATAATTTATTTGACAATCATCAAAATTGCTCAAAAAATGTCATCGTAGAAAACATTTTCACACTTCAAAAGCGAGATCGTTTGTCGTCGGAGATTGCTCAAAAAAATGTGTTTTTATAACAAATGAGAATGTATACATCTTTTGAAACATCTTTGAAAACATATTTTTCAATACTTCAAAAGCGAGATCGGTTTTGTCGTCAGAATTGCTCAAAAAATGTTTTTTTTATAACAAATGAAAATGTATACATCTTTGAAACATATTTTCAATACTTCAAAAAGCGAGATTGGTTTGACGTCGGAGAATTGCTCAAAAAATGTTTTTTTTTATAACAAATGAAAATGTATACATCTTTGAAACATATTTTCAATACTTCAAAAGCGAGATCGTTTGTCGTCAGAAATTGCTCAAAAAATGTTATTTTTTTTATAACAAATGAAAAATGTATACATCTTTGAAACATATTTTCAATACTTCAAAAGCGAGATCGGTTTTGTCGTCGGAGATTGCTTCAAAGAATTCATCTTTGAAACATATTTTCAATACTTCAAAAGCGGGATCGTTTGTCGTCGGAGATTGCTCAAAAATTGTTTTTTTTTATAACAAATGAAAATATATACATCTTTGAAACATATTTTCAATACTTCAAAAGCGAGATCGGTTTTTGTCGTCAGAGATTGCTCATACAATATCATCTTTGAAACATTTTTCAATACTTCAAAAGCGAGATCGGTTTGTCGTCGGAGATTGCTAAAAAAATTGTTTTTTTATAACAAATGAAAATGTTAACATCTTTGAAAACATCTTTGAAACATATTTTCAATACTTCAAAGCGTGATCGGTTTGTCGTTAGAAATTACTCAAAAAATGTTTTTTTTATAATAAATGAAAATGTATACATCTTTGAAACATATTTTCAATACTTCAAAAGCGAGATCGGTTTGTCGCAGAGATTGCTAAAAAAATGTCATCTTTGAAACATTTTTTCAATACTTCAAAAGCGAGATCGGTTTGTCGTCAGAGATTGCTCAAAAAATGTCATCTTTGAAACATTTTTTCAATACTTCAAAAGCGAGATCGGTTTGTCGTCGGAGATTGTTCAAACAATAGTTCTATTGACGATATTCTACTAGACTGCAAGAGCGATGAGGAAGACTAAGAAGATCAAGACTTCAAAGTGCGCAGTAAATGATTGACGACAAACATGAACTACTTTCATATTGACGATCTTCTACTAGACTGCAAGAGCGATGAGGAAAGACTAAAGAAGATCAAGACTTCAAAGTGTGGTAGTAAATGATGACGACAAACAAGAACTACTTCATATTGACGATGTTCTACTAGACTACAAAGCGATGAGGAAAGACTAAAGAAGATCAAGACTTCAAAGTGTGTAGTAAATGTCGATTTTTTTAGTTTTAAACAACGGGATTTTCCATATACACTAACATTGTCTATCATTTCCACCGATTCCACTAATTAATTCATTTGACAACTGATGCCCCGAAATGCATTCCACAATCTTCAAATGACTAACATGAAAACCCTAATTGGAGGGTAAATGGTACAACTTATTCGGACACACGATCATTTTAAATCCAGAACAATTAACAATCAAAGGACTAACACGAAAACCCTAATTGGGGGGGGCACATGGTAGAGGAAAAGAAGAAAATCTGATACATTTTGACAGGAGAAGTGAGAGGATGAACAGTGGCGTTAGGAATTAGTCTAGGTTTTAGTGCTAATTGTGGGTGCGTTAGCCCTTTAGTGTATCATGATTCTCGTGGATTCTATTTAGTGAATTCTTTTAGAACAACGAGATCAGTTTGTCATCGGAGATTGCTCAAAAAATGTCTTTTTTAAAGACATTAAATTGTCATCTTTGAAACATATTTTCAGGACTCCAAAAGCGATTCTACTTCGGAATTACATACTTCGACAACTGATGCCCGAAATTGCATTCCACAATCCTCAAATGACTAACTTGAAAACCCTAATTGAGGGTAAATGGTACAAACTTATTCGACAACACATAATTTTAAATCCCAGAACAATTAACAATTCAAATGACTAACACGAAAACCCTAATTGTGGTGTGTTTAGCCCTTTAGTGTATCATGATTCTCGTGGATTCTATTTAGTGAATTCTTTTAAGAACAACGAGATCGGTTTGTCGTCGGAGATTGCTCAAAAAGATATATATTTTTGACAAATGAAATTGTATACATCTTTGAAACATATTTTCATACTTCAAAAGCGAGATCGGTTTGTCGTCGGAGATTGTTCCTAAAAGGTTTTTTTATAACAAGTGAAAATATATACATCTTTGTAACATATTTTCAGGACTTCAAAAGCGATTCTATTTCGGAGTTTCATTTTCAACAACATTGTTCGCACGTCATTTTCTCATAATGTTACAAATATTCGATACACATATCATTCTAATCCCAGAACAATTAACAATTTTGTTGACTACCAGTACATGAAATCCAAATGTGTTTGCAACTAATCAAGTCTGTGTTTGCACTAATCAAGTCGGGGGACGTCGTCTCCTTGTACTAGCCCTGTAGCATGCATTGTGTTCCCTACGGTCCGCCTCAGCCGTACTTCGTTTTACTATCGAATAAGAAATCAATGATATTAATGTCGATAATGCTAGTTAATATTGATATGATAGGAAATTTTGATAATTTCAAATAGATTCTTCGTCAATGGACATGAAATTGGTGGAAATGATAGAAACTTTCAATGAATTTCAAATAGATTCTTCTTCAACACGACATGTAATTAGTGGTTGATAGACAATTTTGAACAAACGTCGATGATAGTTAATGTTGTGCTTAAGAAGAAATAATAAATATATCAGAAAAATTATCAGCAAAGTATACCATGACAAAGTAGACAAAGACGAACACGTCGGCGCAAACGGATCGAAAAACGGAGCTATAACGAAGAAGATATGGCAATTTTAAGA
The DNA here is from genome assembly GCA_023374045.1 of Limonium bicolor. NCBI lineage: Eukaryota > Viridiplantae > Streptophyta > Magnoliopsida > Caryophyllales > Plumbaginaceae > Limonium > Limonium bicolor. Next base: position 262,927,941 of record CM041776.1, read on the forward strand.
TCGGAACCCGGCGCAGGCGCCGATAAAGAAGGGCCGGCGCCAGCGCCGGTAAACAGTGACGCGCGCCCGCGCGCGGTCTTGTTTACCGCGCCGGCGCCGGCCCTTCTTTATCGGCGCCTGCGCCGGTTTCCGATCTTAAAATTGCCATATCTCTTCGTTATAGCTCCGTTTTTCGATCCGTTTGCGCCGACGCGTTCGTCTTTTTTCGTCTACTTTGTCATGGTATACTTTGATGATAATTTTTTATGATATATTTTTACTTATATAAGTACTTCAGAATCCTTCTTTGCTTTTTTCAAACAAACCGCTTTTAATAAATTTTGCCTACATTAGCCCCTAAATTGGTATTTTCTGACTGAGCGTATTGGAATTCTGACTGTGCATAATGAAATTTGGGGTCACCTCGTAATATGTTAAAAATTGTGGTTAAATATAGTAATTTCTGAAAGATATTAAAGCAGGGGCAAAATGGTCATTTTCCGACTGAGCGAAGTGAAAACCCGACTGAGCGTAGTGACCTAGGTAACGTTTTAATAGCCTCATGAATCAAAAGGTGAATCCGAAAAAAAAAATAGTTCAAATACGAGCTAGACAATAAAAAAAAACACAAACATACCCGTTTTCTAAACTGCAGCAGTGCTGCCGGTACTCACTTGCAGCTTTTGAGCCGATTCCACAGTGCACTAGAGTTTTGGTAGAAGGGAAGATTCTCACTACTCGATTGCTCTTGGACGGTGGAGGATATATTCTCCATCCATGCAAGAAAAGGTGTAATCATTGTATTCATTTTCCAATGTCCGGTGGATCTGGACGAGGCACATAGGACTGAAGTGACGGAGAGAACAAATTCCTCCTGACACAGGGAGATGAAGGAGCGTGATGAAACAAAAGGGAGAGCCAACATGTTGAAAGTAGTTACTCCCTCCGTTCAACAATAACTGTCATTTTAGAAACTTGCACACTTATTAAGAAAAGTAAGACAATGACGTATGTGCCCCTACTTTTTACTTTTCCATTTAGATAATAATTACTTTTATATTGAATAGTAGGGGTAAAAGTGAAAAGAAGTGTGTCAAAAAGCTAGAATGACAGATATTTTTGAACAAGAAACATATTCTAAAACGACAGATATTAATTAACGAAGGGAGTAATATTTGCCAATGCATTATATAGAAAAGTTTTTAAGCAAATCAAATAAGGAACTCACTGTTTTGGATGCTCAACGGAAGGGTAGAACTCTTTATTGATTTAATGATATTATTTTAGTGATGTGACACATGGAATATATAAGAAACTTAAATATTTGAGTTGTTGACGAGGAACTTTATTTTTAAACATTCTAGACAAACATGAGAGATTATAATTAAGAAAGAACAAAAAATACATCTTCATTATAAGGAGGTGAATCTAATCGGATACCCACACCTATGTTCTCCTCCTCATATTCCATTTCTCTTTGTTTCTATAATAAACCTCAATTACATATGCTCTTAGGGCATCCACAATGGTGGAAGTGGATTCCACCCACCAACAAATATTATTTTATTATCTCCTCTCACAATCTCTCTTACTTATCTAGGTTCTCTAAAAAGAGAGTGTCTTAGTTAAGAACCCCTCTTACATAATCTCTCCTCCACCTCATCATTTTCTTTTTTCTCTTTTAACATTATGGGTGAATCACACCATTGTGGATGGTGTTTTTATTAGTGCCAAAAGTCATCACATCGATCGGTCTTTACATTGCTAGCTATACCCGCCTGTGATCGAGCTGTAGTTGTGTAGTTAGCAACAGCCCAACATTTTTTTTTTTGAAAACATTAGATATATATATTATAAAAGAGGAGTACATGCAAAGTGACACCATGTAGGACATGTGTCAAGTTCTCTATCCAGCAAATTACAGATGTCATTTCTAGAATATAGTTTGCTGGTTTGCCTTCCTCCCCATGCCTATAGTGAGAACTCATCATCACCATGGCCACCGCCATCGGCACCACCGTTGGTGCTAGCGGCACAACCGGCGTTTGCGGCGTCGTCTGCTGCGCAGACTTCATAGACAGCCATCGGCTCCACGGAGCAAAGTTTAGACTCTTCGGCTCTTGCAACAACGTAGAAGATTGAAGCTTGTTGACATATCCCACCCAAAACCCACAAAGTTCAACGAAACGAAAAAAACAAACTATACACAGCAAGAAACTCTCCTAACCGGAGAGAAGACAAGAAACTAAAGAGAATTATTATTAAGCAAAACAACATCTAGAGACTAGATGTAGAACTACTAAGTGAAAACATGATGACAAGAAAAAACTAGAACAAGAAGAAGAGAGAGGAGAGAGCGTTTTCTCTCTCATAGACTACATTGTGCCCCCGCTACTTGTCGCCACATCCAACAGCCCAACATTTGACTTGTCGCTTGTATTTGTGAATCAATTATTATAAAAAATGAGATTCTTAATGAAAGGAAAAATGGCGTGATTCAATTCCACTGTAGTATTTTTTAACCTGCACATATATTAGTGCAAGAATAACCCTTAGTGTGCAAGCTCTATAACTCTTCTAATAATTTATTTGGGATGTAAATGATATTAGTGACTGATTGTTGATGGCTGATTAGTATTGCATTCCTAATCGCCGCGTTCAGAAAGATGTACATATTGCACTAAATAGAAGCAAATCAATAAATGGTTTATATCCAATGCATCAGCAAAAATAACTTAGCTATCATATATATCAGTACGGCGATCATTACATTCTTTTAAGGAAGGTGAATGCGTTATTGGTTGGATTTTGATGAATTTGGGAAATACTTCCAGGTTAAATAAAGAAATAAAAGAAACAAAAGAGTCAGAACTTTCCTAGAAATAATAAAGCATATTTCTCCCCTTTTCTCCTCCACTAATAATTCTCTTATTCAAAAGAAAAATCTCCTTAATTTCCCTATTTTATGGCAGAAAGTATAATAATATAAAAAAGAAAAATATCGTAATAAGTTAATAATATATTAGAGTTGTATAACAAATATGGAGAAAATTAAATGATAGCTCATATTATATATTTGATATAGTTACCACTCAAGTTGTATGCACTATTCATTCGTAAGACCTGTATTCTCTTCCGAGTACATATAACTCACACTAAAGAAAACAAAAACCACTCATATAAAAGCTCAGACAGTAGTCTTTTTTTTTTTTTTGGAATAAAGAGATGTGTAGTATATAAATATAAGAAAAAGGAACAATAGCGTAGCATTAGATACATAGAGACCCATATATCTGATAAACTAAGCGGCCATTACGGGTAAGGGGAGGGAGGATGTACAAAAACCTCCCTAGCAGTGAACAAAAAGAAGGCTAGAGCTAACAAGGCCCACCCCAACATTCAAAAATGACCACAATTACAACAATTAACTCCTAGGAGCAAAGAATCCTATCTAGCCAATCAAAATCCGTGCTAGATCTGCTCATCTTTGTCCAAATGATCGCTTTAATAGCAGCTTTGATGTCAGAAATGATGAGGGAGGGGTCTCTGGCTTGATTGGCCATGGCTCGCTTGCATCTTTCAATCCAGAGGTAGTAAACAACATTGGCGACTGCAGCTCTTTTCACTAAGTCAATCGGTCGATGTCTCTTGCAGTAGCGGATGATCCAGGCTGAGCAGCTGCGGAGGCTTATCCGGTTGGTTGGGATTCCTAGCCAGTCACTGATAGTCCACCAAACCCTGCTCGAGTACCTGCAATGAAAGAAGAGATGGTTGCTTGTCTCTTGAGCATGCTCACAGAGCCAGATCTGTTAGCAAGACATATGTCCCATGATGGAGCTTATCACAAGTTTTAAGCTTACCATTTAGAGTAATCCACAATATAAATTTAGCTTTAGGGATAGACCAATTTTTCCAGCACACATTGTACAAGGAAAATTAAGGGAAGGGGAGGAGACATCATTATAGAACGAGCTAACCTTGGGTTTGATGGGGTAAGAATTGAGAAGGGAAATAGCATCATATTCTGACCCACATTGCTCCATCCACCAGTCCTAGCATGGAGGATAGCTTTCCATGTCCAAGGGTCATTACCTTTAGCGGAGGCCGACCAGATGCTGCTAAGGTCAGGTAAGAAAAGCTTATGAATCCATTGGATCCAAAGGCGCTCCGAGTCTTGTGTGATGGCTGAAATGGTCTTGAGCATAAAGCACATATTCCATTTATAGATGTCCTTAAGCCCAAGGCCCCCATTTCTCTTGGAGTTAGTGAGAATGCTCCAGGCCACTGAGGGAGTGGCATTACTGTCAGTATCCCCCCCCCACCAGGAATGAACGGAGACATTTGATTATTCTTTTGATAACAATTTTAGGAATAGCGATGCAGGATGCCCAGAAGCCTACAATACCAAAGAGAGTACTCTGGATGAGGGTGAGTCTACCAGCAAATGATAGAGAGTTACTACCCCAGCAGAGACCGTCTTACGGATGCTATCCAGGAGGGTTGAAGTCTGCGCTCTGGGCTTCCTAGCAGTGATCGAATACCAAGATAGCGGAAAGGAAAGGAGCCCTGGCTCGGACAGTAGTCACCTGCTAGTCTTCTTGGACCTTATTAAAACATAGTAAAAGTAGATATATGAAGTAGAACACGCACAACAGTGAGACCAAGACCAACTAGCCAGCTTGCTCATACTTCCGAAGTCTCAGACTGCATCCTCATCGATCAGGGACAAACGGGAATGGTGATGTTGCATCTTCGACAAGAAGGAGCCGTCAGGCGTGTTCAAGCGGTAGCGGATGGTGGACTGACAGACACAGCGAGGCGAGGCGAGGCTCCTACAGCAAAGCGGATTGGGTACAAAACGTCGGCCTACGAGAGTGAAGGAGCGGAGGCAAGTCAGCAGGCCCGCACGACACTGGAGTAGAGTCTGTGCGTTTGTCATCGCAGGCTGGTCAAGGATTGACACAATCAGCATTAAGGCGCACACTGCCATGCAGCTCATGTTCTTGGCCATCTGAATAGCTAGGGGGATCTTAAATTATAGAGACGAAGACAAACAAAATGAGTACTAAAGAATGAGATACTAATTAACTTATGGATGAAGAATGATAGAAGGGTTCTTATTTATAGGCAAATGAGAAAAGACACTGAAACTAGCACAAGCATGAGAATGAGTTAACTGGAAGTAAATTATTGCCGACATTAGTAGAGGTTAGGCCTGGCCTAGACAGATGCATTGATCATTTAAAGTTGGTTTAGAAGTGGGTTAAACTAGACATATATGTATATATGTGTAAATGTAATGCTGTTCGTTTAGCCCCTTTTGATGTTTAACATTCAAAGATGATTATATAGCTCAATGCAGCTAACATTCACCGCTGTAATCAATGATGGATGTCAACATTTTCAAGCTACCTAAACCTTTTTAATATTAATCAATTGGTTCTGATGTCATGTATATAATACTAAAAAAATGATCACCATTTATAGACCAGGTTATAAAATGCTCTTAACAAGTTAGAATGATAACTTTGTTCAACAATAGCTTAATATTATCTTGCTAAATCTGCAAATAAATGTGTAAAATATTTAGCTTTGTAGAATAATTTTTCGTTGAAGGATAAAAATAAACCAATAGATTAATTGCTTTGATAAAAATTAAACTCTGCAAAAGATCCTAGAGGCAACAAATCGAAAGTATGGCCGGTTTTTTTGGTCCTTTGACTGTATTCCCGCTATGCGGCTCTTTGAGGCTTTGTGCCACCAATTATAAAAAAAAAAAAACAAATCAAAAGTAGCTAGCTTCACTATTAGTAATCATGATATCATTCTTCAACTATATCTATGATGTTAGTTTTAGCTTCCTTCAATCCTTTCCGACCTCCGCCCAATGTTACTCTTTTGGGAAGGGACAACTCAAAACTATCAATAAGCTTCAATCATAGAGCAATGCATTTGTTAATGGTTTTGCTTGCTTCGTGAGATTGCTCAAAAAGCTAGCGAAACTATTTTTTAGTGTAGATGTACATACAAGGTGTGATGAAATATTTGTAATACTAGTAAAAAAAATGTATAATAACACGAGTTTTATAACACGATTGAGACAACTTCTTGTATATAGAATGTAATAACATAGTCAAAGACTTCGTTTTATAAAGAAAAACCGTTCAAAATGACTGTCGTGCTATATAGCAACATGTGAATAAACATGGTTTAAATGGATTGTGTTATAAGGTGCCGTTCGATAACTGCTTATCGGGCTTTTGAATGCGGTCAATGGGCTGTTGACCATGGCCCAACGTCGTATACATGCTCCGGTCAGTCCAATAACAACCCTTATGGTTAATGTTGTATTTGCCGCGTTTGGAGGCATGTTCGGATTTGGGGCGTTTTTTGAAGTTAATTTGGGTGGACTAATGTCCACTTTGCCCCTCCTTTTTTATGCTATTTGCCCCGCTTTGGTTCAGTTCTGCACACAGCTCTGATGCGATGGTGAGCCTGGGACAGAAGCAATTACCTCGATTTGCCATATACCAACCACATTCAATTCGGTAATCAATACTAGTAACAACCGAAGCGTATCAAAATTGTTGTTAAATACCACAGTCGTCGCCTGTTGTTGAATGTGAGCTCTTCAGTGGCGAGGTAATATTATCTCCTCTTCATCGTTCTAATTTTGTTTAGGGTTTACTGTTTGTCGCATGTTTGAGTTTTTCCTGACGATTGTTCATTTTTTTGGTTTGTAGTTCACTGGTACGTCCATCGTCGGAGTGGGTAAGGATCTGTTACTTGTCTGTTTGTAGGTAGAATGAATCTTGTTGTGCCCCCACATGTCCGTTGATTCGGTTCTTTCTCTGGCTTCAGGTACTCAGTTTGCAGGGTGGTCGAAAATCAGGTGATTTTTACGGTTGTTACCAATTCTCTTGTGCACATGTATATATTAGTATAGGGTTTATTACATTTTAAGCGCATGCAAATGGGTTGGTACTGTTTTTATATTCGTTCTTGATGGTAATATTATTTGTAGACAACGATTATATATTTGCATGTTTTATTTGAAATGAGCTGAGCTTCATTGATGCGGTCGCAAGTCTTCTGTCAATTGATTTTGAAATGTGTTGTTATTATTCATTGAACACTAGTATGAGTGGTGGAAAAGACAGAGAGAAGGGGAAAGGGAAACTGGTGGATGCAGATAATGGGAAACAAAGAAAACAGAAGCATGAATGACAGACAGTGAAGTTGAATATTTGATTACTTTGCTTTATCAAGAGGCTCAGATACAATTAAGTAGGGGGGGTAATCTTTCTGGTTTCAAGCATAACTGGACGCCAATTACACTAAAGTTGAATGAGAGTAGAGTAGGTTTGGAACCATTAGAAAGAAGTGTTTGTAAGAATAAGGGAGATTGGCTGAAAGGAAATTGGCGAAGGTGGAAGGATCTCACCAACAGAAGAACTGGTCTTGGCTGGGATAAGGACACCAAAACTTGCACGTACTCTCCAGAATGGATAGCAAGAATGTGTAAGGTAAGTGGTCAGCAGAAAGAAATACAATTTCTCGAACATTGCATTTGTTTTGTTTTTGTGTCTATGTTTTACTGATATTTGCATTGATTGTGTGGTGCAGGAGGATGATCGTATAGCTAAGCTAGTTAATTCGAAGTGGCCATCTCATCTGGTTGGTGAAATGGAGCTGATCTGGGGCCAAACATATGCCACTGGTGATCTCAGAATCACTCCTGGTGGAGATCCACCTCCTGAAGTTGTTCAGAATAATGATGGTAGTCAGGACACTGACAGAGGAGGAAATCTAACTGGGAGTGGGGGTTACACTCCTGTTGTTAGTGTTGGTATCGTGATAGTTCAATGTTTGCTTCTTCTATGGATATTTCTACTGGTGTGAGCTCATTTCGTAACAGAGTTGTAGCCCCATCTCCAGCAGAATTTGTCCCGGACCAAGGTCCAATATTTGATCTTACAACTGATGAAGCTATTGCTAACTACAATTCAGCATTTCAAGCTAGTAGCTTTGGGTTTTAGGTGGTGAGAGTAGCGTAGGTTATGTGCCTCCTGTTAGCAACAATATCACTGTTCCCATAACTCCAACCCACCAAGGATTTAGTTACCCACCAGACTCACTTTTTACGCCTGATGTAAACCAGCTTACTTCTACATCCCAGAAGCCTCCTGAATGGGATCAACTAATGATGACTACAGGTGTGGTAAGCCTCATGGTGTTAAGAGGGATAAGCTTCAGTTGAAGACAGCTAGCAGCATTGGGAAAAAAAAGTCCAGTGATAAGGCAGAGGTAAAGGTAATGCTGTTGTTGAAGAACTCAGAGAGTTCAGGGGTGAAGTTACTGGGGAGTTACACAATTGTTCAGGTATGATTACTGGTTTGCAAGCACAAACTCGAGTGAGTGATGATGTTATTACCATCCCTGAAGCGGCAGCTAGGATAAGAGCTGCCCCTGGATTGACTAGGAATCAGATAACACATGCAACCACTGTGATTGCTGATCGTTCTCAACGTGCTTGTCTGATGACTTTAGATGATGAGGAGGAGGTTGCTGATTGGGTTCGCCATCTCTATTTTTCTGTCTACGGAGACAACAAGTATGATCGTTAATTCATAATAGTCTATTAGCATTCAGGGGTCAGTCACTTGGTCATATATTCGGTTATATGTATCTTTTGGAGACATGCTCTTTTTTGGTGGTTCTTGGATGCAAGTGCATCCTTTTTGTGTAGCTTGTCTTTGTACATAAGTAGATGTGACCCATGCTGTTATGTAGGAAATGGAACAACTAGTCTACCGTAAACCATCAATGACTGCAGGTGATCATTATGTAGTACGCTGGTCTGTTACATGTAGGGGGTTTTATTTTGGTTGTGTAGGTGAAAGTGGCAACATGTATACTGGTGTTTAATGTTGTTATTAGAGTCGCCGAATCAAAACGATGGCAGTGCTTAATATGTGTGAAGCAATTCGTTGTCTGATTTCTTATGGTTTTGTTCCTTTTGACCGGTGCTACGAATACAAAAGTAACCCTATGTTTCTATTAGGTTGACAGAAATGGCACCCAACGACCATATTGCAAACATTCTTAAGAAACATTTTTCACAAAATAGAAGGGACTACATAAAATTCTTGATCCTTCGAGCTGCTGAGATTTATCAAGCAAAGGTGCTACTGTTGCTTGCGACAAAGAGAAGTGAGCATATGGCTGCATACGCTCATAAGGATGGCACAGCCAAAAGGATGCGACACTCATGCGATTTCTGCGAACGACACGGATTCATAGTCAGATCAAGCATACTTGATATTCAGGGAACTGAAAATGACCTACAATTTGTCTGTTGCAAATCATATACAGGACATCTTGTATGGAAGCTGCAGACCAAACTATGAGGAGATGGCAGATAGAGAAGGAAAGATGACTGAAACTATGGCAGTTGATAGGCTTAGGAAAATAAAACAGTTGTCCGATGCAGAGTTTAGATACGGAGCATGTATGATACAGGATTATGACATGAGAGATTGTTTGAATGTTCCACTGATGATGAGTTTGTTGATATCATTAGGATGAAAATGTCGAGGTGTAAACACAGTGTGTGAGGGTCATGGGCAATCGTAATGCGGATTGTACAATTTTATGTATTACTTATTGAGTGTCTGTACAACATTCGTTTATACATTCTGTTGGTGTTATCTAATACAGTTTTGTTGTATCTTTATTCAGATAATGGATTTTGTGAACAATCACAAGCAGTTCAGGTTTTAAGAGCAATTGCAAATGACCCGGGAGAAGCTAAACGATTTCTGCATCGCTTTGAAGTTAGACCTAGCACGAATTGAACAGAAAATATTTCAATTCATTCAGATACTTGAATTGTACTTTAACAAGCCCACGAGGATTCCGATGCACACATCAGGTTGGGGTGGTGCAACATGGGTGGACGAGTTACTTAATGGTCACCCGGTGCGATGCTTTAACGCTCTTCGCATGAACAGAGATACATTCTTAAGCTTATGCTATTTACTTGAGTTCAAGTATTTCATAGACAGTAAGGCAAGGATTTCCGTAAAGGAAAGGGTAGCGATATGCTTGAGAACACTAAGCCATCGTTGTGCGAATAGAGACTCTATGGAGAGGTTCCAGCATTCTGGATCTAGTGTGTCCACTCATTTTGGTGACATACTTGAGGCGATTGGTCGTCTTGGCAAACATGTAATTAAACCAAGAGATCCGACGTACTCATCTGTACCGCCACAGATATTGAACAATGACATGTACTACCCATTGTTTAAGGTTTGTGTTCTCTCTTATATGCTTGGAAATTTCATCCAACAAATTAGAATAATAATAATTGTGACTACAATTACATGTATGTAGGACTGCGTGGGAGCATTGGATGGGTGTCACGTTGAATTAACTCCTCCTGAATCAGACAGACTAAGATTTATTAACAGGAAAGGTTGTACAACCACCAATATATTAGATGTTTGTGACTTTGACATGCTGTTTGTATTTGTATGTAGTGGATGGGAGGGTTCAGCACATGACACACGTGTGTATTTGAATTCTGTTAATGATCGCAGCCTTAAGTTTCCACATCCACCTAATGGTAAATACACTTTACGTTTACGTGTTTGCACAAGTAAGGATGATTATTGTGCTTGTTAACTAATATTTGGTTCTTATTTTACCCATTTGTTGGCATAGGAAAATATTATCTTGGGGACAAGGGATATCCCGATCGTGATGGGCTAATGACACCGCACACTAGAGTCAAATACCATCAATCAGAGTTTAGAGCTGAGCAGCCGAATGGTAGAAAAGAGTTGTTCAACCGGGCACATTCATCTTTAAGATCAGTATTGAGAGATCATTTGGAGTACTCAAAGCCAGATGGCAAATTCTAATGAAAGTACCAACCTACCCATTGCTGAAACAGATTAAAATCGTGAATGCATGCTTTGCATTACACAATTATATAAGATTAAGTGCGTTTGGTGATCCCTGTTTTGCGATGGTTGATGCTGCACCCAACTTCATTCCAGAAAGTGAAGAGTTGGAGCAAACTGATGCAAATTGTTCCAGACTACCGTCTATGTGTACTGATAATGGTACTCAAGCTATGGTGCAGTTGAAGGAACAACTAACTGCTTCCTTGGGTGATAGACGAGTTCGTAGGCGATTTGTTTAAAATGGTAGCATGCATTGGCAACCCATGATGTGTGTGGTATACCGTGTGAAGATGGATGCAAGATTTTTATTACAAACATTTACCCTTTTGTGGCATCATTGTATGTATAATGTACAAGTGGTACGCTTTAATCTTTTTTGTTATGTTGGATCATACTTATATATGTAAGTTAATGCTGTACTATTACTACGTAGTATGAAAACATATATCTCATTCAACCAGATAATACTACTATTACACCACTACTATTACACAAACGTTGCTTGCTCTACGCAAACACTCGAAGTACAACGGACATACAAACTCCTGGTTCCAACACATTCAATAAAAACTGAAGCACATAAACGCACATTACTATGCGAATCAAAACCAAACTCTTGAACACTACAAAATGGATAAACACGAACTTAGTTACTTATTAAGTCTGGCCTCATGCATCATAACATCTTCACCATCAAATGGGGGGCTTGGTACAACCGATTTACCCAACAGTGAGTATTCGTTCTGTTTTGGACTTGCATCTCCAATCTGCTTCGTAGCAACACCATTGCATGCTCGGTCTGTGTTGGTTCTCACTGCCGGTAATCCTATAACAAGTGTCGGCTCTATCTTGATCTTCTTGTGGCAGTTCATGTTGTTTACACGGGCCATTGAAAGCATGGGAGTGTTGTCGATGAAAGTGAATGCTTCCTTTGTTTGTTGTATGTTACTAACCTCACTGTCGCTAGAAAGATCGATGACAACAACATCAGTAGATGCACCTGATGTGTCTGATGTATATGATGTATCTGATGAAGAGGAATAAAAGACGTCGTTGTATGGGATTTCTCTTGGTGGACTTTGATCGAGGTCGATGAAAGTTAAGCGGCGTGCTGCAGACATTGTTTGTTGTTCCAAAGAGTGCGGTTGAGGAAAATGGAGAGGGAGCTATTAGAACATGATAAAACTGATATTAGATGTGAGGGTATACACGCTGCTATATAAAGAAAGTTTCACAACGAAGTTTTAGTTCCTCTTGTTATAAATGCTGCAGGATATAAGGTAGGTGGTGAACCGTAGGCCAAAGTTACAGAAGTTGGGATAATTAACAATCCTGCAACACTGCTTTATTTTGGTTGCGTGTCAAGCAACGGTAATGAAGCGGTGGTGACTATTCGAAAGTAGCAGAAAGAAGTATGGGTCTGTCTGGTATAAAAATTAATGTAGGGCTGACATATATTGTTTATATTGGACGTCCAAGGTGTTAATACCGCATGCAAAAGGAACATAAAAGATACAACCACTGTGATTACGCCAACTGCATATTTTCATTATACTAATTCCATCCAAATACAACTTAACAGCACACTGGTAGACACATTACACTGCATAACTACAATCCAAAAGGAAAACACAGTAGATAAATCGACTAGGCAAACGTCAAAATACAAGATCGGCATAGTAGATACTGGTTCATTAGCAAAAGCAAAATACAACTACCAACAGTCTAGCCATATCATCATCTTCATGTGACCTGAATCCCTTAATGATGATGTTACTTGGGATAAATGTGCATGTTGACATATGTAGATTCGTCAGAGTCATCGCTGCTGTACCCAAGGTCGACGTAGTAAGATGGAGGTGAGGGAGGTGATGGTGGTGGGTGGTGGTGGTACCCTAGTTTTTGGTTTTTTCTCTGGGGGAGTTGGATTGCGCACTGACAGAGACGAAAAAACAGACATCTTCTCTTGCCCGCTTGTCTGTCTGCTTTGGAATGTCAATTTCATCGTGCTTGTTGTCTGGCATATCTGGCTTCAGAACTTGCAGTGGGATTGGCTGTATTATATCCAACCTGCAACTACCGTCGCATTCACATGGCTGCCCATTGCAGTCACTTTCATCTTCAGAAATAACTGGGATAACAGGATGGAACTCCCCTTTGTAGTATGCGAACTCCTGGTTGTACCTGCTCATGTTGACAGTACTACAAAACAAAAGAGTAAGTCTTACGAATCAAAACAGAAGTAACAACTACAGATGATAGAGTTTGTGGGATTTCAGTTGGATGAATTGCAGTGACTTAAATAGAGTATAATACAGTGAGTATGTGAAGCGCGATCTTAGCTGGGAAAAAATATTTCGTTCAATAATAAATGACAGTGTATTGAAGTGTAGCTACTCACATATTAATACTGTACCTGCAGAAGGAAGCTGATTATACTCTCCTTTACGGTAATGAAGATTCAGAAGCAGTGAAGAAAGATATGTAGGGGTGGTGTGCTCATTACTGCCCTATAGCAGGGGCGTCCTCAGGTTGATATTAAGTTTATCTACTTCATCAATGCAAAAATAGATAGAATACATGCAGACATTTAATGAAGTCAACCACCAAATTACACAGCCAAATACTGATGTTGTGCATCATAACTGCAAGTAACCCTAGTCTATGAAATGATGAACCACCCTACTCCTTGATGCGATGAATATTTATCCAGCATAATAACACAACGCATTACATTTCAGTAAGCATAAATAAACAACTTCCGCCATATGTAAGATATGTATGTCAATGCATACGATAGGTTTCGACCCATAAGATTAGTACACAAAAGCATAGCAGTCACTACGACAAGATTGTACTGCTGATAAACATATTTTCATTACAGAAAATGAAATGCATACAGATCCGACGACAAAAACCCACAAAAAGTACATCATAGATGTTGGATCATAACTGACTAACCTAATACCAAACTACCCCATAACAAAGTACAATTAACATACTAAATAACACTGGAACACCAACGCTAACAGAGGGTCACCATACATACACCACCAGAAGTCGTTCATTTGAAGATGATAATTAACAGCAACATCAACATGACCACGTACCGAAGAAGAAGAACACAATCAACTTTCTTAACTACCAAAACATTACAACGCTGACATTCACTTATGGTGGTCCTGTTTGCGGCAACATCGGTAGCAAGATTCGCCAAATTGGTTATAACATCTTCAATCCGTGAGCTATTTCGCCTTATTAATGTTGTAAGCAAACTCGGTTGGGTTGTCGAAAGTTGTGGTAGGTTCACACGAACTGGGGAGCCATTGTCGGCCCGTTGATTCACCTCATCCCACCATGCGAAGTAGTCGCAGACATTGCACCGATAAAAAAGACGCCCGAAATTCTCGGATGTGTAAGCAATCAGCAACATGCACGGCCTGTTGCAGCAGCAGTTGATGTAAATCGTATTAAGACGATTATTGGTGTTCGCCGAGGAAGCGCTGGAATTTCTCGAGTTGGACATGGTGTTGATGAGAGGAATGAAATGAAAAACAAATAGAAGATGGTGTTGGTCAGTTGCAGAGCTTGCGACTCCAGAGGAACGAAGACGACACGAGCAGAATACGGGGGAGGTGTGATGATTCGATAAAAACACAAACTTTTCAAGGGTATTGTGGTCTTTCTTGAAAACCACATTTGTTCATTGAACAGCAGTTATAGAACACATAGTTGAAACGTATGGGCTTTTGCCCATATCCATTAATGTCACATAAAAGCCCAAAAGCCCCCAAAAGTCCTTATCGAACGGGGCCTAAAACAACGACGTCAGCGATACTAGAACGGCGTTATCCTAATTAGGTTACAGTTGTTCTAATAAGCGACTTCAGTAAATGAAATTGTTATTAAATTGCATCAATGCCATTTAATAAGGAAAAGGGTATCATTTTTTCAACATATAACATGGCTAGGCTCAAATCCAATTCAAATATAAGGAATCATATTCGCCTCTATGCTCACCTTACTCCTGATGTGGGAGAACTGCCTACTAAATGAGTAAGTCCAGCCGAATTTCCACTCCCCTGCCCCCTCTAGCATGTGAATTATTACTTTGTAGAGCTCAAGTTGTCCGTCGCGTCTTCGCCCTCCATCTTCCTCTCCTCTATTCTTTTCCCGTTAATATCGGTGTATGCTCTCATTTCCCTTACCTTTCCTGCCACTCTCTAGCTCTCTGTCTCACCACCACCTTGTGCTGCTTCTTTTTTCCCTGCTACCAACCTTCTCTTCTACAACTCACTTCATGGAAATGGCCTCCGACCCTTTCTTCTCCTCCCCTCTGGCGCTAGAACGATGCATTATAGGGAAACTTTTCGCTCAACCAGGAGTTTTGCCGAACACCCTACGACCTATCCTCTTGGACCTATGGAACTCATTCGGAAGTTTCAATTTCACTAAGGCCTCATTCGTTTGCAGCATAAACGTGGCATAAATGAGTCTGGTATAAATGAGTCTGGCATAAATGTCTGTTCTTTTAGAGCAAATTTGGAAGTGACATTTATGTCACATTTATGCTACTCGTCTTTTCCCGCCTTACCATAAATATTTTTAAAGTCAATTTTAACACTTTTTTAAATTAACAATACCATATTATATCTAATATTTCATTTTATAAAAAAATATAATATAAAATCTTAATATTTAGTTTTACCTACATATTTAAGCCATATTTTCTTACTATTATTAGTTTATTATTTTTGTTGTATAAAGTAATAAAGTTAACTAATTAATTATCATATTTTTATTTTATAATTTATTACTTATATTTTTTTATAATTTATGAACTAATTAACTTTAGCTAAAAATATAATAGGCCCCTGAAAATGGAAACATATTAACAAACATTACATGTTGAATTATGATTAAATAGTAGTTTATGATGTATATGGTAATAAAGTTAACTAATTAATTATCATATTTTTATTGATTAATTTCTTACTTATATTTTAAATATAAACTATTAACTAATTAATTTTAGCTAAAAATATAGCAGGGCCCTGAAAATGGAACATATTATTATACATTACATGTTGAATTATGATCAAACATTAGTTTATGATGTATACAGTAATAAAGTTAACTAATTGATTATCGTATTTTTATTTTATAATTTATGATTTTTTATATAAACTATTAACTAATTAAATTGTCGTACTGAGTTTATCAAGCTTTGAGTATGGGCGACCTTTGATAACAACAAACTACTTATCTTATAACATTTGTTACAAGTTACTTTATTTATTTTTAACGAAATAGAATTTTAAACGGTTAATAGTTGTAGTACAGAAAACAGTAGTAAACACACACTACAAGAAAAATCAGATTTAGCTACTACTATATATCAGTAGCTAAATCATCGGTTTTGGTAGCTAGACACAATGGGCTACTGCATTTTATGATTTAGCCACTGATATACAGTGGTAGCAAAGGTTCTGGTGGCTAAATTAAAAATAGCTACTGTTTTGGAATGCGGTAGCTATTTTGCTTTGACCTGGCTACTACTTTTCTGATAGCCAGATATTGCTACCGTTTTGGGATGTAGTAGCACAATAACTACTAGTGCAAAAGTATCAAAATGGGTACTAGTGTAATAGTAGCAAAATGGGTACTAGTGTAACAGTAGCAAAAACGTTACTAGTATATCAATAACAAAGTCGATACTAGTATAATAGTAGCAAAATTGCTACTACTTTAATAGTAGTGAAATCGACACTATTATAGTAGTAGCAAAAACGCTACTAGTATAGCAATAACAAAATCGATACTAGAACAACAGTAGCAAAATGGCTAATAGCAAAGCACTATCAAAGTTGATACAAGTATAGCAATAACAAAATCGATACTAGAACAATAGTAGCGAAATGGCTACTAGCAAAGCAGTATTAAAGTTGCTACTAGTATAGCAATATCAAAATTGATACTAGAACAGCAGTAGAAAACTGGCTACTAGCAAAGCAGTATCAAAGTTGCTACTGCTACGAAGAACAGCTACGTACTATCTTTTGACTCTAATGTAATACCCTATCGCTACTAACATATTAGTAGCTAAAATGAAAATTTCATGCATTAAATTTTGATATTTGATCTGTATTATTTGCTAATTTAAATTTAATATTGATACCTGTAATGAAAAAAAGCATAACCAAGCAAATTCTGAAAGTTGTTTAGAACAACACGCATAGCCAAACAATTTTGGTTCAAGTATGATAAATAAGTGTTAATACCACTATACAACCAATTAAAATATAAGCAATTGTTGAGAAAACCTCTTCTGTATGATAAATAAGTGTTAATACCACCATAAAACCATTTAAATAAGTGTTAATAACACGCATAGCCAAACAATCCCGATAGGGGTTTCCTAGACTACTGGAGGTGAAGCATCTAGTAGAATGGTGTTGTATTCTTTAGAAGATACTGATTCAAAGTAATTGTCGAGAAAACCTCTTTTGTACAAATGTAATGCTATGTTGTTTGTATCATGAAACTCAATGTATTTGCATCTGGCACATGGGCATCTTATCTTTCCTGAATCCTTATAATCTCTATGAAGCTTAGCAAATACAATAAACTCATCAACCCCTTTACAAATTCTGAATTGAGTCTCGAACCATCTAATTCTACGACACATCCAGTGTCGCTTGGAATTCATAGTTTATGTTAATACAAATGACACCCTGGGTTCCGGGGACAATATAAGAAAAAATTCAAAATAATGTGGCACATACATATCACATATAATTAGTCGATACATTTAAGTTGCATTTTTTCTATTTCATTCATCTTTTGAGTTTCCTATTTTCTTGCTAAAGGGTTAAATAATCATTATTCATGACCATTTAATGGTATAGAAACATTTTATGAATTTAAAACTTTTAAGGCTATATTGTCAATATACTTTAAGAATTGAAACATGTTGTCTTGTAATAGCTCACACTCACTACTTCTTCTAGCTCTCAAGAAAGTTCTTTAAATTACTTGTCACTACAAAAATAATTTGTGTCTTAATTTGTTTCAACTAAATAGGTGAATGAAATAAAGCAAACAAAAAAATACAAAATTGTACTTATCACATAGCATATTTCAAATAACCACCAACAAGTCAACAACAACCAAATGCAAAAAAATTAATTTGGAGAACTTACTAGTTAACCTGAAGCGTTAACTTAATTAGGCAGACATTAAACAACTATCAACCAGTATGCCGGTAGACAACATCCTTCGAAACTAAATTCAAATTTAAAACATATAATAAATAGTGTAAAGAAACATAAAACAACTATGTTGTCATTAGAAAAAAAATATAAAATAGGTATGGTCTTTGGATAACACTCACAGGCACGCTGCCGCTATTCCTATTTCTGCTCTCGTTGAAGACGCCTAACACTTTGATGTTTATTGACAGTAGCTCTGAATCGGGGAAACAAACATATAAGGGGATTTGACTACTTTCTTTGTTGAGGTCGTATGATCTGGAGTGCTTCAAAGTTCTAAAGATTAGGTGACTTAGAGAACTTTTACCATGGCCAACTTCCCTCAAGAATGGGCATTGAGAAGAAAACAAAAGGAAAAATAGATTTATGCATTTGTTTCACTTTTGCATAAGAGAGAAGATAAAAATTGGGCATGTAGCATTTGCATTTAAGAACACTCAACTCTCATTATTGGTTACCAATGGCGTCTCACTAGTTCCTTACAGATTTTCACAATGAAACACTCCTTGGCAATACCTAAGTGAGAAGACAGAAGGAACCCCTAAGCAATGAAAAATTCAACCATTCAAGATCACTGGGTCACGCCGCATGTAAAATGCTCCTCAAAGCAATCAAAAAGAAAAAATTGAGCATTTATCCCACAATTCATAACAGTGTTTGTTCTTAATGAGAACAACTTATATCACAAGGGTCCAGGTTTTTATTTTGGACAAACGTAAGATAAGCAGAGGGATTAAGCATTTAAGCACAAAATTCACCGAAAAGGTCACTCCCCCACACTTAATTTGAACAATGCCCTTGTTGTTCACCAAACAAACCGGGGAAGGTTCCAGAAGACCTTTTCGGGAAGCAAACTAAGAGAAAATACATGGGACACAAACAACGTTATAGCACATAAGCTATGCCCATCGACAAAATCAAGCAGAGTCAAAATGAAGAAAGAGAAGTGAGAGTATCAAAATAAAAGAAACTGGTACTCCCCTGATATTGTTGTTGCTTGCATTGAAGGAACTCCCCCACACTTGAGCTTTAGCCTCAATTAGCGTAGCTTGGTTGTGGTGTGGACTTTAAGTTGCACCTGCAAGAAACACTAGAAGAAACCAAACTACAAACGGGGTTAAGAGTTAGTTAAAACAAAATCAAAGGAGAACTGAAGAAATTAAAATAAAGGAAAATAAAAGAAATTCATCCTGGTTGCCTCCCGGGATGCTGCCCATCTTTAAGATCTTTGGCTAGACCATACCACATTGAAGTCCTCGAGGATTGAAAATGAATGTTGAAGTGGGCTTCAACGGGTGGGATGGACGGGCATCATTTTTCTTTGAAGAACGGCCCAAATATTGAGGTTTATGATCCTTGGTGCGAGGATCATCTTGTAGTGGAGACTCCTCTTCGAAATTAAGGATGAAGACATCCTTATCTTCATTTAGCGGTGCAGAGAGAACTCTGAGGCGGACTTTGTCTTCAAACTATGGTCCCGGATCAAATGGGAAGGTGGCCTCCGCACTTAATGGGTGGACTTTGAGTTTCCACCCTACTTTATTGGTGCACAGGTGGGGAAGGCCTTGATCCTCCAAGTGAAGATCAAAGATAGATGGCTCCTCCTCCTTAGTTTCAAGGATATAGAAATCCTCGTCTTTGGAGTGAGGCTCATAGGAAGAGCCTTGATGGACATCAACTTCAGAGGGAGATGGCTCCTTGAAGTTGATGGAAGCACTCTTCTCTCATGACTCAGAGGGAGGCGGCATCTCCTCCTTCTCAGGGTTGAGGATGTACCCATCCTCATCTTCTGGGTAGAGCACGGAGAAGAAGGGGTAATAATGGTAGTTGACTTCAGAGGGAGGAGACTCCATGAAGTCAAGGTGGAAACTATCCTCTGATGGCTTGTCTTCAAGCTCAGGCGGATGGTTGTTGAATGGCGTTTCTCCAGGTTCAAACAAGGGAGGAGATAGAGGGTAACTCAAGTCCTCAGCAAGGTGATCCACTTTATGAACCATTTCGCTCTCCGGTAGTTACGATGCGAGGTTTAGCAGGCCTTCCATCATCACGTTTATCTCTACCAATTCGCCATAGAGCTTCAGTTGGTTCATGTCGAGGTCTCCTTCCAAAAGCGACTTCATCATCTTTATCATGTTTTTCCTTTAGTAAGTCGATTTCCAAAAGTGTCGCTTTTAAAGCATCAAAGATTTGACCTTTAGTAGACTCCTCATAAAATCTATCAAGGTTTCAAACACTTACCTGCTCCCTCATAAGAGAGTGATGTTCTTTGTCTTCTACCACCAAACACATGAAATCATTATAAACTGACTTATCAGTATGAGTCCGATGAATCATAGTCATGCAAAAATGTGTTTCCACTTTTTCTGTCAGTTATGGCTCTTCTTTTTCGTCTCCCCACATAACTGAAGCCATACGATAGTCTCTATTTCTGTACTGAGGAGGCTTAGATGATAAAGGGCAATCTTTCATCATATGTCATAGCTTGTGGCAACGGAAGCACTCAATTTTGCTAACATCTGTTTCCCGGCGGCTGCTACTAGCACCTTAATATCCTCCTCATTTTATGTCTAGAATTCTCTTCAAACCTTGTGCCAACAGATTCATCTCATAATCAAAATCATCATCTAATTTCCAATCGAGAGGTTCAGTTACATATTTCGCTTTCAAGGCTAGGTCTTTTCCCTCAATAGAAGCTCCCTCAAGACTCTACTCTTTTTTGCTCTCATGAATGATGAGATCAGAACATAATTCTTTGAAAGACATTGAAGATACTTTGTTCATCTTTTTTAGCATAGAAGTATAATTCAGCCAGTTCTCGGTGAGTGAATCCGAAAATCTCTCATTCGTCTGCTCATTAGTGAGGGAGGCTCCTACAGTTAATCATTTGCAAAATTTAAGTTATTTATTTTATAAGTGCTGGAAACCCAGTTACAAAGGCAATACTTCGGCATATAGTCTTTCTCGCCAAAATAGAAAGTAAAGAGAGAAAACAAGAAAATTATACTACTTTATAAATAAAAGACTAAACAAATTCTAGATGATAAGATAATATGATTTGAAGGGAGACTCTCATGACGGCACCATTCCATGCACCTCCGCTTGTCCATCTCGGCTGCGTCTGACCATGAAAGAAGGGTATCTACTAATAGAATTGGGCTATTGAAACTGTAACTCAATAATTCTGCGTATATTGAACTGGGCTATTAAATTTATCAAATTATTTTATCTTAAATGTTAAATATTGACATCAGATGACATGTATAATAGTGACCAAGGTGGTTAATTAGGGGCAGGGGCGGAGGGAGTAATATTTGGCAATGCATTATATAGAAAAGTTTTAAGCAAATCAAATAAGCAACTCACTGTTTTGGATGCTCAACGGAAGGTAAAACTCTTTATTGATTTAATTATATTATTCTAGTGGTATGGCACATTGGAATATGTTAAGAAACTTAAATATATGAGTTGTTAACATTTTTATTAAGGTTTGTAGGGGCAGGGTTTAGGGTCTAACGCTAAACCGCAAACTTTAAAAACTTGTCGAGTCAGTGGGACATTTTAAAGTATGAAAAGACTTCAAAAAAGATTACCTCTACACCACACACCCTAAAAATCATCCTAAAAAAGCTAAAAATGTAGTGTAGAGTTTAGGTCTAACAACCCTAAACCCTAAAACCCTAAGAACTTTTCGAGTCAGTGGCGATATTATATATAAAGTATAAAACGACTTCAAAAAAGATTACCCTACACTACACACATGAAAACGACCCTAGGAAAGCTAAACATCGAAGACATTTGGGGGTTTGTAGGGGCAGGGTTTAGGGTATAACCACCCTAAACCCTGAACCACAAACCCTGAAAATCTGTCGAGTTAGTGACGACCTTACAATCCTGGTCAATACCTAAACCACAAACCCTAAAAACTTGTCGAGTCAGTGGGACATTATAAAGTATAAAATGACTTCAAAAAAGATTACCCTACACCACACACCCTGAAAACCACCCTAGGAAAGCTAAAAACATCGAAGACACTTTAGGGTTTGTAGGGGCATGGTTTAGGGTATAACCACCCTAAACCCTGAACCACAAACCCTGAAAATCTGTCGAGTTAGTGACGACCTTACAATCCTGGTCAATATTATGTATATCTATGACATATAGTTTTTGTATGGATGACATATATTTATTAATGTTATGGCTAACATTTTTTTATATTGAAACTTAAACTAATAAATAAGGGATCATCAATCGTACATATACCTAAAAATGATCATCATTATATGACGGATTTTTTGGTTAATTTAATATAGCACAATCTAATTTATTTAATAAATTTTAAATAACAAAATTATTTTTAATACATATCACGTTGATAGCTACAGAAATAGTCTTATATATGCCGGTTTATAATGATGACAATATAATAAGTTCATGTATATGGCACATGTACGTATTGTATATACATGTACTTATTCTTCACTTGGTATATGTTTTAACTAAAAATCTGTGTTGTTTCATTTAAAAATTAAATTTGTGTTGTTTTAGTTTTAAAAGTTGAATCTATACTGTTCGTAAAAAAATAAAAATAAAACCTCTGTGATACATCTCTCCCACAAACCCAGTCCTCATTTTGGCTCTATTCGGTATGGATTTTTGCGGTTGTTTTGTAGCTGTTTTAGTCTATATGTGATTGTTTTGAAAACTGTTGTTTGGCAGTGTGCTTGTCTTGTCTGGTGTTTTTAAATAAATTAGGTAAGTTAGTTTCGTGCAGTGCGTTACCGATTTCTATGATATGATTACAAATTTATATTACATTTAAAAACAATTTATTGCTAAGTTGTAAATAAAGAAACTACTAACAAATATACAAATTAATATATACATAATTTATTAACTAAGAAGACAACAAATTTTTATTACAATCATTTTTGTTAACATTTTTATTAAGGTCGATACAAATAATTTCACTATTATCAACCACAATTCTATCGATGGATAACAACAATTACAACTATACATGGTTTTAACACACTACACTACTTGTTCACATTTGAATAAAAGAAAAATATAATAATTAATTAGTGAACTTTATTAATGTTTACATCATTAAAAAAACAATTTAGTTGTTAAAAAAAATATGGCCTATATATTACTATATGTACATATAATTAAACATTCAGGTTTTTATAATAATAAGTTATATGTACATATAATTAAACATTCAGGTATTTATAATAATAAGTGAATTTTTTTTAAAATTAGTTAATTTTTTAATATCAATCGCTACAATTTCGTAACCTTAACTTGTAAATAATAATATGCACGATATTCGTTATTTTCACTACAGTAATTTTACAAATTTACAGTATTCATTCTCTTTGCAACATAAACCGCTGATTATTTTGTGGTTGTTTTGTGCTGGTATATTTGTGGTTGTTTTGAAAACTTTTGTTTGACAATGTGGTTGTTGATATTTTTATGAAAAATATCAACTCATGACACGTCACATATATGCCACATTAATACGGGCTCAGGCGAAGCCAAATTGTTTAATCCAATGGACTAGAATAATACCGGTGGCTAAAGGCAAAATCGATGCTTTTATAGAACCTTCGCTATCTATCTATCTATGATGTTTGTAGGTTCCATCAATCATTTCCGTGCAATATTGCTCTTTCTGTTGGAAAGCTAGGACTAACCCCAGGCCAAGTTCCTTTTTTATATCCATCCAATGTTACTCTTTCTGTTGGCAAGCAAATTTCCTAGATGTATGCAAACATTTGGCTAAATTTAATATGTATTATATTACCGATGCACTAGTTGTCCATATCTGAAATTTGTTTTTGAAGGAAATTGTCCATATTCGAAAATAACGCCACAAGTTTTATGGGATGTACATGTTTATGACGAGTGGCAACTTTATTTAAGTATTTGATTATTTTTATAAACTTTTTTTTTATATAAGTATTTCAAACTAAACTCAAGACAATACTATTGTATAAGGCGTTGTCTCACATGTAAATTTAAATTAAAATATTCTTATAGTTTGATCACAGAGCCATCATGTTCCAAATATAAACTTGGGTATGAGAATAGTACACTGTATAAGCTTCCAACAGATATGAAACTAGGGTAATGGTGACATCATTATAAAACTGGCTAATAAATTTATTACTAATTTTTTTAGGGGTGAAGAAAGAAGGTTGTGTTGAATATAGGCAACCATAAAGCTCTCAAATGAAGGTAAGTGTTATTGGATCTGGCAAGGGATGATTTCATTCATCATATTACATAACCTATTTATAGAATTTGTACATCAAGAGCTTCTACTACGTAGTCAAAATAAGAGGCTAACTACTACATACCTGGAATCTACTACAGCAACTAAGATATAGATTTGGTTGCTTCAAAAATCAACAAACGTGAACTGCAACAGTATGAAACGTGAACTGCAGCAGTAATAGACGGTGCCTCCCTCTATGCCTATATCTTCTAGAAATGGCTGCTGGTGTTGTTTTTCTTCAACACTCCCTCTCAACACCAGCTTCATCTCTTTTTATTATTCCTAACTGATTATAGAAATTTTCGAGCTTGTTTCCACTCAAGCCTTTAGTGAATAGATCTGCAGCTTGGTTCTCAGTTTTGATGTACTTCAACTGAATCTCTTCTTGCAAGACTTTCTCCCTGAGGAAATGATAATGTACCTCTACGTGCTTGGTTCTAGCATGGAAGACTGGATTCTCTGCTAACTGTATTGCTGACAGATTGTCACAATATAGCACAATGTTGTACTTGATTGGCTGATACAAGTCCTTTAATAACTGCATTAACCAAGTGCTTTCTTGAGCTGCCATAGCTGCTGCTCGGTACTCTGCTTCAGTAGTTGACAACGACACTGTCGGTTGTCTCTTGCTGCACCAAGACACTGCTCCGGACCCAAGCATAAATACATAGCCAGTGGTCGAACGTCGTGTGTCTGGATCACCTGCATAGTCAGCATCACAATAGCCAACTAGCTCACAATCTTCACCACTCTTATAGAGTATACCATGTCCTAGTGTACTCTTCACATATCTTAGAACTCGTCGGGCTGCTTCCAAATGAGGTTTCTTTGGATTCTGCATATAACGACTTAACACACCGACTGCAAATGAGATATCAGGTCGTGTTAAGGTTAAGTAGATAAGACTACCCACCAGTTGTCGATACATCGTAGCATCCTCCAAATCTTTCCCTTCATGAGCACACATTCTAGCATTTGGCACTATCGGTGTTGAGATCGGCTTGCAATTGAGCATTCCAAACTTTTTCAGCAAATCTTTGGAATACTTGAGTTGATGAAGGCAAATTCCTTTTGGTGCGATCAATCTCGAGACCAAGAAAGTGCTTCAGCTGTCCAAGTTCTTTCATCTGAAACCGAACTGACAGATTTTTTCTAGTTTGAGAAACTTCTTTTTCATCGTCACCAGTGATGATCAAATCATCCACATACACTAGCACTATAGCTAGTTTCCCTTCTTTTGCTTTAACAAACAAGCTAGAATCTGCAGATGTCATCGAATACCCATTATGAGTAAGAAATTCAGCAATCTTACCATACCACGCCCTTGGTGCTTGCTTTAGGCCATAAAGTGCTTTCTAAGTTTGCACACATACTCAGGATGATCTTGACTATGAAATCCTGTTGGTTGATTCATATAGATTGCTCGATCTAACTCTCCATGCAAGAAGGCGTTCTTCACATCCATTTGCCACAAGTTCCAATTTTTACTAGCTGCTAGTGCTAGTAGAACTCTCACTGTAGTAAGCTTTGCAACTGGACTAAATGTCTCATCATAGTCTAGCCCATACTGTTGAGAAAATCCACGAGCTACTAGACGAGCTTTATACCTTTCGATTGACCCATCTGTGTTACGCTTTAGCTTGTACACCCACTTACATGAGATCGGCTTCACCTCTCTTGGTTTGGGTACCAGCTCCCATGTTTGATTGCGCTCTAGTGCAACCACTTCTTCTTCCATTGCTTTGATCCACTCTGGATCTTTGGATTCTTTTTCGAAAGTCTCTGGCTCTTTCACATCTACTTTTTCAGCAATGGCCGCATTTTCATACTTGGGATTTGGCTTCTTGATTCTACTTGATCTTCTAGGTGATGTCACCCTTCAGAATCACCTTCTTCATCTGGTGGTTGGTGAATACCAGTTCGCCAGGGGTTTTGATCTAAGCCTTCTTCAGTACCACCGTCTTCAGGTTCATCTGTCCTTGGTGGATCTTGCAACTCATCCCTAGGAAACACTTCACTATCTGAGGACCACCATGATGAAGACTCATCAAATACCACATTTTGAGATGTGTAGCACTTCCCAGTTGATGGATCACAACACCTCCATCCTTTCCTCTGGTTGTCGTATCCTACAAAGATACATCTAATGGCCTTCTTTTCCATCTTGCTACGTAAGTGATCAGGTACAAATACATAGCATACACATCCAAACACTCGAAGATGTCCAATACCAAGTTTTATCTTCCATAACTTTTCAAATGGTGATAAAAAGTCTAACCTTTGTTGCGGAAGCCTATTGATCACAAAGGCTGCAGTATTCATTGCCTCAGCCCAAAATTTTCCCGGAACGTTTTTCGCATGGATCATACTTCGACATATCTCCGCTAGGTGCCTATTCATTCTTTCTGCTACACCATTTTGTTGTGGAGTGTTTGGACAGGTAAACTGGTGTCGTATTTTGCAGTCCTTCAAAAAGCTTAAGTACTCCTGTGCGGTGTACTCTCCTCCGTTATCAGTTTGTAGACTATAAATTTGTTTACCAACCTCTGACCCCACTGTCTTCTTAAACTCTTTGAACTTTTCAAAGACTTGAGACTTTTCTTTCATGAAGTAGATCCACACATACCTCGAGAAGTCGTCAATGAAGGTCACCATATACTTCATCCCGCCAATGGAAGTTTGCTTGACCGGACCAAACACGTCAGAGTGAACCAACTCCAGTGGCTCTTTTGCTTTGTAGTTGGATTCTTTGTATGGTAGT
Source organism: Limonium bicolor (assembly GCA_023374045.1). Taxonomy (NCBI): domain Eukaryota; kingdom Viridiplantae; phylum Streptophyta; class Magnoliopsida; order Caryophyllales; family Plumbaginaceae; genus Limonium; species Limonium bicolor. Next base: position 262,955,205 of record CM041776.1, read on the forward strand.
TGGTGTGCTTTTCCATACTGACAACCTGCACATACAGTATCGGTCTTTACCTCAAGTCGAGGAAGCCCCTTTAACATCAGCCTCTTCATCATCACGTCTAGCTTAGAATAGCTGACATGGCCTAGCCGCATGTGCCATAAATCTGTTGTCTCGTTTCTTCTTGTCTTGTCTATGTATGAAGCCTCTGCTGACATCACATAGATCGACTCTACCTTCTGCCCTTTCATGATGGGCTTTTCAACGACCTCAAGGTTTCGATATACCTTCACATCATCTGGTCCGAACAGGACAAAGTGACCTGCCGATGTTAACTGTGATACTGAAAGGAGATTTTTCTTCATGTCAGGAACATGATAAACGTTTTGAAATATCATCTCAGCATCACCGGATTGAGGGGACACTACGGTATTCCCGATGTGAGTTATCGGTAATTTTGAGTTGTTGGCTGTCACCACAACTCAACTTCCCTTGTAGTTTATCAGGCTCTCTAACTTCTCTTTGTTACTCATCATATGATTCGAGCAACCTGATTCAACAATCCAATCATGTCATAGTCAACTTGATTGAACGTTGTTGCTTAGAGAGCTAATTCTGCTTCATCTACTGCAAAGTGGGCCTCCACATCCCATTCGTCTTCACTTTTCGAAGTAGCGGTGTTGCTCTCCACACCCTTCTTCTTGGCCCAACAATCTTTCGCCATGTGACCTACCTTGTCACAGTTATAACACTTCCCTTCAAACTTTTGGTTATTGCCACGCTTCTTCCAACGACTGCTTCGTGCACCTTGATGACTCTTCCCTTTGTCACCATTCCTCTTGGATCCACCATCATCATGCTGCTTGGAATTCCACTTTCCTCTCTTGGCGTAGAGTGCCTCTTCTTCTTTCTTCACTGAGGCTCCTCCCATTTGCTTGGTCAATGCTTCTTGACCGACGAGCAAATTTTCGAATTCCACAAGTGATGGTTGATTTTGCCATCCTTGTATAGCATCAATAAAGCTCCTGAATTCTGGTTTCAACCCATGGATAATTATTCGTTTATCCTGGTATCGCCGATTCGAGCTTCCGAATCCAACTCAGAAATTTCTCGACACAACGACTTTACTTTATGAAAGTATTGTGCAACTGTCATGTCACGTTGTGCAATTGATAATAGCTCACTTCCAAGAGCTGCGCTTCGTGTCATTCTTTTTCGAGAATAACTCCACGAACGTATCCCAAGCGTCTTTGGGAGTCTTTGCATCTCGAATGTGCTCAAGAATTTCTTCTTCAACAGTCATCTTAAGGGTAAACATGGCTTTGCCTGCTTTAATCTTCCATTTTTGCAGAGTGTGTCTTCTCCCGTTGGCGGATTTACTTTGGTGCCACTAACAACCTCCCATAAATCTTGTCCTTGCAAATATGACATTTTGCAAGTAGACCAAGAGTTATAATTGTTGTTGCTAAGCTTTTTAATTCCACCGGCAACTTGAAAATCAGCCATAACACCCTTTTTTCTAAACAAAAAAAAGCACCCTTTTTTTTTTGAAATTCTTCACGCCACCTTTTTTCACGTGACCACCACCCTTTTTCACAAGACTCCACACTCCCTTCCTGTTTCTTCACTCACTTTTTTTTTACTGTGCAGGACTCCACTGATGTTGAGTATTTGAAAAATTGGGAGACTGTCGACAGCACTCCTTTTACTCATAATTTGTTTTTTTTATACTCAACACACTTGCAGTAGTCTTTCTTCAACAGCTCTTCTTTTCTCATACACGCAGCTCTTATCTCTTCAAACACCCAGCCCCTCTTGAACTATGATTTTTTTTTCAACACAGCAACAACACAGGGCTCTGTTTACTCCCGTTCAAAAGAAAACTCACTGGTTCTCTTTTTCAAACTCATCGGTATGGGGTAGACAAGAAGAAAAATCATTTGTGGCTACTGGATCTCGCGGAATGATGAGGCTGAATTTTAGTGTGGCTGATATACACAGACTCAAACTGATTTTTTTTTTTGGAGTAAGCGGATGATACGTGGAGATGGCTCTGATGCCAGATTGTTGAATATAGGCAACCAAAAAGCTCTCAAATGAAGGTAAGTGTTATTGGATCTGGCAAGGGATGATTTCATTCATCATATTACATAACCTATTTATAGAATTTCTACATCAAGAGCTTCTACTACGTAGTCAAAATAAGAGGCTAACTACTACATACTGAAATCTACTACAGCAACTAAGATATAGATTTGGTTGCTTCAAAAATCAACAAACGTGAACTGCAACAGTATGAAACGTGAACTGCAGCAGTAATAGACGGTGCCTCCCTCTATGCCTATATCTTCTAGAAATGAGGTGTTGTTTTTCTTCAACAGGTTGCATCATATTTGAACCACAGGTTTAAATCTATCAATCTCAGGCATGAAGAATGGATTAGTAGCCCAATAGTCATCCTCACCGAGAGAGATAGCCTAAATTAAGGAATTACTTACATACACATAACAATATGCATCTATACAATCCAAAGTCTTTCAAAATTTGTGCACGAAAATCCATATAGCTTTTTAGAAAGATGCAAAGATTTATTTGTAGGTCCAAGTCCTTTAGCCTTTTTCTTAGTGCTAATGGTGAGTTCCAAACTACCGAGGTACCACAGGTACTATTAGCTTCATTCGAGAAGAGAATGGAGCGTAAAATCTTTTTATTGACTTTGATGTCGTTTTATGATATTTCAATCCATGAGGCACAAACACCAACAGTGTCATAAAGAACATACTAATAATAATACACAATCGAAGGGGTGGAAAGATATCCTCGAACCAAAGATCATGTGTTTGTTCCCATATCACGGATAAAAAAAATAAAATATCCCCTTCCACACACACAAGGAGTTCTTCTGGTAAATACAATCGAGAAAAGGGTTGGAGCTCTACATTTACTAACAAGGGGATACCTAGACACCCTAAGGGGGAGAAACCTTCCTTGAAAATGGATGATTGAGAATAGTAGTAGTTCAAGTGGTTAGACACGCCTCTTGGGAAATGTCTATTTTGAGAAGACAGCCTAAATCGCATGTCAACCATATGAGTGGGTATGAAGAGAGTATATTTTATGTCGAAGATTATATGCACGTGGATCATCTTCGAATTTATCACTTTTGATCAAAAAAATAATAATCTTCGAATTTATCTCTGAAACTCCAAATGTATAGTTGGCCATTATAACCACCATGTGACTAATTTCCTAGAAGACGTCCACTTATCATCGCCTGTTTCGACTAATACGCATGACCTTACATTATATCTTGTCACCTTGTAGTAGGACCACCCACTTCAGCTTCATCGCAATATGTGCTGGATCCGCAACAATAACAAGCTACCTCACACAGCCGATCGAATTTTTCTAGTTGATTGTCTCCTCCTTGCTGCCATAATTGAATGATCAAAAATTCATCAGCGAGAAATATACAACGGTTTCTCCTTCCAGCTAGTCACCAACCTAATGCTTCATGAACTCCATGAAGAACTAAATCATATACCATATAACATTAAATCCACCGTAACTAGTGGTTCATCTGGACTTCCTCTCATGAATACCGTCAGAAAATGGAGCGCTTCCTACAAATCAAACACAACAGAGGAACAAAAAAACCTGCAGAATGAATCCAATACGGCATAAGAGGCAGAACCAGAGAATGTAAAACCATCATTATGCGGAGAGAACTTTCCCTGAATTTCATGCGTATTATCACCTCCAACCACAGAGGGAAACTTCAAAACAGTGTTCTCTGTATGCACATCTGTTTGCAAGATTCACGACAGAAATGGTGGGAAGCACCCACAATCAAATACAGAATTAAATATAGCAAATACTGTTCAAAAAATCAACAAGACCAGAGAATGATTACTCTCTTTTCCAGTATTGCAAAGATGGGAAGCAAAGCAACCAGGAGATAACTCCAACTTGAAGAAACTGGCTCCCACCGGGCAACCATATGTGTGTTTGTTGGAGGAAAATGGTCAAAATACATATCACATGTCCAACCAAACTTGCTAGATAGACAATATCATTTACCATTTTGGCAAAAGCAGGCATCATCATTAGCACCAGCATAATACCCCAGAGGGAAGAAAACGTACATTAAGTGAACTGTGAAACGAAACTCCACAGCTACAAACAAGAATGGTTGCACTGAAATAGTTTTCCTTCCCCTTATTGCAAATACATGAAGGGGAGGGAAACACACCACTGGCAATGGTGGACAGTCAGATAACAATAATGTTCAATGTAGCTCATGAACAGTGCGAGACCAAATCCCTCTGTATAAAGGAAAAACTCAAAATAAACGAAAAAATCGTGCAAACAAACCCGTATCCTAAATCACACACACATAAAGCTATAAACACTCATTCCAGGATTACTAGACTCACAACCAAAGTAGCTCCCCGAAGCACAAAGCACCAATCTAGCCCTCTTGACAGTAATCCACCATCATCAAATTAGTATAGTTACATCATTATTATAACAAACAAACAGGGCATCTAACCAACCCATTCTCATTACATATCGGACACCGCTTCATGATATCTTCATCCTCATCATACACTTTTCTACTCCCATCACAATTCGAGCAAGGCAAGAACCGTATATCTCCACAAGAACTGCATAAACTTCCATTCTCTCTAGGAAACCCAGTGAGAATCTTTCTCAATTCACCAACTTCATTCAAGTGTTTGACAACATCAGCCCCGCCCAGGTATCTCCCCCTCACAAATACTTGAGGCAAGCTCACGTTCTTCGCACGCATCACATTCTGCAACTCTTTCCTGTATGAACAATCCATAGACACATCCCGCTCGTCGACGTATATCCGATACCCTTTTAGTATCATCCGTACCGCGTAACAATCCTGAAAAGTACTCCTTATCCCTCTTAAACTTGTGAAGTATACCACCACTCGGTCCTCAGCGTCAGGTAATCGGATTGTGGAAGCGTTTAACGTGCCCAAGGACTTGGAGGCTCTGATTTTACCGAAAGATTGAGAAGATGATTGATGATTTGATACCGGATTGGAGGTGGGTCTTGGTGGTGGTTCGAAGAGATCCCGCAGCTGCTTTACTTTTCCCTTGATTGAACTCCCGGCAGCGGTACCGATATCCAACCATTTCTTCGTTGACGCGCTTCGATCGAGAGATGGGAAGGGGGATTTTGAAGGGGATTGGTAGGATGAATAGTTGATTGTTGTGGACCGACTCAATAGCGATGGATTTCTTGCCTTGGAATGTTCGTAGTTATGGTCCATGCGGCCCGACCGTGATGATTTTTTCCGGAGATCGTTCGATGATGTCTCCGAAAGGGGTAACTGATAATTTGATTATCCAAGAAAGGAGCTGCGAGCTCTTGGCAACCGATAAAAAATTCTTGGGTGGAATGATCAATCCGCCGAAAATAATCGTTTTGTTGTAAAACCGTTGAAATTCGTTTTGAATCACGGATTGGACTATGAGCTTGAGCCTTGAATTGAATCCGATGAGGGAGAGATACCTAGGTTTAGGGCTAATCTAGATTCTTTCCTTGCTTAGATTTTCTGGAAAAGGAGAGATGGGTACCTTTTGAGGTGAAAGACTTTGATCGATGGCAGTGATGGTGGTGGTGGTGGCGCGAAGACGGTGCAGATCTGAGAAAGAGGTTAGTTGGTGGGATTGGTACGATGAGCCGGGGGATAATTTGGTTGTGAGTTGGGTAATCTCTGGAATTCTCTCGGAGAAAAGGAAGACGAGTTTTGGTTAGGCTTCTATAGATGACGGAAGAAGCGTTGAAGGAAAGGAAGATGAAGGTTCATAAAGCTGATATGTGAGGAGAAAATGGGAAATTTCTAAGAATGGATGGTTATGTGATCAGTCACACGGTATTTCGAATACCATCATCACAAAATTTATTTATCATATTTTTCAAATTTAATTATCTTTGTTCATACTTTTTTTCTTGAGGAAATTATCTTTTTTTTTTTGAAAAAAATACAGTATAAACAAAGATAACTGAATTTGAAAAAAAAGTTGAATAATAATTAAGAAAAAAAGTAATGTTTTTTTTTTGTGAGGAAGAAAAAGTAATGTTAATTAAATGCACGTGAGGCGCGAGATAGCAAATCTTCTCGGAAATTCTTGCATGATTGGTTGTTTTGACGGCAATGGCGAACAAACATAACGAAACATGTTACTGGGGTTATAGCACGCATCGAAAGAACAGTTTAGCTGCTAATGCTGACAGCTAGATCAGTTTCTTTTTATGTTCTTTTTCCTAATAAAGAAACAGGTAGATCAGCTAGTGGTGGCTCAACTGTTAAAGCATCTTTGTTTTCTATTTATGAAACTAATTATTGCAGAATGTACAAGTATCATATAGATGATCTTAAGAATCATTAATCTTCGCTTTTAAAAAAAGTAATCATTGAGTTTTGAAGAATTATAACTCAAGTGTTCAGCACAGTCACCAAGAGATTGTAAATATGCCCTTTTTCTATTCATCATATGGGCATTAAAAATGTTAGCTGTTTTATACTCTATTTGTCACAATGATGACTGTGATTAACAATTGTTAATAGATTTTTGTGGACTGAAATATTGTTGATCAATTGGTATAGTACGTTGTTCACATAAGTCTCAAACTAATGAGGTCATAAATTCATATCGAAGGATTGTGAGAATGATGCCCTAATTGCTTTTTTTCTGAATCGAATGATGAATCAAAATTTGATCCCATCTAAAGTTTGAAGAAATGACTTCATCATCTCCACTACTCGTGATGTAAATAAATATAGCTTAAATGGGGGGAAACACTTGACCACTTCTTTCACTTAGAAAAGTTAACCAAGGAAAATGGATCAAAGGCTTCAGGTTGGATATGAAAGTCAATTTTAAAGGAGTTCAGGGTCAATGAAAGTTGCTTCATCATTGAGCCAATGTCTTTGACAGGTCGGTCTCACAAGCAACTGCGGCAGAATAGTCAAAAGAACAAAACATGGAAAGAACGTGCCAATACAAAAAAAAAAAAAAGTTTCTTCCATCATCTCCTGCATGATCGATACAAACACATTCAAATATTGAGGGCAAAAAGTCAATGAACAATGATGATTTGCTCCGTTTAGCCATAAACACACTCCACAAGGACCTTATCACTGCAACGCAGTTGACCATGAGCAGAATTTGCTAGGCAGACCCATATAGCACAAGAAATCTGCATTTGTAAAGTAGCTCATCTCAATAAACAAAGCGTTGATATAAACACAGCTTCTAGTTACAGTGTGCCTGGTGTTGATTATGATGGAAGCCAATGAAGAAAAAATGAAACTCTTTTCATCTTGTGTGACAATCTCAAAGCCTATATCCACTAGGGAAGACACCCACAACACCCCAAGGTAGTGGTAATTTTAGTCTTCTCCTGAAATCACAGGGTGTGGTACGACGACCCTGTTGTTACACACGATCAAAAACCAGATTCAGCCAAACTTTTCAATAATCTCACAATCAAAGAATGGGCAGACCTTGGTCACCATCAGGGTTGAAAAAATGCCAACTAGATTCATGAAAAGCTCTAAAATAGTCATCAGAATCAATGGAGATCTCAAACTCATCAGTAAATCTACGAGCAGCCAATATGTATTTCCTAGAATCCGCAACCTCATCATCCTTCACCAAAGATACATGCTCTTCATACGCTCCAAAACTATTCCCGAACAACACCATGTTCCTCAGACGCCGAACATCCCAGTTGGTCTCCAACAGGTTGTTGTACAGAACCGCCTCACAATGCGGCATGAAGAACAACATGGGCTCAGAAACTTCCCGTCTGCCTTGCTCATTGAGCGACAGCACTCTGCAGCCGATGGATTCAATAACACGTGACTCTGTTACAGAAAGAACCGGGTCAAACACCTCTACTTCACCAATCCAGTCAAACTCCCTACTCAGCACGACTGCTAGAGAGAGCTGCAACCTAGGTGGCTCGAACGACTCGATGCTTCCTATACCATAGATCACCATCTTCATGGTTGTAGAAGAAGACCCGAAATCTCTAAGTCTTGAGAAATGGCTGAAAAGCCGAGAATCGGATTCAGAGGAGTTGTTGCACATTCGATCCAAAAAAACCTTGTAGAATTGAGAGGTCTCTAGCTTTTTCAAACAGGTCTCCATCTTGTGCATCAGTTTTGATTCTCTATCCTTGTCAATTTCAAGATCAGTTGGGACCAAGCCACATCAGTGTTTAGTTGGGACTGATTATTCTCATCTGAAATACCAGCTTTTGGTCGACAATTTTTCCTTTTGTGTTTCCCTCGTCGAGGAGCGACTATTGTCCATTTATCAACAGTAGAGTTGACAGCTTGTGCGGAAGCAGCCATTAACTGCTCAAACTGTAACAAAAATGTGAGGCATTCTCTTATATGTGAGGCTCTTCAAACTACTATCTCTACCGTGTCTAGGATATGACTGCAACATATAAGAGAATGCCTCACATTTTTGTTACACTTTGAGCAGTTAATCCCATTTGAATCACGTGCAAATTGATTTCATGCATTCATTTAATCAAAGTATAAAATCTACTAAATAAATTTAACAATAAACATTAGAGTTTTGAGCAAAATACATTACCGATTGCAGAATGACAGTCTTCACTCTTCAGCCCCGTTTTCTGGTGAGCAAGATGTAGGAAACCAGACAGCAGTTGCACAGATTTACCTCTGTGTGCAGACACAAGAAGTAATTCTTCACTTTTCCTGCTTGTTGTCCAATAAAACTAGTATATCATATGCTAGAATAATTTTATCATCAATCAGTCATCCCTACCTGTAACGAGAGATCCAACACAAAAGAAAAAAAATATATGAATTTATATAACAAGGTACACAAAATGACAAAGATCGGAGAGATCACAACACAAGCCCAGAACAGAACTATACTATTGCATTTCTTTTTTGTATGGACAGATAAGCCTCTGGCAAGGCAAATGGGTTTTCTGTAGTGGTCCTAGCAGACTCCATAGCCAGCTATTTTGGTACGAGGAATGCAACAAAAAATGTAAGTGCTAACCAGATCCAAAATAATCTCATGACAAAGTCAATTTGTTTGATATCAAATATCCGGATCCAAACCAAAGAGGAAAATCTATCTCAGCAAAATTAACCCATCACGTACAGGTCGATTGATACGACAATAAAATGGAACTTTGTTCGCCAAGAAAATGGAACTTTGTTCGCCAATTGCCAGAAGTGAGTTCGAGTATATTACCTGTCTGTTACAGTTGCAGAGCGAGATGGGTTAGGGGTATTTCCGAACTGGTGGTCAGCGACTCAGCGTGACGGCAGCTTGTTCGCCGGTGAGGGAAGGTGGGTAGTGGTGAGTTGGTGACGGGTGAGTGGTGAGCGAGATCGGTGATGGCGATGAATCAGTTCAGTGGTGAAGACTGAAGAGAACGATAATGAAGAACAAAGCGCCGTGTCGGGACTCGGGGAGAGTGAAACGAATGTCTGAGTCACAGAGAAGAGGATGAAATCGCTTTGTTAGGGTTGCAATAGTATCGTGTAAAGTGTACTAATGCCGACGGTAATTGGGTTTAACTGAAAATTGACATGTGAAAACTATTTTTTTTACTTAATATAAGATACTTGTGGCGCGTCAGGTGAATGGGTCGAGTAACCAGGTGAAAAATGTTCATCTGACCCGACCCGTCAACCGTTTCATTTCACTCGTTTTGTACGGGTTTTTCACACGTTTAGCAGGTTGGGTGCTCGGGTGAAATGGGTACCCGTCACCCATTGTCATCCCTTTTCTTGACCATTATCAGTTTCTTCTTGATTAAAATATTTGCAGTTATGATTAGATAGTGATTAGGTATTATATAATAAGCATATATGTTGATTTATAAACAAAACAAATCTAATGTAATATGAGGTAGTTGTATATAATTTATATAATATTTGATAATTATCTAACTATATATATTTTAATGAAGAAAAGGGTGATATAAAGTCAAGAACATAAAAAATGAAAAGGAAAAAATTTAATAATCTAAAGTTTTGTGTATGTTTAATATAAAAGAATTATTAATTTTAATTCAATTATATATATATATATATATATATATATATATATATTTGTAGTCATTTTTATTATTTTATTATTTTTAAACATTCTTTATAATTTTTATATTTTTGTAAAATTTATTTTTTGTAAAATTTCATAAAATGTCCTTGAATTTTGAACTTGAAACCTGATCTACAATGTCAAGGATAAAATAATCATTATTCAAGATCATTTTATGATATGAGGATATATTGTGAATTTTGACACTTTTTAAGAGTATCTTATGAACATGTTTTGAAATAAAGGTATATTGTGAATTATAAAATTTTGGGAAATTTCATTTAATGCCACTATATTTTTTGCTACTTCATAAAATACCCCCCCCCCCCCCCAAAAAAAAAAAGAAGAAGAAGAAGAAGAAATTCACAAAATGCCACTACATTTTTACCAAAGTTCATGAAATGCTACTATAGTCATTCACCATAAGGAAAAAAGACAAAAATATACCTACTAGCTAACAAAGTACTTTTAAAATTACAATATGCCCATAAGTGTTAAAAATTCATAAAAAAATTCAAAAGACTATAAAATTATATAAAATTTAAAAAATTTAAAAAAAAAACTAAAGGGAAAGTTACATCCCCCACCCATGAAGTTGGCAAAATTACACACCCCACCCACGAGGTTTCAAAAATTACTTTCCTCACCCATGTGGTTTTCCTTGTTTTACATCCAACAACTTTTCTATTTTTTGTTCAACTTAGGAGATGCTTAAATGTTGTCCAAAGTTGATTAAACTTTACATGGACGATGCTAAACTGTTATATTTTATTTCAGTGTGAACTCCAAAGTTTTTTAAGCTCATATGTGATATGTGGGACCCAATGAAACATGTGATATGTTAATGTGTTTTCATTGGGTGCCACATGTCACATATGAGATTTAAAAAACTTTGGATTTGGCATTGAACAAAATATAACACTTCAGCATCATCCATATAAAGTTTCATCAATTTTGGACAGTATTTATGCATAAGCTAAGCTTAACGAAAATTAGAAAAGTTGTCAGGTTTTGTAAAACTAGGGAAACCACATGGGTGGGGAAAGTGATTTATGAAATCTCATGGGTGGGGGTTATAATTTCTCCAAACATCATGGGTGGGGATCTAATTTTTCCAAAACTAGGGAAAATTACATCCCCTACCCATGAAGCTTGAAAATGAACGTTTTCATTAAATGACTGAAAAATGACCGTTTTGCCCCTAAAAGGTCATGTTAATGACTACAAATTGACTTCAACAGGTACTTTTCATAAATTAACAAAAAGTTCATAAAATGTCATTTTGGCAAAGTTCATAAAATACCCCCGTTACAAAAAAACGACTATTTTTCACTTCTAATTCTAACGGCTAGTTATGCATTCAGATGCCTTTTTGTGTTATTTATTATCAACTTATAAAAATGACCATTTCTCTGTCATAGTACATTAGCCTATAAAAATAACCATTTCTCACTCATAGCACATTAGTCATGTATCCCCACTTACACAACCAGAATCAATGAAAATTTTTTAACAATACATTGCAAGCGTAGAGTTTATGCTGCTCGTAATGTCTTTACACCTGAAAATTTGCGGGATTGACTTACTACAACTACTGAAGCTATGGATTTTTCCAATGATTGACATAAGTTATGGTAGATCGGTATGATAAAGGAAATGGATAGTGGGGTAAGCATTATTGAGATGGACTACGATAAACATCAGATCTTGTGGTGGAAAAAAGTTGTGTAGGAGTTGTGCGTGAAGCTAAAACAGCTTGTGAAGTTATGCAGGGATCATACCGATCTACCATATTTGGCATTTCATGAACTTTTACAAAAAAATAGTGACATTTTGTTACTTTCTTTTTTTGTGGCATTTTATGAATTAGTCAAAAATATAGTGATATTTCATGAACGGGCGGTCTTGGCTACAGGTGGGTGTAGCTATACTTGGCTACATCCTGCACGCGGCGTTTTTTTTAAACTCCCCCGGAGAGGCGCTCTTCTTCTTTTTTTTGTTTTTTTTAATTTTTTAATTTCTTTTATTTATCATAAAAATTTAAATTGTTATAACTTTTAATATATAAGTCCAAAATGAAAAAAAATTATATCATTGTTCACCTAAATTCAAGCTCTTCAAAATAAGATTAGTCATGGATATATTTTGATAACTTTTTTAAAAAATTACTTTTACATGTGTGGAGCATAGAACGTAAAAGAAAACTTGTACAGATGTTCACTAAAACATGTACATCCTCACGTAAAGACATGTACATCCTCGTGTTAAAAACATATAGATAGTCATATAAACCTGTACGAATCATTAAATATGTACATCCTTAGATTAAAACATGTACATATAAGAAAGAACACTTGTACAGACGGTTATACAAACATGTACATATGACCATACAAACATGTACATATGTTCATTAAAGAACATGTACATTCTCACATTTAAACATGTACATCGTCACATTAAAACATGTACATTCTCACATTAAAATATGCATATACATCCTCATATTAAAAAATCATGGTCTACATATAAAAATAAATTTTTTTAAAAGTTGTCAAAACATATTCATGACTGGTCTTGTTTTGAAGAGCTCGAATTTAGATGAACAATAATATATTTTTTTCATTTTGGACTTATATATTAAAATATACTATAATTTAAAAATGTTGTGATAAAGAAAAAAATGAATAAAAATCATTTATACAAAAAGAACAAAATGCAGAAAAAAAATGATTTACAGCGCGCCATCGTGCTCACTAATGAAAAAAACAGTCAATGTGGCGCGTGCATTTGCCCTCCAACTTTATTCCATTTTGATTTTTCATGTTTTAATTTTACTAAAATGCCATCACATGTAGCTCATTCACTTATAGGTAAGAAATTGCCTTTCATAAATGTCCTTAAAAAACTACAAGTAATTATTATCATTAGTCTTTAGCCAAACGCTTGCTTTTTTTCCTCCTCCCAGAAAATCATGGTAACCAAAATGGTTTCTTATCATATTGGTAATCAAAAGCTGCTAGAAACTTTCAGGTTATTCTTTATTAAATCTAGTAATTCAGATTACTTGATTCAGTTCTTATTATATTCAATCTCATGAAATACTATATATCACTCCCTCCGTCCTGAATTGATCGTCGTTTGATTTCAATTTTTAACATATAAGATAAAATAATTTTTAAAATTTAAGTTTTATATATGATTCCTTACATGTTGAACTATATATTACAAAATTTAGTTTTATAAAATTATTTTATCTTATATACTTAATATTGAAGTGGAAAAACGTGTCATAAAGCAAACAGGACGGTCAACTCAGGACGGAGGGAGTATGTCAGATTTTGGGATTTCAGATTCAGTTCAGCTTTTAGAGTTTGGATGGCTGAAAGCAACACCTAGAATGTGACTGTCAAGAACCTGATTTTGTGCTTATATGCAAGAACCACATAGAAAAGCGTCAATTATTTCTTTATCAATGTGAGGCCCGTTCTCAAGGTAGCTTCTTATACCCCTAGGTAGATTAGAAGTTACAAGAAGCTAGTTTGAACAGCTTCTTGAGATAATCTCCCCGTTCTGGAGAAGTAGATGAAGATTCTTTTTACCTGGGCCCACTTCTTTTTACTCTGATCTCACTCATTCAATGCACCAGATTATTTCATCAGGAAATGAGCGTTTCACTCTCCAGAACTACATCTCAAGCTAGGAATAGAACGGGGAATGTAAGCTAAAAACTAGAGTTCGATGGAGTAGTAGTTATCGAGTGATGTGCTCCAGTTGTGGGGGTATCGTGGGGTGATCGTGATCCCGAGCTCTGCTACAGTGTCGGTCATTTATCTTCCAACACGAACTAGTACAAAGAAGGCCACCGGAAGCATTTCAGCTTCTCCTTTCTCTCATTTTTAATACCCAAAGACCCCATTCCGGAAGGAAAAGCAACAGCACCAAACTAGTTATATATGTAGAAAGAAAGAAGATGCAGTGCTAGTTCTTTTTCGCCATGGATCATTGATATGTACTAGCGAGAAATAAAAATGATGCAACTTCGTAATACAACTCATTTACTGGGTCGCTGCTATCGATGTTCTTACAGAGCTCAAGCGAGCCAGGTAATTCCTCTCAGCAAAATCATGCAAAGATCTATGTGCTTTACCACCAAGGGCATCAGTGTTCGCATCCTCTTCTTTCAACAATCTCCTACAGTCATCAGCATTCTGGAAGACAAAAGACAATAATAATCAAATCAAAAGGGTTACAACATCAGCACCAAATGATGAAACGCGCGGAGGAAAAGAAAAGCGTAACAATTCAGCAGTCTTATGTTTTTTCAATATATGATGTTAGGTCCTACACGATGATAACTCATAACAAGTTTGTACAGCAAAAAAACCCAGAATATTTACCCATGCTGGAGTCATATTTGACACATTTCACACAATCAATGGGAAAGAGTACCGAATAAGTAAATATGTAAACAGCCAAACCTGCAAGAATTCCAACATCTGCTCTTCAATTGTGCCGTGCATAGCCAGCGTTTCCACGTGAATAGGACGAGTAGCTCCCATCCTGTGAGCACGACTAATAACTTGTTCCTCCATACTGTACAAAATGAACAAGTGAAATCTAAATCAGCATATTCAGAACGCCACAATGATAACAACAAACAACCGAACAGAAATTGATTACAGGACCAGCAAAAGGAAAAAAATGCAAACATCATGTTGAAGGAGTCGAGAAAAATCAAAATCCCATGTTCTCTGGATGATACTCTTAATACTAGCCCCCACTTCCACAACAAAAAAACGAAACCCTCATAGAGGAATATCAAGAACTCAGAAATGTTTACCTTCGGTCCCAAATTGGCTCCATTAGAAACACATGTGAAACAAAGCTCAAATCAAGACCAAGTGCCGCTGTTCCATCCATCACAAGGGCCATACAAGTAGAATCTTGTTGGAAAACTGTCAATGACTTCATCTGACAAGCAGAGGTGGTTTCCAAATACATCAGTAAGAGATATACAAAAAAAATTGAAATTCACCCACTAAGCAAGCTCACGGTATCCAAATGAATACCTTGTGTGGTGTCGACATGGGGCTATGTATTGCAACATGCTTAATCCCAGCTATAGTTAACTGTCAGAAACAGTATGGAAAACATAAAGTCATAAGAATAATGATCCCACAAATTTATCTCGTAGATAACAGTAAAGAGCAGTTCAGTTACCTGTTGTGTAATAACATGTATATGCTCAAGAAACTGAGAAAATATCAAAACTTTTTCTACAGTTGCCTCGTGCGGATCAGCTTTACCCACTAAGATCCCTGAATACAACATTGAGCAATCACGGGATTGAGTGGATGATGAATCTAAGTTTTGGCAGCTGGCAGCCCGAATCTCATTAAGCCTCTTAATAAGATATGATACTTTACTGCTAGATGTTGATTGCCAATCAGGATCCCAGTTGTCCTGTACAAAATCATTGAAGAACGAGAACTGGTCAGAGATCGAACAAATTATGCGTCAACACAAAGCTGTAGAAAAAGGTGCTTCTAACCTGCTTATAAGAGGGTTGTAACTCAATTAGATCTTTAGGAACTGGCCATTTTGGGTTTGGATTTTCCGGCCGGGCTAAAGTTTCAGGACTCTGCATCTCATAAAGGCCACCACACCCAGTAAGAGTACATTTTTCACTATCCAGAGCAACACAGTCTAGGCATAGAAGATGCTTGCAGGGGGTAATAACAGGCAGACGACACCACACATTGCATCTGAAAAAATGATGAAAAGTGATTGTCAGAAACTAAAAAGTCTGAGCAGCTTTGAACTCAAAGAGAATCCTGCCTTCACCTTTGGCAATTACCACCATTAATAAGGTTGTACTTTATAAAAGCATACTCCACTGAAAGAGGATCTAAACCTTTCTCTGCTAAGACATCCATTGTTTCTTGAATATCCTGACCAGCTTCTGTCACCTTGATATGGCCAGCTACACAGCAAGATAGCCTGACATTTCTAACAGTATTGCTCCTAAATTTCCACTGCTTTGGGTTGAGTAAGCTTTCAACATGGGAAGGATCATTCCAATCAGCCATCAAGATATTACGCCGAACTGTTACCACGAGCTCATTGTAGGTTTTAGCATGTTCTTCCGTGAAATTGACAAATACAGTCTTCTTCATACAAGGTGGAATACAACGCAAGTCTGATTTCCTAGCACTAATCATGCATCTGCTAAGCAACTCCAATAATCTTAACCGACCATCCTCCATCTCAGCTTCAAATGGTTTAAGAACAGCAGCATCCCAAAACTTTGGATTGAAACCATAAACTTCCTCATGGAGAAATTTGAGCATTGGTTGCAGATTAGACAGCTGACTATTGGGAGTATTAGGTGTGGGAGTTCCAGTCAATAGCCAGCGTGTTGAGGCAGTCAGGGAAATGGCCATCTGTAATTTGTTAGTCAAACTAAGACTGGAACCAAGGGTGTGCCCTTCATCCAACATAACTCTACGCCAGTGCACCAGCCTCATTGCACTTCTCTTATGGGTATCCCACTCCACGCTTAATCGAGTAAAAGTAGTGATGACAACATCATAATCCCATGCAAGACAGTGTGCAGAAGGCTTTTTATTGTCTGTCCAAACATACACTCGCAGCTGCCCTGGTCTTACATGTTTCTGGATCTGGCTTTTCCAGTGATCAACTAAATTTGACGGAACAACAATTAGGGTTGCTCTTGACAAATACACCCTAATTGCACCAAATGGTTCAATAAGAGCCCTTCTAAGAGCAGCCACGTCGAAGTCAAATTTTACAGCACTCTCTGGGTAAAACCATCTGACAACACCCTTCTCTACCTTCTTTTTAAGACCAAATGCCTGAAATAAATTATGGGAGTTATGGGCATTGTTATTATTTATGATACCAGCACGAACCAAGCCAGTGGTAGCCATTTCTGAGAGCTTCGCTGGAGTAAGTCTAGCCAACCATATCAGATCCTTCCTGGTTTGACTATTAAACAAGAAAAAATGCTCTTTCAGGACACTAGCAAAGAATGCGATATTTTGGGGCAATTCCCCAGATGTCCCTGTGTCACAGAATCCAGGAAAGTAAGTGATTATAGCACGACGATCCCAAGAATCTTCAGGAGTACTACAGCCCTGAAACAGTGGATCGAGGTTCATGCTGCAAAACCATACTTGATTAGAGTTGGGGACTTGATCATCAGGAACTTTCCTCCATTTTTGACAAGAATCACACTGGACCCAAGAGTCGGAAAATACACTAGGCACTTGGTAACATAGTCTCTGCTTTTTCCTGTTAATAGGCTCCTCATACAAGTCTACATGTGACTTGTGCATAGATGTAGTGACAGGAGCGAACGTAACATGCTTCCTTTTGGTTAAACGTCCACCTTTATTTAAATCTTCAGTGAGTTCAGAATTACCTTCAAACAAGGGGAGAAGGTTACTCTTTATGCGATCCAAGCTTCTCCTGGTCTGAATTACAGATGGAGATGAAGTGGCTGATTTTGTCTCCACTTTACCAGAGCGGCTACCTGTAGTTGATAACTTTGACCTACTACTAGTTGGAGTTCTGCAAATTGTTTCCTGCCGAGGAAGAAGTTCCTCATAGCAGAATATGGTAGAACGACCATTTAATCCCACAGATCTTTTGTCAGGTGATGCAACGGTGCCATTAGGTTGAGAATTGCTGTCACATTCATAATAACCACATTTCTGATATCCATTCTGGGTGCACCAGGTGACATGTGCACCCTCCGGAGGGTCTGCTATTGTTCCAAGGGTCTTCAGAATGAGTGTAAGGGCAGTAACTGTTTTACCTATCAGAGGAACAGAAATGCAAGCAGCATAATTACAATTGCACTGTAAACGTGGTGTAGGTAATGGGAAAGAAGTATGAGATCAGAAAACACTTGCATTCTTACCTAAACCTGGTTCGTCGCAGAACATTCCCCCGCGAAAATCTTTGATTGTGGGATTAGAACCACAGAGAATTTCACCGGAAACAATATTCATATAAAACGAAAACCCGTCTTCAGTTGAAAATTCCGAGTACAAGGGATGAGGCATAGCACTAGCCTCCTGCTCACGCTTTATCATCCACTCGACAGCAGCTTGCTGGTGAGGATACAGCTTAAGTTTTACACAGGGCATTATGGATGCCCCCAATGATCTCAAGTGGCGACAAGTGGAAGAAACGCGGATAAGATCCAGCGGAGAGAGCATAGACAGAATGTTATCCAATATATCATCCGCCAAATCCCATATGCCGACTGTAGAAGGGGGGATATCCGGAAGTATTCTCGAGAAGATAGACGTCCCTTCTTTTTCCAAGCTAGGTATGCTCTTAAAAACCTCGTGGAGCTGGAATTGCTTTCTCTTAGAAGAATCAGGAGCGAAAAGATGTTGCTTACATGCAAGTGCGTGACAGTCGCTAATATGCCAAACGTTTGCCTCATCTTCATAAGCGTAGTTACGTGAACCTAGCTGACCACCGAGAAGATCGCTTCTTTTTCTCCAGTCACAGCTGCAGAAGACGTTTTAGGTTAGCAAGATGTTTAACTACATTTAAATCGAAGAAGAACACACTTTAGACTTAAAATAGATCTTCGAATGCAGACCTCAGATGCCGAAAGAGAGCCACGGCTGTCAATTTGCATTTCTGAAACTGCGCACCGGCCCAAAACGAAGTGGGAAGGTAAACGTCAACCAGCACAACAACCCTGACTTCCCCGCCTCCGCCACCTCCGTCATCACCAGTCCGAACCCCGATGACCCTTGCCAAAATCTTCAAGCATTTCTTAGTTACCAGGGAATGTATCTGATGAACCACACTAACAGTACCGTGCAAAGTCCCCACCTTTCCCGTCCGCTTTGTTTCCACCTTCTTCTTCTTAGAATTCTTCCTCTTCCCTATCGCACCTTTCTCGATGAATCTGACCCAATCTTGCCCGCCTTCAACCCCCGAGAACTCGCCAACACGTTCAGCATCCATAGAACTTGCGCCCGACCGCACAATTGGCTTCAGCACGACGCCAGTTTCGGACTTGAACCCGGGCTCAGACCAGGTCTCGCAACGAGTGCCCACCTCTACTGATGTAGAATTGAGGCACAATTCGACTGGTTGGAGGACGGCGCAAACGAATCCGCACCGTTTGTAGCCTGGAAATGAGTCCTCCGCCATGATCCAGATTGGATTTGAGTAATGAGCTTTACCGAAGGCTATCTACGACTTGACCGCGGAGAAATGCTTGGTTTTCCAGATTGACAATCTCCAATGAGCAGTAAATAACGGCTAGGGGCTCGCAAGAGCACCTGCCAGATTACAGAGGAGAACTTCAGGACTCCTGTGAACGAAGGCGCCTGGTTGCGGTGAAGAGACAAGAAACGAGCAACGGAACGGAAGAAACGAGCAACTCCCAAAAGGTATTACTCCCTCCGTCCTGAATTGACCGTCCTGTTTACTATTTGGACATGACGTTTGACTTCAATTTTTAACATATAAGATAAATTAATTTTGAAAATTTAAATTTTGCATATGATTCCTTACATGATAAACTATATGTTACAAAATTTAGTTTTATAAAATTATTTTATCTTATATGCTTAATATTGAAGTGGAAAAACGTGCCATAAAGCAAACAGGACGGTCAATTCAGGACGGAGGGAGTAATTGAGTCACCGAAGGAGCATACAAATGTTCCAAACTAAACCTTGTATCGGTAATATTTAGCTTTGACCAGAGTCATTTATAAAGTGAGAGTTCTTCAATAGTATTTGGTTTGTTGTAAATCAAGGTTACTTCATGTAAATGTCATATTTCTACTACATATTGGGATTCTCAAGTCAAATATCTTTGATCTATGGTTATTTTAACCATCAGTTTATTCCAATGAACATATAAAAATAATATAAATGTGTTAATATATATTCCACCAGCATTGTTCAATCTTATGCACTCTACTATTTAATCTTACAATCTTTAACTTTAATGTATATATATGACCTTTTGGTTGATGCATTAACTTAAACCAAATCTTAATTGTTCAAATTGGTCAGGTTATGGTCTCCAAAATGTTCCTCATATCTCACCAGAAATTACTTGTATAAAGATCTAGGTTTACTCAATAAGTGTTCTCATGTACGGTGGATATCAATTTGCACCATTGTTGAACCAGGATTGACTAACTGGTCACGCAAAAATAAACATTGGAAAACTTATCGTCTTATTTACTGTATATCCCAAGTTCTTAATTGTACCAACATACATATGATACAAATTAGAGAAGAAAACAAGCAACTACAATCACGACCTATATCTTTTTTGGAATATAGTTAAATTTCTCTTATTAGTCTTAACGTGATACCTACATCAGATATATCAATACAACTTTTTTAAGAAACTTGATATATACAAAGTCTTCTTTAGTACAAAAGTTTTATTCTCTACGTGGTATCGTAGCTGCTCTTCTGGAGGTTATTGATCCTTTCTTATGATTTTTGAATCATGGAAAATCATTCTCACACATGAGACTAATGCCTTATCATAAGGACACATGTTTATGGGTCAACTATAATCCTTGGAAAGGGTAATGAGCTATAACTACATTGTATCCCAAAAAGGTGATATTCTCGACTCCATCAAGAAATATTTTGTAATTGTATTGTCTGTAAACATGTTTCTCAGGGCATAGGTCTTCTTGGACATATGTCTTTTATGGCCCTTTCAGGGTGTACAAATTCTTCGTAAATGGATAAATCTCACAAATGTAAACGAACATATATATTATAAACAAGGAACAATGATAATAATATAGAGTAAATAAAAAACTTAGGATACTAGGTAGAAATTTCAATTGTCTTCCTCAAGTAACATAACTTCTCATTTTAAAAAATCATGCATAGCTTCAATTTTGAGCTAGCTTTAACATAAGCCGATTTATGTTTATAAAAACTCTAGAATTCTTGCAATCATAATAATATCCAACCTTGATAATCATAATTCTTTCCATGGTATCAATTACTGCTCATCATCTCTCATAATTTGGTGATAACTTTTGACTATTCATAAAAAACATTAAATAAAATTTATCTGACAAGAACATTCTACAGTTGTCATGTCAATTGTTTTCTTTTATAGATGAACAATATTTGAACGATTCGTCAGAGCACTCATTTTGCATTTTAGCACTATCGCAAAGAAGACGAACTCATATATGATTCATTGAGAATCGTTTTTAAAATCACATTTGAATTGAATTATTTGTACAACATATATATATATATATATATATATCATAGAGGTCAAACTTGACATATGAATAATCATGATCATGGTATATCATTTATGTAATTTTTAAAATATACTTCAAATGATTTTCATAAATATCTTCTGCTGCAATTCCATCATTGAATATTCACGAATCATTATGCAGTGTTCATATTATACATAAAAAAAAAAGATACTTCACCAGATGAATTCGCCACATGTTATACCATCTTTTAGATCAATGATATGCTCAACACATTTATTTTTCAAATATTATCATAATTTTCCAACACAATGCTAATATCATTTCCACTACAAAGAAATTCACTTTTACTAACACACACACACTAAGTCTTAGTAAAAATGGATCATGCGTCAGTAAAAGCCCTAAGACCTATTATGTCATACAATTTTTCTATTCGTAAAGATCGTGTCTGTGACGCTTTGGCACACAGGCCGCACGGATTTGTTCCTAGGGTTTCCTAGCCCCAAAACGTGTCACACAAGGAAGAGGTATCAATGCACCTATAAGGCACACTTCGTTCTCCTCTCCAACCGATGTGGGAGGTAAACCTTAAGGGTATTACACTCCACCCCCTTGGGAGCCCAGCGCCCTCGCGGGCCCACTGGCACACCGACCTGGGTCTGGCTTTGATACCATCTGTGACAAACCAGCCTAATCAGCCCACATGTGTGATACAGTGTCGCTATAAGTTATAGACAATTACTAATAAATAATATGTGTGTTACTAAAGATAATTTTTACATCTCTTTAGTTTATACCAACACTTATATATTGTGTTTCTAAAGGCCTTGATAACAATTTTGTTGTCAGTACAGGATCATGTATACTAACACATACAAAATGTGATATTAAAAATAAAACACACAAAATAAAATAAAAACATTAATGAATTTGCTACTAAAAGTAGCAACCCAAATATAGAATAGCACTTATTTGTCAATAATACATCCAAATGCACTTCAAATGCTAAAGAAATCGGCAAGAATGACATCGAAACCAATTAATCCCTCAGAGGCTTATTGCAAATGTTTTCCCTTAGAATCCAAACTATGTGTATGGATTAGAAGTACATAACAAAAAAGAGAAAAATGATTAAAGTTCTATATTCACCGAGGAGGTGAGTCAATTTACTTCATGATTGAATTCTGAACAATTTTTCCTCATCAAATACTTGATGTATTGTTTGTATCATGAGAAATCTACATAAAATTTTCAGCTGCTTAGAGGAACAGATAAAGACAATGAAGAACTAATATTATACATCACCAGAACCACAAACATAAACCAACACCTTAATGTTGTAGCATGAGTGATTAAATTTAAACTTTGTTGTCGTAGCTAAAGTGTAGCCTTTTTTTCTAACTTCTCATTCTACCATTCAAAAACCAATGAGAATTTTCCCTCAATCCTTACATATCAATATCCTAATTTGCGCTACTTCAATAGCACAATTGTCAAACAATAAGGTAATGACTTTGCCTAAACAGGTTTTGAATTCTAACTATCTTTTTTTCCATTTATAGAAAAATGTAAGAATCCCAATACTTGTTAATAACTTATGAAGAATATAATTAGATAGCTACAAAATTCAAACAGATATGTTTCCTATAGAAATAAAAGGAGTAGTCTCTCTGAAAACTACATTTACAAAATACCAAATGCATGTTCAAAGTATTACTAGTTCATGAACTTTCTAGATTTTTTGAATCAACAATATCAAGCTGGAACATATTGGGCTACATACCATTCCTAACAGATCAGAAGACAAAATCTAGTGCCAACCTCATAAATTTGGGTTCAAAATCTTTCAATGTGAGGATTAAGGGTGAGAAAGACAAAGAGTTTCAAGTGTAATCCATAATAAAGTAATACTAGAATGTTCAAAGTCAAATGACATTTACTTGCATGTTGAGTTGGGTGATGACCCTATCCAAATTAGCATTTGACACATGCTCTTTCATAATCCCCAACAAGCTACTCAAGCCTGAATGTGTGATTGCAAGATTTGCTTCAAGTTCATCAATTTTTACTTGCAAATGAGGGACTTGTAGACTACTAGAAGTGGTTTAGTTTCCTTTTGCCTATCAAACTTTTCCAATACAACGAACATATCCTCTTCGTTCAAGGCCTTCAACTTTGAGGAAGTTCCCATGGCTTCAATCTTTGTCCATTATAGATTGCTGACCATCGGATGAGCTCATTACTTCTTTCAAGTTATCCTAAATAACATGCTTGACGAGTTAAAATATTCACTTTGAAATTATAAATATTAGAAGAAATGTTGGATGCACAATTACCACAACACTAGCAGCTTTAGCATTCACAATTCTTCCATTACTTCGAGTTTTATTCCTTATGTAGAGTTCACCACGCAATAGTCGTTCACCATTATTCTTTTTTTCCTACACTTGCAAACATTTCACTCCACATAACTCTAACAACCCAATCCATTAAATGTACAACACACTAAGAAACAAAAAGGATATGAGAGACCAAACCAAATTTGAGAAAACCCATAGATGATTATTGCATGATGGATAGGGAAGTAAAAAGTACAAAGGATAAGAGAGATTAAACCAAACGATTACCTATTCATGGCTGAAACTAGCAAAATATTTGGTTCCAACACAATGTAGCTCATATGACTTTGTGCGGTTCACTCTCTTTTGCTCACAAATTATCTACATGTATTGAAAAAGTATAAAGTAATAAAATTGAAGTAAAGATTCACCTAACTCGTTACTAAAATTTTAACAAGTGCAACATGAACATGATATTCAGGTTGGGACCAAGATTTACAAGAGCTCTGAATTGTTGCATGTCAACCCTATTATCAGATAGTTTTCCACAATTTCATCAATTGTGTTTACTAGCATGTCCTTTCTTTCAAACATCCACTTTTGTTGGTGTTAAAATCAACACTTTATGGCCCTTCTTTCTGGGATCTTCCCTCTAGTTAAATACATGCCTTTGCCTCTGGGCAGAACTTGCCATCCTTTGGTCCAACTAGGGTTACATAGCAAAAACATCCAAAAGGTCTTATGTCATTATAATTAACCTTATCCCCATAAAGACATTCAAAAGTTGGCATACCTTTTAAAGTTTTCATGTCAAGGTGATTAATTAGAAAAGTTATGTGAAGAATACACTCTCCCCAATACAACAGAGGAACCTTGGATTGAAAATTCAAGGCTTTATTTGTCTCCAAGAGATACTTATGCTTGTGTTCAACCATCACATTGCTGACAACCTTCACTCATGAATCAAACTGTCTCTACCATCCGTATAAACTAAACAATAGTTTGTCAGACCTCACCTTTATATGACAACAATTTTACCCACGTCATGGGAGTATTATCATCAATAAAACAAATAAAATATTTATACCCATTATACATTTCAGATAGAAAAGGACCCTAAACATTAACATGTATCATCTCAAATGGTCGCACGATTTTGATTTCAGAATGTGTAAAAGGATGTCGCTGAGCCCGTGTCTTATAACAAACATCACTTGTAGAATGTTGCAAAAGGCTTGCCTCTTTATTAAACCCATGACAACAAGTTTGACAAAGGGTACATGTCCTAACTTAACTTATATTTCAAAAGATGATAAACTACTAAAAGAAGCTAAACTCAAATTTCTGCAAACTGCTTCACTTCTTCAGCAAATCAGTCTAATAGCCTAGCTCTCAGCATGATTGACATTCAAAAATATAAGCTAACATGCTTTTCTCCCAATATCTCAGTCGTTCCTGTAATAGGGTCCTGGGAAGAACAACAACGAGAAGTAAATGTGAGATCATGTTTGTACTTCTCAATCAACTTGCGAATTGAAATCAAATTAAATTGAAATTCTGGCACATAAAGAACCTCACTGATCCAAAAATTGTTCCCAAATTTCTCTGGCAAGATAACCGACTTGCATCGATCTAAATTGCTCATGTTAATAGACGAACTGGAAGACCTTCTCATATGATCAGTGGCTTCTGTATCTAAAATCCACTTAATAGCCAAATCATGTGATTCATTGCTTAATAAGCACTGACTATTAAGAGAAAACCTATATCCTTACCAGAGTAATTGCAGAAAGATCTTTCTTCTTTCACTACATTAGATCTGCCTCCTTGTATCAAACTAGCTATCTCCTGGAGTATTTCTGGGCTCAGTTGGCTGATTACCTCTTAGGCGTGATTTTCCTTTCCATAATGACTTTCCCCATCAGATAAAGCTAATGCTAGTTTCTTATTTCTATAAAGGACAACATTACGCCCATGAAGCTGATAACACCCTGCAGCAAGATGTCCTGTTCTACCACAATGTGTACACTTCTAGCACTGAAAACACTCATCAAAAAAGTGTGTTGTCTTACTGTAAAAAGTGCAAGTTTGTCACTTTCTCTCTATACCTTTAAATTTTGCATAATCTCTACTTGTGCTAGAACTCGAACTAGCACTTAGAAAGACAACACATCGCTCCTCCTCTTATCATTCTTTCTCTGTTCCTCGTCATGAACAAGAAGAGAAAAAAGGTTCTTCAAGGCTTGGAGCTTGTTTCACCACCAGAATCTGACATTTAATATGATAACGCCTATTGAGACCCATAAGAAACTAAATTACCTTATCTTGTTCTTCTTACTCCCTTAGTGTTTTTTCAGAAGGGCAGTTAGATTCTAATGGAGATCTGGCAAGTTCGATATTTCCCTAGACTTTCTTAAGCTTCATAAAATAATTAGTAACAGAATTATCTCCTTGTTTCATTTCAGGTAACAACTGCTTCAAACCACTAACCTTCCTGCAATCTTTGGATCTAGCTAACCAATGATCCACGGTACTAACGAACTGGAATGAACCCACGCAGCCGCACGAACCGGATCCTCTGTTCCTGGTTTCTTCACCTCTCTAGTAACAAACTCATACTTGTTATTTCCTTGTAAACTGAGTATCAACCCACTTCCATCCCAGGAAGCCAGTGCCTAGAAATTTTGGTGCTTGGCTGACTCCTTGTTGCTCCGATCCATGTACGTATAACGGATCTGAAACATCGATTACACTTGAGACGGTTCCTAAACCACTGACGGATGTTATGCGTGTTCCACGGCCATCAACCGTCAACTGTGAACTACACTGAATTTAATTGCTCTGAATCCATAATAGAATTTGACTCATTGTATGTGTAAAATAGCAAAGGAATTGAGAATTGACTGAAGAAGAAGCAACAATCCGACCGTGCAGTATAAAAGTTTATATATAGATACTAAAGAAGAAGAAAAAAATGTTTATTGTACAGATATAAGGAAGAAGAAAAAATGTTTACAATATATATGACCTAAATATAAAGATCAAATGACATTGAAGTCTGATAAAAGAAAGAAGGAAACGACACAATATAGACATGCTCGAGTGAACCGTCCGACTGAGTCATTCGGACGTGTGCTGCCTGGACAAAAATATCTCAACTAGAAAACACCCATTTAGCGATGATCAAATCTGTCACTAAATGCGTCGTCGCTAACCACGTCATCGCTAAACACGTCGTCACTAAACGCGTCGTCGCTAAACGCGTCATCGCTAAATCAAATTTGAGTCGGACGACGTTGTCCGTCGCTACTCTTTCTGTTAGCAACGGAATGGCGAGGGAATCTGTTTGTCGCTAATTTAGCGACGGAATTACGCATTTTTTTAAAAACGGTTAGCGACGGAAAATTCCATCGCTAATATGTTTTTATATTTTTAAAAAATATTTAATATTTCAATTTCTACTATTTTTTCACCTGTAATATATTTTATTCAAATCCATCTGTAATATGAAACCCTATAAAGAGTTACTTGTACTAATTCACATAAGATACTAATTTTACTATGAAGAGTAATACAAGCAAACTTAACATAAATGTTCAATCAACAAAAGGTACAAGGTAGTATAGTTGAAGTTTGATACAAACAGTCTCACACAAGCATACTATCACACAAACATAGTCTCACACAAACGTAGTCTCATACAAACATAGTCTCATACAAACATAGTCTAATAGAGTCAAATGTCATATATCTATCTAATACCCGCCACCCCAACCATGTCCATCCCCTGAACGATATCCCGTGTGATCACCTAGACAAATCGGACCACCTGAGCCATCACGTGGACCTCCCGGTCACTGACCCCATCCACCCGTGCTAGAGCTAGTGCCAGGATCACCGTATGGACCCTGCTGAAAGGGAAACATCTAGGAGATCTACGCTCGTATCATCATCTGCATCTCCTCACCGTGCAACTCCTCACGGATCACATCCCGCTCCTTAGCACATATCTGGTCCCTATAGGCTATAAGTGTCACCGAGCTTCTGAATCAGATCTCGTTCAATGCCTATCTTAATGGACTAATATGTAGCATGGTCGTAGCCGTTAGCACGTAAGCTAGTGTTGGTTCTCTGAAATGAGTCAGGGAAGTACTCTGGTGCTAGCGCCCACACCGTAGACTCTCTGCTTCCTGATTTCCCTTCAACAACCTTATAAAAAATTTCATTAGGGTCTACAGGTGTGGCCTGCAGAGATGAATCATCTGGAGTGGCTTACTCGTGAGTGGCAGCATCTAACAACTCTTTGTATTTATGCTTCATAATCATAACACAATGATATAATTACTCATTGCTAATGAATAAATTTGAATAATGTAGCACAATTTAAATCAGTCAAATTAAAACACTTACAGCAGTGTCCTCGACCTTGGACCATACTGACACATTGTTTCGATGCTCATCCTTGCGAATGAAATTGTATGAACAATGTGTAAGCATCTGGATCTATACCGTATAACACTTGATTAAATTAGAAGCAAGGCTTTAAAAAATTTGACATAACCTCCACTGTTTTTTTACATTTCCCCACACATAAAAACCAAGATTGTTCATCAGAACCAGATAATGATTAATCAATCAAGGCTTAAAAAAATTCTGAAATAACCTCCCCTATTTTTTGCATTTGCCCACACATATACAATCCAAGATTGCACATATCAGAATCTGATAATAATCACAACTCACACCATGCATTTAAAGTTGCATTATCATATTCACATTCACATTCACATATACTTGCATCCAGTTTCATATACACTTGCATTCACATTCATATTCACTCATATGCACAAAGACACTTCACAACCCCACTACATATAAACATATTATATTTTCAATGTATTTGTAAGAGTTAATAACATTAAACTAAATGAAAAACACTATCAAAACAAAAAGACTCACCAGAACCCTCTTATGCTCCTTTATCGTGCAAGAACCACACACATGAGTAGACAGACCACCACTAGGTGTGTGCTCAGTCCTCTAGTTACGAGAGTTAGTCTCGCTGATGTTCTTGTACTTCTTATTCCCCCGCTGATGTTCCCAAGCATGCCAGATGTCATCTCTGACTTTTCTCTTCATTCTCCCAGCCTTCATCTTGTAGAGTGTGTTTGAATATCGTCTTTTGCCCTTCTCACAAAATAACTCATAGACGACACTCTCAAGGTCAGAATCCCAACGGAAGCGCTTCTGCATAAATTAGTAAGTGTAAGCATAACCTATTAAACAAAAACACAAAAAAATAAATGTTAAAGATTAAGTATGGTTAACTACCTTGAACTCATTGAAATAGAATCTAAGGCATCCTGACCCAAACCATCACAATTATAACCCTCTGGAAACCACCTCGTCTCAAAGCAAGGAAGTATAGCACGAGCAACCTTGTTTGTAGGTAGTAACTCCCTATGATCATATAATGCGTCACAAATTAACAATTATCATATAAGTATATATATAATAAATCTTATTGAGAATTGTTTTGTACTTACAAAGTAGTACTTACCTGTCAGAGATAGTGATGACCACACGGGGATCAACCCCACTACCGTGTGAAGCGTGTGAAGCCTCTGCGCTACGCACTGCGTCATTAGATGGTGAATCATCATGTCGTGAAGGAGTAGACTATCGTGGAGGAGTAGGATGTCGTGGAGGTGGAGGAGTAGATCGACGTCTCTCAACAGTCGGTTGTGAATTCAGGACTACAGTAGACGTGTTTGGGTGAGAATCAAAGTAAGGGGTCCCTATTAATTGGTGCTCGTCCTGATAAGGAGCGTGAAGGGGACGGATGTGCAGAACGTAACTGGGATCCCTGGCTGGATCCATCCAGATGATCAGCAGTAGCCTACTGAGAATCGGTTGAAGGAGTAGAAATGTTGCGCCTGCTTCGACCAAACGACCACCCTGTTTTAAAATAACTTCTACCATCTGCCATCACTATGAAAACCTATGACAAACATCACATTAAACACTTAATAAAATAACTATTTTTATATACTAATAACAATAATATATTGACGTTGTAGTAGTTCAATGTAAGTTTACTTGTTAAATTTTTGTATCTGTTATGTCCACTAAAACAAATGTTTCTTCATCATCGACCAAAAGTGATAAAACCACATGATCTACGGTTTCATCTTGCAGTGGTTGAACCTCTTCATCAACTATTGATGAGCTAGGCATGTTCAAAGTACTTCTCGCTTCACTTTAGAGACAACCCGCTAATCTTTCCTATCTCTCTTCTTTGACAAGTACGAGCAATACACACTTGAACAACTTGATAAGCTAGCACAAACGGCTCATACTTGTCAAATTTCCTTGTATGATTAATGTCAACCAGCTTATATTGAGGATGTACTTGTACTCCTCTCTTTTCTCGGTCAAACCACTGACAATTAAACATTACGATCTTCTTCATGGGTAACACGGGATACTCTAATTCAATGATCTCTTTCAGCTCCCCATAATAATCATACTCTGAGTCACCATAGTTTGTCTAAAAAATGCTAACACCACAGTTGTATGTTGTGTGGTCTTCTGAGTAAGATTATGTATGGAATTTGTACCCATTCATATAGAAGCATGGGTAGGAGATTGCCACGTTAAATGGCCCTTGTGCCAAGCTACGAACGAATTCGTTTGGTGTAGAAACATCTTTTGGCTATAGTATAAAAAATAATATCATAATACCAAATTGTGTATTGGCATTTATACAGTTATTAGTGTATGTAGTCACTCACATATGAACGGAACCAAAAAGGAAAATCTCTTTCCATCTTAAGGTTTATGGTCTCATCTATTAATGTTGGTTTTGTTTGCCGTAGCTACTGCTCGTACAGTCTACAACGTAATATTTAAATTGAAGTGTGAATACAATAACTTATACGTATAAACGATGAATATAACTAAGATTGGTATCTTACATAAAATAAGGCTCCATTTTTGCATAATTCCAAAGAATGTACGATTGAGCATCATCTAACTCATGAGTTGTCAACAATCTTCTTGTTCCTTTGCCAAATGGTTTACCCATTGTTTTAAACACAAACAACCTTTCTGGGTTGTCATCAACATCCTCTACAATTGTCTCATTTCTACCAAGCTTGTATGGGTACACTGGTCCGTCATCAACAAAGTAAAACTTTGTGAATTTGGTGATGTCTTCCAAAAGGTATCCATTACGAATGGATCCCTCAACCTTGTTGTTGTTCCCGATGAACCTTTTCAGTTTCCTCAAGTACCTAAAACATATATGTACAAGCCAATTACGTCAATAACTAACATATTACGGTAATATAATATGTAGTACCTTACTCAAACTTGTATAGAATGTACCTTTCAAAATGATACATCCACCTGTACTGCACAGGACCATAAACTTGCTTCAAATGCAAGATGAAGAGAGAGATGTTCCATTGAGTCAAAAAAGCTTGGTAGGAATTGTTTTTCCAATTTGCACATTATTTCCAGAATTTGACAGTTCAACCTTTGCATATTTGACTCTGAAAGCGACGTGCATATCAACTCCTTGAAAAATAGGCACATTTTAGTAATTGGCTCCCACACCTCTTGATCAAGAGGATGTTGAAAAGCTATGGGCATCACCCTTTGCAAGAAAACATGACAGTCTTGACTTTTCATCCCAAACATTTTTCTGTTGGCCATGTCAACACATCTCCCAATGTTGGAAGCAAATCCATCTGGGAACTTTAATTTTTTTCACCCATTCACACAAGATCTGAATACTTTCTTTGTCCATGACATATTTTGCCTTAGGAAATGTGTTTGAAGTCAAATCTGGTGCCAACTCAGGACAATGGCAATAATCGTTCAAATCTTGCCTCAAGTTAAATGTGTCCTTTGTCCTGTCCTTCACATTAACGACTGTGTTGAATATGTTGCCAAACACGTTTTTTTCACTGTGCATCACATCTATAATATGTTTGATCAACAAATCTTTCCAATAAGGTAGATCCCAAAAGATACTTCTTTTGCTCCATCCACATGTTTTAGCAATTTGAACATTTACTTCAGCCGAACCAATCTCAGTGACCTTCATTAAATCCTTCCGATTCAACTCTGCAAGTATTTCATCACTAGTTTTAAAATGGGGGGTGAAATACCCCAAACTTAAAAGTGGTGATTAAATAATTCTAATATGGTATTTGAGGGCCTAATAGTGCCTAAAGAATTTTGGTGAAGAAAATAAATCCCAAAGAAAAGAGAAAACGCTTAAAAAGCATAAACCACAAAAATGAGCGTTACGTGACCATAGGAGGAATACGACCTCGGTTAGGGTCCTAGATGGATTCCTAAGGCTTAGTTAGGCCTAATTGAGATGTGGGAACAATTCCCGAAGAAAACGGACCCATAAAATGGATTAAAAACGCTAATAAAGCTTTAGAGCACGTTTTTCAAGAAAACCCGAAAACGTGACTTTGAGTGGTCAAATGGATCCGTAAAAATTATAGTCAATCAAATAACTATAATTAAACATTAATGGAAGCTTAAGAACCATCAAAATTAAAGAAACGGGAAAAATCTAGAAAACGGACCCGGTCAGTGAATAGTGCCAAACCGGGTAAATTAACGAGCGTTTCTTGTAAAAGACGGAAAAATGCCCCAGCTTAATCAGTTAGAGGGGCCGGTTTTTATGAGAGAAAAATCAGCTCTCTCACACTTAACTAGCTAGAATAATTAAATGGGTCAAAAAGCAAAAAGCAAAAAGGGGTACTTATTCCCTCCTCTCTCTCATTTTCCCTCTTTCTTCCTTCTTTCTTCTCTGCCGATTTCCTCTCCTCCTCCCTGCTGGAACGGTTTCTCCTCCTCCTCAGATGGCTACTCCACCATTCTCTTCATGCCCAAGCTTCATTAAAGCTCCGAATGAAAAATAAATCACATATTCTTTCTCCTCTCACCAAGCTCTATCATTTTATCTTTTCAAAATCTCAAATGGAAAAAGTTGACCTCCATGGGTGTTGGCCATTTGAAGAGAAAACTACATATTCTTGAAGCTTGGATTCCCCTCTTTCATTCAAGGTAAAAATATCCAAGAAAATTTCATTTCTCCTTCCTTGTTGGTCTTGGCCAATTTTGCCCCTTTGTAATGCCTTGTTTTCTCTCTTGATTTGAGCATTGGTTCAAGCCTCCAATGGTGGTGGAACCCTCCTTTTTATTCAAGGTTCAAAACCTCTTCTAGAACTCCAAAGGTAAAACCCTAGATTTTGTGTTTTAAGCTCTTTCATTGAATTAGAGTTATTCCAAGGGTTTAGGAGTTTAATTATATTCATTTTGTGTTCCTTGGGCTTTGGGCTGAAATTTGGCAACCCCATTGCCCACTTGACCGATAATGGGAAGAGGAAGAGAAGAGGAGGTTGAAAAGAGGAGCTTGTGAATTTGAGGTAATTAAACTACCTTGATGCTAATATATTTTAGATTGGGATGGGAATATTAAAAGAGGAAATGAAACCAAAATTGTGCTAGAAATGTGTTTAGTGAAAGTTAGAGAGAATTTGTGAACTTGTTGATTGAATTACAATTTAAGGGCCTTGGAGCCATGCACTTTATGATTAGTGCCTATGTTGTTGATTGATGAATTTTGATTGAGTTTGTGTGCTGGTAGGACCCTTTATGGGTGTGGTTAGTTTTGGATTGGTTTAGGTGAGGAATTGTGTATTTGGGGATGTTAGGATTGTAAGTAAGTTATGGCAAAATTTTAGTAGGAAATGGAGTGTTTTAAGTGACTTTATGAGTTTGGATAACCTAGGGACTTACTAGGTGTTGAGATTCACTTGGGATAGATAACCACCCTAGGAAGGTTGGATGAAGATGGAAGTTTTGTGCAAAAACTGTAGCAAAATGTTGTTGGAAAAGTCATGATTTTTTGCTAGTGAAGAACTAGAGTGTTTAGCATGTAAATGGAGGATAGGCTAGGTATAGATAATGCAAATTTCTAGGAGGGTGTGGTGATGGTCAATAGGTGATTTGGTAAGGTGGTAAAAGGTTATAAACTACCAAGAAGAAGTAGAAATGCACAAGTGTGTAAAATGCAAAATTGTGAGAATTGGAATTGGTGGAATTTAACAAGAATTGGGTAATGAATGGGACCAATGATTTATGAAGGTTTAAGGAGTGTTTTAGGGTGTTTAAACATGTAGGAAACATGTGGAAAGATTATGGAAAGATTAGGTGTGAATTAGGGGTTGATTTGGGGGTGAAAAATGACAAGAGTAGCAGTTTTTAGCAGGGTCCGGGACCTAGGTTAGGAACAAGGTCCCATACCACATTAAAATTCATGCCGAGAGTTGGTTTCCTAGCTTGTTCCGGGACTCGGGCTGGGTACAAGGTCCCGGGCCACTCCTTATTTTGTGCCGAAAGTTGAATCTTGTATTGGTCCGGGACTTAGGGTCTGGACCAAGTCACGGACCACCTCCAGAATTATCCCGAGAGTGTTTTAAAGGGGCCTAATGATGGGGGATTGATTGGTATTGGTTTTAGATGTTGTTTAGGACTTGTTTGGTGACATATAAATGTCCTAATTAAGATGTGTAAACAAGTGTTGAGAAGTGAAGGAGTAAGTTGAGAACTTAAATACACTTGAGTAAAACTAAGATTAACGGGATAACGGGGTAAGTACGGGAGTAGTAGTTATTTACATACCGTAATACCTTAATGTTAATGGAACCACTTGATATATGATCAGTGATTCTAGAGTAAACCGAGGAACGTGAGGTGGCACGGTAAAGTTAATCCATGGTGAAAGGTATGATTTTCTCATGCCCTGTATGCTAACCGAGTTACACTTATTTGTGTGCTTGTGTGCCGACTTAATCAAGATAAAAGCATGAAAATGATTTATTTCATTTGTTGTGTATGTCTTGAAGCATGATGTGTGAACTAATATACTTGAATGATTGTGCGGTCTAACTTAGTGTTATAGACCAACTCGTAGATGAGTATTGTTTGATTAGAGACTCGTAGGAAGAGTCATTCGCAAAATAACGAAAACGTGGAAACACATGAAAAATATCGAATCAAAAATAGAGCTGATCAACACTGACCCAAGCCGGCGGCCCAACCCGGTCCGGCCCGGGAATAAAGCCCAAAAAGCCCGTCCAGAAAAAAATTGGGCGGGTTTGGACAACAAATCAAGCCCGAATGAAAAACCAGGCCGGGCTTCGACAAAATTTTAGGTCCGCAACTAAGCCAGACCCGGTTTATTATTATATATATATTTATAAATATAATATAATATTCCCCTTGTTTTCAGTATATAATTTGTTTGATTCTTTCACTAGTTTCAAAATAGAAGATGTTCTAGCCATTTTATGATCTGCTTTCCAATTCTACCCTCCCATCTTTTATTTTACAACTCTAATTTTTAATTTTTTTCAATTCTCAATGCAAAAAATAAGGGTAAAATAGTCTAAATTTTTCCTCTTTAATTCTTATGCCTAGAGTTAGAAAATAAAGTACTGAAAATGGAAGTATATATTTAAATTAATTTTATAATACCTTGTATTATTTATTTAAATTATATATAATATCTATTAATATTACATACAACAAGTATTCATATTATATTTAATATATAATTTATTATATAGTCTATATATTTTTTTCAAAAAAACTAACAATATTATAAAAAAATTATAAAACCGGGCCCGGCGGGCCGGGCAATGGCAAAGATTAAAATAAGTCCGGGCCTAGCCCAGCCCGGCCCAAAAAATTTAAAAACGGGCTTGGACAAAAATAAAGCCCGTTCGGGCCTAGAATTCAATGTCGACCCCGCCCCCCCCATTTGATCAGCTCTAATAAAAAATAACGATAATGCAAACCTATGAACTCGCTAGAACGTGAAAGAGTTGTACGGGATCAATAAACTCCAGATAACGGTTAGAAAACCGAAATGAACAATCCACGAAACAATCAATAGAGGAAAGAAATAATGAGACCTCTACTTAGAGGATAATGATAGTTCAAAGAAAAGAACTTTTGAGAGAAGTAAAAGAATGATAAGGGACCATCAAACTCCCTTAGGAAAATAGTCGACCTACAATATGAGATCCGACTAATATGAGAAAATGTCCAGAACATAAAAGTATTCGATAGGGGAAACCCTTAAATTTGAGAATACTAGACATTGAGAAATTCCATATGCTATTAGATGAGATCGAAATAGATACTTCTAGGCTAATCGATGAGATTGTGAAATAACTCCGAGAGAGGAGTTTTGGGAAATTGAGTAGTCCGGTAGAGATACAGACGTTTGAGAATTTGAGGAGCTAAGTGTATAGTTCCGTTTGATAGTTGAACCTTCCCACCATGCTAGACCCGGTGTAGGGTCGTAGCCGGGGAAGTAAGACGAGAATTTGTAAGCCCGGTGGTGAGTCTTGTGTATGACTCTGTTCGGAGGTCATGGGTAATGACTTAAAAGATGTCCCTTTAAGAATTGAGATTGAGTTTTGAGAATTTGATGTTCAAACTTGAGAATTTGAGAATAGAGATTGAAATTGAGAGTTTGAGAGTTGAAATTTGAGAACTTTGAGGATTGAGTAGAGAATTGAGAACGAGAGTTGTAGAACTTGAATTGAGATTGTGAATAAGAGAGCTTGAGTAAGAGTAACCCAATAGAATGGGTAAGGTAATGAATAAGTGACTAAGGCATAGTGAGGTAGAAACCCTCAAGGCCTGAGAGTAAATTAATACTAACTAACAAATTTGTTGTGTTAGTTGTTGTTGTATTCCTTGTTTGAATGCCTTTGTATGTGAGCATGATTATTAAATTAAAATGAATCACATGTTCTCGACAAAGTAGTCGGCATACCCCCGTTAGCACGCGGGGTATGCGAATTTCATGTCAGCAATTTGCTGAGCACCTAGGGGCACCGTTTTTACTTTACAGGTACTTTGGAGCCGCTTACCATTCGAGAGTATGGCGGGGTTGCTACTTAAGCATGAGTAGTTGATTAAGAGAATTGTAATTATTTGTGATGTTGAATTATAAGACCAAATTGTTATCGGTAAGTTTGAGAATTGTAGAGACTCGGTATAGAATTGATTTGAGGTTTGTATATGTATTTGAAATGGATAAGGAATGAAAGGTAATGTAATAGTATTGTTTGAACCCTCGGTATACAAGTCATCAGACCGATAGTAGATTTGTATGTTGATTTGGCCTTGTTAGTCACGTGGGTGACTAACGGCATTGTATCACCCACCAGTTGAAGTTTGAATTCCGCTGCTTTGTTATTGGTAATTGAGACGGATTAGGAGATAATGGCTTGATTACCGGTAGGGGTGTTACAAGGGGCAACCTTGGTCTCTCTATGCCCTTTTTGGAACGACTTTTTATCATTACGAAACTTGTGGTATGGAGGAAGAAACTTCTGGAGTTGTCAAACCATGACTGCTTCTTGTTACAACACAATGTGAATGCGTCGCTGTCTTCCATGCAATGTGGGCACACCAATTTACCTGCAGTGCTCCAACCTGATAGCATTGTGTATGCAGGAAAATGGTTTATGGTCCACATCAATGCAGCTCGCATTTGAAAATTTTTCTTTCTAGACACATCATATGTTGTGACTCCAGCCCACAACTCTTGCAACTCAACTGTAAGAGGTTGTAAAAACACATCAATCTTTCCTTTAGGATTTTTGGGGTCAATAACAAGTACTGTAAGAAAGAAGAACTCATCTTTCAAACACATCCCAGTCGGTAAATTATATGGTGTAATTACAACTGGCCAGCAAGAGTATTGTCTTCCAGAAGCCGTAAATGGTTGGAAACCATCAGTACATAACCTAAGTCTGACATTCCTAGACTCCGAAGCAAAAGTAGTATGATTTTGGTCAAAGTATTTCCATGCTTTTGAGTTGGAGGGGTGACCATGTTGTCATCTTCCATTTGGTGTTCAGCATGCCATCTCATATCGGCAGCCATTGCAGGAGAATCGTAAAGCCTCTTTAGCCTTGGAATGAGAGGGAAATACTGCATCTTCTTGCAAGGTACCTTACTTTTTCTCTTTTTGTCCCCTCTTTGACAGGCTTGTATCTGGGGCGAGTGCAAAACTTGCATACATCCAGATCTTTATCTTCTTCCCAGAAAATCATACATAGTTCTGAACAACAGTCAATTTCTTCATAAGGTAACCCAAGACCACATATGATTTTCTTTGTTTTGTAGAAGTTTTTTGGAATATCAGTGTTTTCTGGATGGAGCTCGCAATACATTTTGCAAACTCGATCAATCAATGCCTGAGGTGCTTGGAAGTCGTTCTTAATGGACATTAATTCAGTGGTGATAGATAACACACTATGATGAGTGCCACTGAATAACTTTCTTTTAGCATGTTCCATCAACTCAAAAAATTCTTAGAATCAGAATTTGGAGTATCCTCTACATCCTCTTCAACCTCCAACATAAAACTAAATGTATCCCTCAATTCTTCTGGAACCTCACCAACATCATGTGCAATCAATTGCTCCATCATTTCAACATGTTGAACCTCAGTAGACGTAGTGCTGCTCGAGGTAGCTTGTACGCGTGTGTTATCTTCCCCATGGAATATCTAATTGAAGTAACCGTACATAAAACCTTTATGTGCTAAATGAACCTTAATGACATCAGGCTTGAGATAGTGTCTGTTTCTACACCTTTTCATGTTGTAAGGACACTTAATTTTATCGTCTTCCATACATTCATGTGTTGTAGTGCAAAAGAGACAAACTCTTCTATCTTCCTCATCCATTCAGCAGAGATTCTACCTCTCTCAAAGGTTCTCTCATCGTACATCCACAACGTATCGGGTTTCATACCTATACTAATCAAATAACACTTTAGTTAAAACTAATAAAATTATAAAAAAATTGACATAGTCTCCCTTGTTTTTTTATATTTCCGCTTACTTCTAAGCATCCCACAAGGACGATTCACCAATACCAGCAGTTATCAACAGAACCAGATAGATTATCCACACAATATCAAGAACAACATACAATAGAAAAAAAAAGAGCAAATAAATATTTAGAGATATCATATTGTTAATAGATGAGGGCCTACTCTAAGTCACGGTTTTCTTAGAAACAGTCATTTTTTATAGTTACCAAAGGGACGAACATTCAAAGATATCACATTCTTTTTGTCATTAAAGGATATCCCAGAGTCCTTATATGAACTCTCCTTAAAAGACATAGTAGATCACAAATATCATCAGCTTCAACATACTCATCCATCACTTAATCACCACCATAACAACACCAACAACCACAGTGTCGATGATGAGGAGAGTGTACTCACCAAGGAAGTGATCGTGTTAGTTTAGATGTCAACGGACAACAATACAAGTCAAAAACAGAACAACTCAAATGGAAAACAAAATCCAAATCAAAAGCAAATTGTAAAATCGGCAATGGCTGGAGAAGAATAAGGAGATGTTGAAAAGTAAGAGTGCAGCAGCAGAGCAAAACGGGAGTTTTTTTTTCAAGAGTACTTCTGTGTTTTTCCCAATTTCATTCAGGGGTTTGAATATAAAGAAAAATATGATGAACAAGGGTGGTAGTATCAAGGCGATCAGTCGGAATAATAATAACCTAACGCATAACAGGGGCGCAACTAAGTTAAATAGTTGTACTTCACTACCATCTGAGAAGAGACGATCAACATCAGCACTAAAGGGAAATGAAAAGGGTAAGCAGTATTGGTGGAAGAGGAATAGAAGATCTTTCATCTCAAGTGAAATTGATAATCGTACAACTACGACAATGACTAGTGATAGTAGCCGTGATATTAAGAGTTTGAGCATTAGGAGCAGCAGCAGTCGAAGCAATACTACTGGCGATAGCAGGTTTTATTCTTCCGGTCTTTGTGTTACAAATCATAATCATTACCAGTATTTTAGTTTCTTTTGTAATTGGTATTGATGATTTTTAAGCAATAGAGCAAATGAATCAATTATACTTGAATAACTTTATAGTACGCATATCTGTAGATCTTTACCGTACAAGCATTCATGTTTCTTCCCTTCTCAAACTTGATTAATTCGCTCTACTTGTATGAATAATATCACAGACAGAGGCAGAGCAATCTATTTCTTCCCAATTGCTGCACCTTCTCCAACAAACACAACCATGAGAGAATCAAGGCCAAAAAGTGTTGGGGAAGAAAGGTCGCTGACTATATTTCCCCATTGTAAATTATAAAATATATGTAGCTGTTGTCTGCTTCTTCTTTTTTTGTCATAATTTACTTAATAAGGAAATCCGATCAATGTTATTCGCTGACTAAATTGTGTTCTCTTGCTTATCATCAAGTATTTATATGCAACGAACATATAACACTGTCATAAATTGGGACCCATAACTTTCTCTCTCACACACACAGAGAAGATGAAGATGGGTAGTAGTATAGGGTTGGAGGATACAAAACTGAGAACATGGGGTAGGGGTAATAATCGCATAGCCTCACATGATGGTGAACAAGTCCTACAACTTCCCTCAACTGTTGATTACAAGCAGACTAAACCTGAAGAAGATTATGATAGTCAAGTATGTCGTTGGCCTATGAGTTTAATTTGGATGGTTTATTCTTTTTCTTCTATTATCTAAGCATGTACCTGTATAATCAGTGTCAATTATATTCGGTGTTAAAGTTGATACAAGGGCCAGTGTTTGCTATGGCTTTGTAGACTTTTTTCTGGGCATGTTATTCAATCTTATGTTGTGGAAATCACAGAGATCTGATTGGAGAAAATTATTTTCGTCATGGGACCATTGTAAATTAAGGCAAAACTGATTAATTTTCAGATTCCCTAATTGGTTTTCGGATTGACAGATTTAAGGATTTGGGGACTTACCTAGAACAGAAATTGAGAACAAAAACCGTCGGGAAGTATCCGGAGACGCGGAGGGTGTTTGACAGCCGGAAAGTCGTGCCCTACACCGGTGTAAGGAGCTGGAACGGCGCCTGATTCGCTTGGTTTTCGGGGGATAACTCGCTTTGCTGCTTCGACAATTTTACAGAATGAAAGAATGGGGAAGAAAGGTCGCACACGTTTTTTTTTCTTAACTTATAGCAACAGGTTCTGTCGCAACATTAGACGTAAACAACGTCGTTTTAGTTAGTGAAATTAACCGCGGGTGAAAATAGAAAATAATAAAACGGTGTTGTTTTAGTTAGCAACGGGCGCATTCCATCGCTAACTTTTCTTTTTTTAAAAAATTTTAAAAGCAACCACGACGGAAAGACGGTCCATCGCCAGTCCGTCGTTAATAGAGGCGTCGAGACCCAAAAATTTGGTGCCACCGGACCCGCCCAAATTCCGTCACCATTTCGTCGCTAATTTGTCTCTATTCCGTCGCCATTCTATATCACCCTCAGTCACGTCTGGGAGATCCGTTCGACTGGGATTCGTCCGGACATGTCCGCTGGACAGAAATATGATGGCAAGAATATGCTGCCAATCCAACAAATCTCAGGTTGCATGCAGAAAAGACCACATCGGAAATAAATAACAGGCATGTGCTCATAAGTGACCCTAATAACCTTATCAATACCATGCATATATACCATAACATATCGTAAAACCGGTTTATAGATGTCAAGAAGATCCTTTTCGCGCATAAATTCCCTGTTTAATATGCCATTATCCTCACCGAACTCAACAAACTTACCAACTCGGTCACTCCTTGTGGTAAAAAAGAAATGGAACATCATGAAAACATACCCCGATAGGAATCCAATGGAAAAGATGGTCCATTGGGGCCTTCCTTTTCACAACATGCATAAATGCCAAAAGCGAGCGATCAAAATAATAAGGGTCTTTATTCAACACAACATGCAACATATTCTCCATTTTAAACTATAATAGGAACAAGTTTCGTGCTACCGACCTAACTTTGAAGTCATCATCCATGGCCTTATTACAAATTTAACATATAACAAAAATTACATATAAATGTGCCAAATAACATAGTTAGTTCACGGTTTTTTAATATGTTTACCCATTATTTTCTAAAATTACATTTTAGCCACTTAATTAATTACTATAACATTATAAGTCATCTAAGTACTAAGTAAGCTCGCTAAACATGTTATATAACATTTTAATACATAATTAAGTCATTTTTGACCCTTAACACTCATGGCTCATTTTATAATGTAACAAAAATTACATAAAACCTTAAATAAATTAAAGTAAGGTTTACTTACTTGATTTTGAGTTACAAAATCAGCCAAGGACACTTATAGCTCATGGCCTAAATATAAAATGAGCTTAGGTTAGTTTTTTTTTGTATATAAACTCATATATAAGCTTAAGTAATGTACCATTAAGGTGATAAATCAACTTACTTTGACAAGTTTTCTCACAAACTTGATTTCTAAAATTTGTGCCGAGTTTATCCAAGGTTCCAAGACATATTTCACCAGAATTTGTGCAAGGAAAAAGACATGTATTAGTCTTGTGATATTAAGGATCATTAAGAAACAAATCAAGCTTATTAAAACATGATTTTACCTTGCTATTTGTAGAATTAGGTAGGGATGTTCATGCCTGAATGTTTGAAGGAAAATAAGGTGTAAAAACACCATTTAAACTTAAGAATAAAACCGGTAAGAACAAGGTGTAGAACAGCTAGGGTTTTACCTTGTTAAAAATGCCAAAAATGGTGTTTTTTGGCATGGATTGGCTAGTACTTGATACCCTTGACGTACCAACTGAACAAGCATGTGAAATGGCAGGAAATGAGCTTAGAAATTCAAGGAATAAAACCATATATGAAGAGGAGAAAGATTTACAAGCTTAAAGCATGTTTTTACCTTAAATGTTACCTAAGCCTTACTTCCCTTCTCTTTTGAATTTCCAACAGAGAATCACCGTTTATTTGAGCACCAAATCGAGCTGGAGGTGTGGATAGAAATGAATTTTGGTTAGATCAAAAGAAAGAAGAAGAAAAGAGGAAGATAATGGATATAAATATGGCTTAAGACCTTACCTAGATCAAATTGTGTTGTTCTTGGAAGTTGGCTGCTTCACACATCAATGGAGGCAGGAAAAGGAGGGTTTGATGTTGCTTTCTCGGCTGTGAGAAGGTAAGTGAGGGAGGAAAGTCTCATTTGGCTTATAAAGTAAGATAATGTTAATTTAATGAATAGTTTAGGTGAGTCATTAGTAGATATTTTGGGGCTAAATAATGGTGGATGATAGCCCTTCATTTCCGGCCATGTAAGGGGTATTTTGGGGCTTAATGATCAGCATTGACCAACTTGGTCAATTAACACTTAATTTTGCACTATTTGGGTACTATTCACATTTTAGTGCCAAACTTTGGATTTTTTTTGTAAATCTTTGGATTAAGCTTCCTAATGTGATACTAAGTAGTACACATGTTGATTAGAGTGTATACTAGGTCAACTAGCCACTCAAAACCCATTTCTAAGACTTCATAAAAATGCGCTTTAAGGAGTTTTAAAGCACAATTTATGTTGTAACTTGTTTTTGAGCTTGGTTTTCCTTGATAATTGTTTTATAATGTTCTTAGCTTAGATATTTACCTTATTAATCCACTTTGGAACCTTATTTGAGGTCTCATTACCTCTTAGTGTTCTTAAAGCACATTCTTGCTTTAAGTGTTCTCAAAACACATTTTGTGTTTGAAATGGTTTTAAGTTGTTTACTATGTTTCTAAGGCATGTATTAGCCTTATAATATCATTAGAAGATGTTTAAATAATATTTTATTAGTTAGGGTTATTTCATCACGACTCGAGTAACCCGGTGCTTTAACCTCCACATTACGACACTATTGGAGTGCCTTCGGTGAGTTCCGCCACTACAGAGCAAGTTCAAACCTTTTTTCATGGAGTTTGCATGGTATCTGAAAGTCTCATTGTATATTGATAATGAGAATGTATGAATACATAGTACAAGAGTGGGGGTATTTATACTAGGGTACATAGTCTAGAGAATATAAGAGTATAAGAGGGGTAACTTAGGAATAAAACCAACAGCCCCCCTTAAGTCTACCCCGTACAAACTTAATCATCTATGAGATATAGACCCACTCTATGTAATATTTTGGTGTAATCTGGTCCGCCAAGGCTCTTTGTCAAGAAATCTGCCAGCTGCTGTCTGTTGGAGATATGTTGAACTTGAATGAGCCCTTCACGAATTTTCTGTCGAACAAAGTGTATGTCGATTTCTATGTGTTTGGTTCGTTGGTGTTGAACTGGATTACGAGCAATGTAAACGGCAGACTTGTTGTCACAGTTGACCGGAACTGGATTGGAGCCATCAATGCCCAATTCGTGGATGATCCTTGTCAGCCAGGCGAGCTCGCATGTAACATTTCGCATGGCCCGATATTCAGCTTCGGCACTTGATAATGAGACACTCTTCTGCTTCTTTGATTTCCACGCAATAGGACTTCCTCATAGGAGAATGATGTAACCAGATACAGATTTTCGTGTGGTTGGACAACTAGCCCAATCACTATCACAATATGTGGTCAGCGATAGAGATGGAGTGTTGTTTAATAGGATGCCATAGTTCATGGTACCTCTTAGATATTGTAAAGTGTGGAGAGCTGCATTATAATGAGTGACTCTCGGCGCTTTCAGGAACTGACTAAGAAGTTGAGTTGTGAACCCAATATCAGGTCTCGTGTGAGTGAGAAAATTCAATTTCCCGATGAGACTACGATATAAATATGGGTGTTCAAGGAGTTCCCCTTCGTCTCGATGTAGTTTACACCCTAAGGGCAATGGAGAGGGGGAATGTTTTCCATGCATAGTATCGAACTCTTTAATGAGATCGTTACAATATTTTCGTTGTGATATGACAAGTCCCGAGTTTGTATGAAGGAATTCCATCCCAAGGAAGTAGCTTAGTTTTCCCAAGTCCTTGATCTTGAACTCCTCATCCAGGTGTCTTTTGATATGGTTAATTTCTGTAATGTCGTCTCCGGCTAGGAGTAT
Source organism: Limonium bicolor (assembly GCA_023374045.1). Taxonomy (NCBI): domain Eukaryota; kingdom Viridiplantae; phylum Streptophyta; class Magnoliopsida; order Caryophyllales; family Plumbaginaceae; genus Limonium; species Limonium bicolor. The sequence continues at coordinate 262,999,972 of CM041776.1, forward strand.
ATCATCTACATATATCGCGAGATGAGTGGCATGATTGTGTCGATGCTTACTGAAAAGAGAGTAATCATTGTCAGACTTCATATATCCTAAAGTCTCAAGAAGATCACTCAACCTAGCAAACCATTGCCGGGATGCTTGTTTTAAACCATATAAGGATTTTCGAAGACGACATGCATTGGCAGTGCCATTTGTCTTCAACCCGGGGGGAAGATGCATATAAATCTCTTCATGGAGATCTCCATGTATGAAAGCGTTGTTAACATCTAGCTGGTGTAGATGCCATCCCTTTTTAACTGCAATGGCAAGGAGAGTAGTGAGAGTAGTCATGCGAACAACGGGAGAAAAAGTCTCTGTGTAGTCAGATCCAAAACGTTGACTGAACCCTTTGGCTACAAGGCGAGCTTTGTAGCGTTCGATGGATCCGTCAGCTTTAAGTTTGGTCTTATAGACCCATTTACATCCGATTGCCTTTTTATGTTTTGGGAGTTTAGTAAGTTCCCAAGTGTTATTGGAAATAAGGGCATGCAATTCTTTGTTCATAGCATCTGTCCAATGTTGACTTTTGGAAGCTTCTTCGTATGAAGAAGGTTCTTGTAGGTTTAGAATCGTATCGTAGTGTACAGCATTAGCAATAGCATTTGTGCATATCGATCTATTTGGGGTAAGATCTGTTAGAGTATGGATATAATCATTATCTGTAGTAGCCACATTAGTAGCATGATTTTTGTTAAGTCTATCGTAAAGAATATCACTGAAAAGGTCAAAGTGTGGTGACGTAGTATGTGAGCCAACGACATAATCTTGAAGGTATGAGGGAGCATTTCTGGATCGCGAAGATCGTCGAAGAGTTTGAGTATCGGGAGCATCATTGTTGTCGTTGTTATCATTCTGAGAGATAACATTTTGTTCGTTCCCAGAAGTATGAGTATGATCAGTGTGTATGTCATGCGTATAAGGTGCATGCTGTGTTTGAGGCTGATCATTGTCAGAGAAAATATTATGTTTGTCTTGCGTATCATGCGTATAATGTGCATGATCGGTTGGAGGATGTGAGCTATGAAGTGGAGTGGTAGAATTAGGAGTGGTGGTGTAACACCCCTACTCTATTCGGCTCCTAATCATCTTACTTAACAATATAATCGCAGCGGTATTCTCAACAATTGACTACTGGTGTCACCGTTCTTGCTCGCCCATACGAGTAATAACGTGCTTCCTGATAAGCTCTTAAATACGAAACATTTTCTCGCAGTGACAACAAGAGATAGATCTAAACTCCCAAAACCAATATAAAATACATTCACAGTGAGCTTTTTACGTATCCAAAACCAATACATGTTTCTAGGTTCGTATTAAAATGCAACAGTGCATGTTTAAATAACTGTAATCAAACTACCCAGCGCGTCACTCTCTTTGCCGACACCGGAAGTTGCATACCTGCAAAAATGGTAGTTTGTGGTATGGAATCAGCCCCTGCTGAGTATGTTATTACCTGACTGTCATGCACCCTCGGACCATTCAGTTATTTGGTCGAGAGCATGCAATTCGTTTCCATACAAATAGTTCAATGTTGAAACTGTAAAACAACAATATATATGCAGTAATCTCAAATAACAAACAAGCCCCCGGCTTCACACATCGCATCGTAATAAACCACTGAAAGCGTTTACAGCGCTTATATGAGTACAGAGACTCCATTCCAACAAACACTTAATAATTCATAATTGAGTTCAACGACTCACTCGACCAAACACCCAACCACAATCCACACATGAGTACGGTTACTCGACACAACCAGTTCACAACACACAATGAGCATAATGGCTCGTTCAAACAAATCCACCAACATACCACACATAACCACAAAGCACAACCAATGAACAACAAGGCGAAGTAACGAGAATTGTAAACGAGTATGAACTCTCGTCTTTGGCTTGCAAGCCCAAATAATGTTCGCCTAATGTACGAGTTAATATAGTCGTTCGTAATTGTTCAGTCATGTCTAATGACAACGTCTCGTTAGAACGACGTGTCTCTAAGTTACCCATCTCTTATGGCGGGTCACCCACGGCAATAGCCACTCCAGCGGTAGAGTCTCCGTCCTACGAACAATCTGTAGTTCGTTGGAAATTTATCCAGATACTTACGGCTACCACACGGTGTCCTAGTATCGTTAATGGATCACAGTTCACAGCAAGAGCCACATCCTTGATAAACTTATCTATACCATCGCATCGCTTTACTATTCTTTTTCCTAACACAGCAGACCAAGGTCGTAGTCCAATCCTGAGTATGTCGACTCGGGATCCAGTGCTAGATACGAGAGCGGCGTTAAAGAGGCCAATGCTCCGTATATGAGTCTCAGATATTTTATATATCTTATTATCCTAACGCTACAACGTTTTACTTACGTTCCTTATATTACACATATAAGATAGCATCATTGCCGCTAGTTCGTTTTATAATATGTTCATATATACGAACGGTACTGTTATCGCACAACAGTAATAATAATAAAGCAGCATTAATACGCAACTCAAGCATATTAATTCACAAGCAGACATTCAATCTTATCACAGGTTTTCACACAATGTCTGAACTGAGGAAATCCTCAGAGACAGTCAAGCCACATAAATAACATACCGTTCACACTGCTGAGTATTACGGTGGAGTATGAATCAGCTAAAGTCTCTGGAGATCCTCGAGACGCCTCTAACAATCTATCAACATGCACACTATGCATCAGCATCTCATATTAACAATACACTACGGCACCCCCGTACCGTTATTAATCTACCCCGGTTTATTCCCCGCTGTTAACTAATAATGTTTGTCGGGTTTTCGGTTTAACTCGGGATTAGGAAAAACGCTATATCACATGCGTGGTTACGTCGAGTATATTAATACTCTTAACTTTAAACGTTTATTATCGCATGTAGTGTAATACACCTTGTGTATGATATAGTTTGTTTCTATATTGCATGTATAATCCTTTATCGTGTACTGTACATCTCGCCTTAGTATTTTTTTTTTTTTCTAAGGTTTGTTTTTCCAAGTTAAATGTAGTATAATTCATGTATAAAAATGCCTTGAACTACATAACCCCATATTATTTCATGTACACTCTTAACATTAGAATTCCATAACTAGTGTTTATAATTCTTTTCCCTTTATCTCATATCATTTTAATTGTGGTAATATATAGTCTTTGTACTATATTATTTTCCACACTATAACATATACTTATTTATATATATATGCATTATAGGACTATTTATTATATGGCAAGTCATTATAATATATATTCATTCTTTTTAATGAATACCTCTTATATTATAAATGTTATAACTCTTATAACATTAAAACCATATTATAAATTTCATTCAAAAATAGTAGTATTTCCGAACAGCACCTATATTTCTCAAATATTTATAAAATCCACCACATAATTTATATAATGTTATATCATAGTTACATAACATATATTATGACATTTAAGTCATTAAAACAATTATAACCTATAGTTATTATTGTTAATAAAATACCAAACAGCCCTTAAAATTCTCGGTATTTATTATTCTCCACTAAACTTCCATAATTTGTAAATCAACCCCAAATTATATTTAATTGTTACACTTATAACGTATACCTTATATTATAATCCTTAATATAATTATAACCCATGGTTATATTTTCTTAAAACAACCGAACAGACCCCATGGTCTATTTAAATTTAATTTCCACCACTTAACTTCTTATAATCACCAAATAACCCCATTTAACAACATATAGTTTCTAATGTCATCAAAACTATATATTATACATATATCTTCATAAAACCTCATATATAATTCCAAAAATCACCAAACTATACCAAAAGGTTATAAATATCATTACTAACCTTATATTTTCTCTAAATCTCGGTTTTACCACATATGTTACCCATTTGTAACAATGTTATGAAATATCTTATATTATACTTAGATAATTCATATAAACTCCAAATTTAACCAAATCAATTTCTAAAAATTCCTAATAACCTAAGGTTTGTACTAAACTCCATTTAGTACCCCAAGTTTTCGGAAATAACAATACCACCCCAAGTCTTATAAATCTTTTACAATTTAATACCTATCTCTTCATAAGGTGGTATTTAAATTTCTAAAATTTTCCAAACTTGGTCAAAGTCTCCTATATAGTCAACTTTGACCTCTAATACCAAATGGGACCCAAACTTTCGGTAATTACCTATCTTACCCCATACCTTTCTATTTTACAATTTTGACACAAAACTTTATAAAATGTTATAATTTTTATTAAATTTATTTAAAAAGCCTAAACTCTTCTAAATTAAGCCCACGGCTTTCTAATTTTCCAGTAATTACGATTTGGCCCCAAACTTAATTATAAGCATAAATTTAACTAAATAAGCTTATAAACTTAAATTAAAATGGCCTAATGACATGGCCTTATTACAACCTTGAACTTGCAAAATAAATTACACATTAAATGTCTCAAAATATAGTATATCTCACGGCCTCACTTTAGATTATATATTTTTCCACATAATGTCATAATTTGACCATTATGTTAATTAAATCACTTAAATGACTAGCTTAATTTATCTTAGTCATTTTTTTCCATTCTTAGGTTATAAATAACCCATATATTATGTTTCACTCTCGGCACATAAATATATATGCTAAGAATAACATAAAATCATAAGTTTAAGGTGTTTATACCTTGATTATTCCTTGTATGAGCTCGGTCTCTTGTAGGAAAATTCACCACATGATTTAGACATGTTTAATACACAAAAACAAGATATGGTTACACTCCAAGCTTGAGCTTAACCATAAGGAATAATTAATGTAAGATTTAAGGCAAAAATCACCTTAAAAATGCAAGGGAAGTTCCAAGTGAATTCGGCCTGATTTAAACACACCACAAGGTGTTAGATCCACTATATAGGCATAAGGAATAGCTAGACAACAACAAGCTACCTTGGTATTTGATTTTACCTTGGAAAAATGCCTTAAAAGAGGGTATTTCCTTTGGATCTTGGCCACCCTTGCTCCAAATGGCTAACCAACTGATTGAACATGTAAATATGAAGATTATGAGTGTATAAACTCACAAAAATCAGAGGAAGAAAATCGCTTGAAGACTAGAGAGGCTTAAGGTATGTTTTTACCTTAAAATGCAAATTTGGGCAACCTTTGCCCCTAGACTTGCTTCAGCCGAGTTTGGATGTTGTTCTAACCTTAGAACACTGAGAATGAGCCATGGGAATTGATGAGCCACGAAATCTAAGTGTAGGTAGTGAAGAAATGAAGAAAAAGGGCTAAAAATGACATTAAAAGCTTACCTTAAGAGCTTAAGAGTTTGAACTGCCTTCCTAACTCAAGGGCCAGTCGTGAGAGAGCTTGGAAGGGGTGCTGGATCGGCTGGAATGGGGCAGAAGGCAAGGGAATGATTGGAATGGCTTAATTGATTTGAAAAAGTAAGAAAAGTTACTTTTTACTATTCAAAATTGGTATTAGGTATCAATTTGTCTTACAATGATTGTAAGCTGTCTCCTCCCCTCCTTGCCTGCCGACTTCCATGGTCCAAATGGGTCAATTGATTGACCATTGACCAAACTTGGTCAATTTGACTCATGCGGGCCCCACTTTAGGGTTTTATTAATATTTTAATATTAAATTTGTAAAAATTCGTAAATTTCTGGAATTAAATTCCTAATATGATATAATATGATAAAATATCATATTTAAGGGTAATTATAATCTTTAAGCCCATTAAAAATCAATTTAAAAGGCAATCTCACAAAAACGTGCTTTAAGGTGTTTTAGCGCACATTTTTGTGTCACAGGGTGTTCCTGAGCTTAGTTCTCCTTGAGAATGGTTTTATTGTGTTCCTTGCTTCATTATAATACTTAGGAATCCACTTTGGATCCTATTTGGGGTCATACAACCTTTATGGTGTCTTAAAGCACATTTTTGGCTTTACCGATCTTAAGGCGTGTTTTGCCTTGTTGAGATCTTTTAGATTGTTCCCCAATAGTAATTAGATGTTTATTAATCATCTTAGATCATTAATAGATCATTTAATTAAGTTTTAAAGGTTAGGGGTATTTCAGTCTATCCCCCTTAAAAAGGCTTCGTCCCGAAGTCCTTAATCCTCTACAGTTCACCTAAGGAATCAAGTTCCACTAAGTAACCAAACAGTCCATTGCTAGGGAGTAACTCCCACTAGGTTCAGACCTAGTCTATACATACAGTATATATCAAGTAGTCAAACTCATGGTATAAGCTCATTCGTTTCATAGCACTAAACAAGGTGCACATCCAATTCATCCACAAAAGTACTCAGCGGTACTATTTATATATCCAACCAGGTGCAAAACTCATAGTACACAGCACTAGACAAGGTGCAAAACTCATGGTACACAGCACTAGACAAGGTGCAAAACTCATGGTACACAGCACTAGACAAGGTGCAGAACTCATAAAGTACTCAAAGGTGTTTGCAAGGGATACTCCACGCATCCCTATCTACATGTTAGTATCTCGCGAGGATACCCACACATCATTCCACATGTATGCGTGCACATATAGTTAACGTTGACAGTTCACAGGGAAGCAGTCTTAAAGACCAGGACTTGACGATCCCCAACCCCAGCCAACGTCTACTACCCGCGGACACACCGGTTTAATAACGAAGGACACTGCGGTCCACGGCTCCTCGGACAGTATCACCTTATTTCCTTAGTCACCCACAGACACACCGGTCTAATGACAAAGGGCTCTGCGGTCCACGGCTCTCTGGGTGATGTCACTCGCAGACACACCGGTCTAATGACGAAGGGCTCCACGGTCCACGGCTCTTCGAGTGACGCCCTAAATTCCAATTTCTATTCATATCTGTGTCCACTTGTAGGAAGTTTCGAGAATCATTCAACCCCGACGTGGTCAGCGTCAGTGTTGAACTATCTCTCACCTCAATTTGTGTTCGGTTTCCCTTGATCGGACCAGGATCAAGTTCAACTTCCCACGTCAATTTCAATCAATCAATTGTTTATTATTTCTAATCTTGTTTCCTCTTGATATTTGCCACCTTGTGTTCTATAGATACACAAGTCAACTAGTATAATTAATCTAATCACCGTCATATAGGATCATGTATTCTAACCAAGTACCAAGTTCACTCGACTTATAATTATTCATACAATTCCTAGAGGTTTTACCTCCACTAGGTTATACATCGGTCTCATGCCGACTCACTCATCGCATTCCAATAATCGGTTTCATACCGAGTCACAAATCATATAGTATGGAGCTTTCTACTCCTTCTGTTTGCCATCTCCCACCGAAGTTACCAGATAAACCTACTTGAACTCTCAACCGGAGCTAACAAGTTAGGCGTTTATGTGTTTAGTGTTCGCAACGTTTGCATAAATAATCGGAATTAGGATAAGAACACTCTATCTGTTCTCCTTTTCCTATTCGCCACAGGGATGCGAACTAAAATATATATTCATACACATAATACATCACAATATTACCTCAAGTAATATAACACAGTCATAATACTTGTACTCTACGTACAATAATAGTTTGCAGCATGTGTACCATGCGCTACGTACTCCTACGTACGGTATAATTTAATCGCTCTACCCCCCTTAAAAATGATTACGCCCACGTAATCTACGAATATATCATCGTGAAGAAGTAAGTTCAAGATGTTCCCTTCCAGTGGGATTATTCGTGCACCAATGTGCTACATATTTCATTACCCCTTTTTTTTTATGGGGTCGGGCTTTAGCCCCTCAGGTTATACTGTCTATCTTGGTTAGGTGTATGTATATTCATATACGGTTTGATCGGGAGATGTAAACACGTCATTTGTTTCCCCTAACCCGCTAGGTACGTCAAACCTAAGCAATATGGGCCCACTCCTCCGCAAGCAGTATGCCCAACTTCCTTATGGTTAGTTTACCCCTCTTAGGTAGTAGTTTTATGTCGATTTCAACTCCATGTGACGGTGTTTTCTACACGGTCTTCCATAATTATGGGAATGGAGTAATTTATTTGACTGTGTGGTATCGTTAGTCACACACGCTTATTATTTCGACTAGCCATTCTATTCAATCCTCCTGAATTCTATACATGCTCAAGGTATATTCCCATGAGTTCATGCCACCCTACCGAACTAACCTTCGGTATAAGTGTTGTCGAGCTATGCTCTAGCATCTAGTGCTTACATCAGTTGTCTCTAAAATATCAAGACGAGTCTGATATGCGCATCTAACTGGCGCCTCATGACTCCAAGTTATTTCCCTCTGGAATGAGTTCGTTCTTTGGGTACCTTGTAGGTCCGCTTTTGCTAGTGTGAACTCGTATCCCTCGTGTGTTGGTATTTTAGTGTCCGCATATATGGTTCATCCCTCTTCTCCATTAGGGGAATCCATTTGTTTATCTGATCTTCCACCTTCTGATTCTCACCTGCATAATTCGGTTAACAGTTATTATAATGGTCGCTTGTTGCGCACCATGTACCAGTCGATTGGACGGTTATCCGCCATTGCGGTTTGCATGGAGTATCTAATCTCCAGCTTAGAGTATCTCTTGTAATGCTCGCCTTTGCCCTTCATCTGTTGTAAACATACAATACGACTGTGGTTTTAGCTTGGTATTCATTTTCTGTTCAAACCTAATTGGTACTAACATACTAACGTTTATGGATTGAGCATGTGGTTATTATTATTTAATGCGACATCATCGCAGCGCCCTCAGCGCGTGGTAACTCTCTCTGTGCCCCCTTTTTGGGTAGCATCTATTATCACAAAGGTTTCTCTAATATAACTTCCTTAAATACCACAATTCCTTTTCTCAGTCATGAGTTCAACTTGCCATTACCATTAAATTGGCCTTAGTTTCCTCGTTTACCAAAATCCGTAAAACTTATGTTCTGACTCCTCCACTGTGGAGTTGCGGCCTTATATCACTTTATTATTAAGCTATCCTTGATTTTCCTAACCTTGCTAATTTGGCTAAGATCTCTCTCGTCGTTACATGGTTTACCTAGTCAGGGTTCCATTCGCTGACTTAGACACAGAGTTGATTATCTCCTGGGTTCTTACACTACTCGTTTACATGCATGGGGTACCATACTGATACATTACTACTTACCCAACTAACTTAGTATTGTTTGTCAGGCCCACAAGCTCCTAGGAGTGCGGTTGTCCCATGTCTCGTTTAGTGCACTCGTAGCGTTCGTACCCGGTGACTATGTTGCCCATTCTTAACCTTAAATGTCAGAATGGCCCTAATATTAGGTTCTATGGTTTCTTTTATTAATGTGTATTTCCTTTACTTTCTCTAAGCCAGGTGTTTGCGACTTATCGCCCTAATTCTGGTTTCCACATGCTCGTCATCTGGTATTTGTGAGTGGGGATCAGTAACTACTTATTGTCTCCCCCGTTCACTCCTAGGCTGTTAACGCCTTCAAATATGAGTTTTCAGTATTCGAATTCCACCCAATCTATTGGGTTACACCCCATGGTGTAGTTCGGACTGCATGATAAAGGTTGACACCTCGTGTTTCCCCTGTCTTATGGTAGTCCTGTTAGTCTGATATTAATCAGTACTTGTGATTCATCACCCTTGTTCCCCTAGTTTTGGGTCACTTTGGTGGTATTAAGATGTCCCTCTGTAGGCCTATGTCATACGATATTCAGACTCAATACTTATTCTGATAGTTAAATGATTGTTAGTCTTGTTGTTTAATTTATTCCTAGTTGGTTCTAATACTTTCTCCTGAGGTTACAATTGGGTGCCCACAACTTAGTGGTTTCCGCTAATCATTCCTCTTCATTGTGTGGTCCTTACTCTTATTCAACTCATATTTCCTCCATCCTCTTTGAGGTAACGGTATCTTCCGTCATCAGGCAATTTTCACTTTTTAGTTTATATCCACTGCCCTCCATACGGGAGTCTAGCAGCATAATGGATCACGACACCTCCGGCGTGTGTGGTGCGGGCATTACATCGGCCCCTTTTTATTGCACGTTCACATCTGCCTATTATTATTTTTTAAAAGGTCCTGCCTCATATAGCTCACTTCTTGCCCTCTGGCAATGTTCAATCGTAGTGGTTTAACCACGAGTGTCACGCACTCTCTAAATATGGTTATGCTGGTCCTGAAGACCCGTCACTCCCCACCGGTAATGGTTGACGTTTAATGTCCATACCGGCACTGGGGTTAGACTTGTAGGCACTAACTATTGTTATTCTCATTCACTCCCCTTTTAATATTCTACTAAATGGTGTATTGTTTTTTTTTTTGGTTTAATGGTCAGACCGGCTAGGTCTTCTCGAGGTTCTATCGACCTCAAACCCAAGGGTTTCGTACCCCTGCCCTTAAGAAGGTTGTGTCCTGCTTTATTGCATTACGGACTTACATAAGATTTAGTGTTTTATTGGTAACCGCCTGGACCACCACGTCCTTTAGGGTTAGTTTACCGTCGCTGCACTTGCTGTAGCAAGTGCGCAAGGCAGGTTGAATTTTAATGCTTTGGTTAATGTGGCACTTGCAGTGGCAAGTGCACCATGCAGACTGAGCCACCAGTACGGTGTGTCAGTGCAGTGTTATTCCCTAATCGGGTTCCTGTTCTGGTCAAAAGTTCTTGTTCAAATTAATACAGTCTCACTCCCGCACTTGTTCCCACAAGTTTACCGTGGTAGTAAGTTCTTACTTTCCTCACGAGGTGTTGCATGATAGCAACTTAGCGAGTTCTTGTTTCTACAGTTCTCATGATCTCTCCTCATGCACATCGGGCCATCTTGAACCTTCAGTGTTGCATGGTTTTAGAGTTACTCGCTTCGGGTGAGACTTCTAAAGGTAATTCCTTCCGTATACTACATGTATCATAACTAGTCATTACTCGCCGTTTCTACCTCTTTTCTCCCCAGCGCACCATCGGTGCTTCCTGGATGTAAGACAGGGTTGTCTTGCTTTATAGCAAGCTAGCCCCATTAGTCCTACAGGGAGTTTCTCCTCAAACTCGGTCTATTATTTATCTCAGCCTCGTATGATAGACATTACGTCATTACCAGGACCCCCGGTCCTAAACATTACACCAAAACACAAAGTCTTATTTTCTACCTTTAACATAATCCTTTTAGCATCCACATCGGGTCTTTCCGATCAGGAGAGTTATCTCCGTGGTGTTTCTCATTTCATTATCTCACTAGATAGCACTCGAGTTACGGGCTGCGGCGGGTGGGGTACCATTGCAAATTTCCCGGGATGCTCTCCCATCGAGTGCGAGCGGTTCATACCATCTTCGCGTTACTTGGGGTTGCTGGACCTTCACCACCTTCCGCTGCTCCGTGTTCTTCCTTAGTACTGTTACCCTGACCTCTCTCTGACATAAGTCAAGAGGACGGGTTAGACCTTTACTTGGTCTAATACCGTAGTCTCGGTCATTTATTATTGAAGTGCCTCCACGGCTATGGTGTGCAAGCTTTAAGCATTGCATCAACCCCGCAAGGTCACGTATCCTCACAACGTTTCCCGTATTCCCAAAACCTATGCTCACTGTATAAATCCTACTATCTCTTGTCATCAGAGCGGTACTCCGCTCTGATACCACTTTTGTAACACCCCTACTCTATTCGGCTCCTAATCATCTTACTTAACAATATAATCGCAGCGGTAATCTCAACAATTGACTACTGGTGTCACCGTTCTTGCTCGCCCATACGAGTAATAACGTGCTTCCTGATAAGCTCTTAAATACGAAACATTTTCTCGCAGTGACAACAAGAGATAGATCTAAACTCCCAAAACCAATATAAAATACATTCACAGTGAGCTTTCTACGTATCCAAAACCTATACATGTTTCTAGGTTCGTATTAAAATGCAACAGTGCATGTTTAAATAACTGTAATCAAACTACCCAGCGCGTCACTCTCTTTGCCGACACCGGAAGTTGCATACCTGCAAAAATGGTAGTTTGTGGTATGGAATCAGCCCCTGCTGAGTATGTTATTACCTGACTGTCATGCACCCTCGGACCATTCAGTTATTTGGTCGAGAGCATGCAATTCGTTTCCATACAAATAGTTCAATGTTGAAACTGTAAAACAACAATATATATTGCAGTAATCTCAAATAACAAACAAGCCCCCGGCTTCACACATCGCATCGTAATAAACCACTGAAAGCGTTTACAGCGCTTATATGAGTACAGAGACTCCATTCCAACAAACACTTAATAATTCATAATTGAGTTCAACGACTCACTCGACCAAACACCCAACCACAATCCACACATGAGTACGGTTACTCGACACAACCAGTTCACAACACACAATATGAGCATAATGGCTCGTTCAAACAAATCCACCAACATACCACACATAACCACAAAGCACAACCAATGAACAACAAGGCGAAGTAACGAGAATTGTAAACGAGTATGAACTCTCGTCTTTGGCTTGCAAGCCCAAATAATGTTCGCCTAATGTACGAGTTAATATAGTCGTTCGTAATTGTTCAGTCATGTCTAATGACAACGTCTCGTTAGAACGACGTGTCTCTAAGTTACCCATCTCTTATGGCGGGTCACCCACGGCAATAGCCACTCCAGCGGTAGAGTCTCCGTCCTACGAACAATCTGTAGTTCGTTGGAAATTTATCCAGATACTTACGGCTACCACACGGTGTCCTAGTATCGTTAATGGATCACAGTTCACAGCAAGAGCCACATCCTTGATAAACTTATCTATACCATCGCATCGCTTTACTATTCTTTTTCCTAACACAGCAGACCAAGGTCGTAGTCCAATCCTGAGTATGTCGACTCGGGATCCAGTGCTAGATACGAGAGCGGCGTTAAAGAGGCCAATGCTCCGTATATGAGTCTCAGATATTTTATATATCTTATTATCCTAACGCTACAACGTTTTACTTACGTTCCTTATATTACACATATAAGATAGCATCATTGCCGCTAGTTCGTTTTATAATATGTTCATATATACGAACGGTACTGTTATCGCACAACAGTAATAATAATAAAGCAGCATTAATACGCAACTCAAGCATATTAATTCACAAGCAGACATTCAATCTTATCACAGGTTTTCACACAATGTCTGAACTGAGGAAATCCTCAGAGACAGTCAAGCCACATAAATAACATACCGTTCACACTGCTGAGTATTACGGTGGAGTATGAATCAGCTAAAGTCTCTGGAGATCCTCGAGACGCCTCTAACAATCTATCAACATGCATCACACTATGCATCAGCATCTCATATTAACAATACACTACGGCACCCCGTACCGTTATTAATCTACCCCGGTTTATTCCCCGCTGTTAACTAATAACGTTTGTCGGGTTTTCGGTTTAACTCGGGATTAGGAAAAACGCTATATCACATGCGTGGTTACGTCGAGTATATTAATACTCTTAACTTTAAACGTTTATTATCGCATGTAGTGTAATACACCTTGTGTATGATATAGTTTGTTTCTATATTGCATGTATAATCCTTTATCGTGTACTGTACATCTCGCCTTAGTATTTATTTTTTTTCTAAGGTTTGTTTTTCCAAGTTAAATGTAGTATAATTCGTGTATAAAAATGCCTTGAACTACATAACCCCATATTATTTCATGTACACTCTTAACATTAGAATTCCATAACTAGTGTTTATAATTCTTTTCCCTTTATCTCATATCATTTTAATTGTGGTAATATATAGTCTTTGTACTATATTATATTTTCCACACTATAACATATACTTATTTATATATATATGCATTATAGGACTATTTATTATATGGCAAGTCATTATAATATATATTCATTCTTTTTAATGAATACCTCTTATATTATAAATGTTATAACTCTTATAACATTAAAACCATATTATAAATTTCATTCAAAAATAGTAGTATTTCCGAACAGCACCTATATTTCTCAAATATTTATAAAATCCACCACATAATTTATATAATGTTATATCATAGTTACATAACATATATTATGACATTTAAGTCATTAAAACAATTATAACCTATAGTTATATATTGTTAATAAAATACCAAACAGCCCTTAAAATTCTCGGTATTTATTATTCTCCACTAAACTTCCATAATTTGTAAATCAACCCCAAATTATATTTAATTGTTACACTTATAACGTATACCTTATATTATAATCCTTAATATAATTATAACCCATGGTTATATTTTCTTAAAACAACCGAACAGACCCCATGGTCTATTTAAATTTAATTTCCACCACTTAACTTCTTATAATCACCAAATAACCCCATTTAACAACATATAGTTTCTAATGTCATCAAAACTATATATTATACATATATCTTCATAAAACCTCATATATAATTCCAAAAATCACCAAACTATACCAAAAGGTTATAAATATCATTACTAACCTTATATTTTCTCTAAATCTCGGTTTTACCACATATGTTACCCATTTGTAACAATGTTATGAAATATCTTATATTATACTTAGATAATTCATATAAACTCCAAATTTAACCAAATCAATTTCTAAAAATTCCTAATAACCTAAGGTTTGTACTAAACTCCATTTAGTACCCCAAGTTTTCGGAAATAACAATACCACCCCAAGTCTTATAAATCTTTTACAATTTAATACCTATCTCTTCATAAGGTGGTATTTAAATTTCTAAAATTTTCCAAACTTGGTCAAAGTCTCCTATATAGTCAACTTTGACCTCTAATACCAAATGGGACCCAAACTTTCGGTAATTACCTATCTTACCCCATACCTTTCTATTTTACAATTTTGACACAAAACTTTATAAAATGTTATAATTTTTATTAAATTTATTTAAAAAGCCTAAACTCTTCTAAATTAAGCCCACGGCTTTCTAATTTTCCAGTAATTACGATTTGGCCCCAAACTTAATTATAAGCATAAATTTAACTAAATAAGCTTATAAACTTAAATTAAAATGGCCTAATGACATGGCCTTATTACAACCTTGAACTTGCAAAATAAATTACACATTAAATGTCTCAAAATATAGTATATCTCACGGCCTCACTTTAGATTATATATTTTTCCACATAATGTCATAATTTGACCATTATGTTAATTAAATCACTTAAATGACTAGCTTAATTTATCTTAGTCATTTTTTTCCATTCTTAGGTTATAAATAACCCATATATTATGTTTCACTCTCGGCACATAAATATATATGCTAAGAATAACATAAAATCATAAGTTTAAGGTGTTTATACCTTGATTATTCCTTGTATGAGCTCGGTCTCTTGTAGGAAAATTCACCACATGATTTAGACATGTTTAATACACAAAAACAAGATATGGTTACACTCCAAGCTTGAGCTTAACCATAAGGAATAATTAATGTAAGATTTAAGGCAAAAATCACCTTAAAAATGCAAGGGAAGTTCCAAGTGAATTCGGCCTGATTTAAACACACCACAAGGTGTTAGATCCACTATATAGGCATAAGGAATAGCTAGACAACAACAAGCTACCTTGGTATTTGATTTTACCTTGGAAAAATGCCTTAAAAGAGGGTATTTCCTTTGGATCTTGGCCACCCTTGCTCCAAATGGCTAACCAACTGATTGAACATGTAAATATGAAGATTATGAGTGTATAAACTCACAAAAATCAGAGGAAGAAAATCGCTTGAAGACTAGAGAGGCTTAAGGTATGTTTTTACCTTAAAATGCAAATTTGGGCAACCTTTGCCCCTAGACTTGCTTCAGCCGAGTTTGGATGTTGTTCTAACCTTAGAACACTGAGAATGAGCCATGGGAATTGATGAGCCACGAAATCTAAGTGTAGGTGAAGAAATGAAGAAAAAGGGCTAAAAATGACATTAAAAGCTTACCTTAAGAGCTTAAGAGTTTGAACTGCCTTCCTAACTCAAGGGCCAGTCGTGAGAGAGCTTGGAAGGGGTGCTGGATCGGCTGGAATGGGGCAGAAGGCAAGGGAATGATTGGAATGGCTTAATTGATTTGAAAAAGTAAGAAAAGTTACTTTTTACTATTCAAAATTGGTATTAGGTATCAATTTGTCTTACAATGATTGTAAGCTGTCTCCTCCCCTCCTTGCCTGCCGACTTCCATGGTCCAAATGGGTCAATTGATTGACCATTGACCAAACTTGGTCAATTTGACTCATGCGGGCCCCACTTTAGGGTTTTATTAATATTTTAATATTAAATTTGTAAAAATTCGTAAATTTCTGGAATTAAATTCCTAATATGATATAATATGATAAAATATCATATTTAAGGGTAATTATAATCTTTAAGCCCATTAAAAATCAATTTAAAAGGCAATCTCACAAAAACGTGCTTTAAGGTGTTTTAGCGCACATTTTTTGTCACAGGGTGTTCCTGAGCTTAGTTATCCTTGAGAATGGTTTTATTGTGTTCCTTGCTTCATTATAATACTTAGGAATCCACTTTGGATCCTATTTGGGGTCATACAACCTTTATGGTGTCTTAAAGCATATTTTTGGCTTTACCGATCTTAAGGCGTGTTTGCCTTGTTGAGATCTTTTAGATTGTTCCCCAATAGTAATTAGATGTTTATTAATCATCTTATATCATTAATAGATCATTTAATTAAGTTTTAAAGGTTAGGGGTATTTCAGGTGGTGTCAAAAGAATCAGGTAGAACATAACGTAGGTGATCCTGATCCATGTGGTATGGTGTAGTATCACCATTTTGTAGAATGGGAGGATTGGTATCAAAAGACATATTATCCCTTTTGAAAGGGAATGTAGACTCGTGAAATATGACGTCACGAGATATAATAAGTTGTAATCAGAAAGGCGTAACAATTTGTAGCCTTTTTGTCTTTTTGCAACACCTAAGTGTATGCAGGGTGTCGATCGAGGATCAAATTTACCTTTATTGGTTCCAAGGACCACAACATATGCAAGACAACCAAAACACGAATATTTTTATAGTCGGGTTTTATGGTCGTGTATGCGTTCATAAGGAGATATTCCTTGATAGCTTTGCTGGGGAGACGATTTATTATGTATGTAGCTTGTAAGATGCATTCTCCCAATATAAAAGAGACATGTTGGAGTGAAAATGTAAAGCACGAGCTGTTCCATAAGATATCGTGTTTACGTTCAACAACTCCGTTCTGTTGTGGTGTATGGGCACATGAAGTCTGGTGTATAATGCCTAAGTTATTAAAAAATAATTTCCCTTCGTTCAAGGATCCCAACTCCATCGCATTATCAGATCGAATCATTTTGATGGTTTTCCCAATTGGGTCCTAACATAAGCTATGAAGAATTTAATGAAGGGAAAAGCATCTGATTTATTTTGAGTAATTTGACCCAAAGAGCTCTACTATAATCATCAACAATTGATAAAAAGTAACGGCTACCATCATGTGTGGGTTGTCTAAAAGGGCCACATACATCCAGGTGGATAAGATCAAATGTAGCATTAGACCGACTATTGGAAATAGGAAATGGTAGACGATGGTTTCTAGCCTTATCACATGAATCACAATGAAAATCCATAGGTATGTTTTTATTATCAACTATATCAAGCTTAGTAAGTTTTGGCAAAGGTACATGACCTAGCCGGTGATGCCATAAAATGGAGTTCCTATATGTAGCAAAACATGGGACAAAATCCATAGAAACAACATTATTGGAAAACAAACTACTAAAAACAACGGACTTAGAAGCCCGGTATTTATTTCTCATGTATGAAGTTTTCTAAGGCATGATCATGTAAGATGTAAAGACCTTGAGTCTCTACTCCAAGTGTGACGTGGGCTTTTGACTCAAGGTCTGCAATTCACAATGATCATGATAAGTCAATAGTCGAGCATTTAATTGGATGAGGAGTTTCCGGACGGATAACAAATTAAATTGGAAACTCTTAACATGTAGGACATTATGAAGTGTAAAGTTTGGGGAAATCATAACATTTCCTATTCCATCAATGTTACCTATATGATCGTCGGGCATAACAACTTTATATGTGCAAGGAATATAAGTCTTGTTATCATATAAGGCTATATTACCACACACACTATCAGTGGCACCAGAATCTATAATCCATTTCCCGTTAAAAGAGTTGGTACCTTACTGTTAAAATTGCAGCAAGTATGACTATGTATGCTATCGGTCACAATGTCATGAACGTCAGTATTGATGAAATTCATCATATGCGCATGCTGATTATATGTAGACAAAGTGTTTGTATCATGTGGCATGTTGTCACGAGGGCCCGTTATATCATCAGACCCAAAATCATTTCTATCACAGCAAGCACAATAGCAAATATAAGTTTGGGCTGTAGTTTTCATACCTGAGAATTGGTTCACCAAGGCCAGCGCCTGGTCAGCTCTGCTCCCAAGTCGTCCTGGCCCACAATCTGGTTCGCCAGGGCCTGTATTTGCCTTTGACTCAGCCCAGGAACATGCGTGGCCTGCCCCCTGAAGAAAGCTGTCAAGGCCTTCAATTGAGAATCAGAGATGTTCACAGCATCGCTAGGGTTTCCTGCGCCATTGTTGTCGCCTTCACCTTCCTCGAGAGTTACAGTGTAGGCCTTCTTCCCTTTGGTTTTCCAATGCGCTGGGAATTTCTTGGTCACCCAGAAGCACTGATCATATTCATGTCCCGGTTTTTACACTTGGCGCATCTGAGCCTTGGTTTACCATCATCCTTCTGTATTTTGGAATTCGGTCCCGAATTCTTTTTGATGTTGGATGATCCTGCTACAGCGGCGAAGGTAAGGGTTTCAGTATCTTTTTCTGTGTCTTCTTGTTCAATCGGTTTGTTCCTCTTGTCTGAGCATAGCGTAGAGTTTCTACGGTTGGAAGAGGAGTTATCATCAGAATATTTGACCGAATACTCTCATACGAATCATCTAATCCATGAGGAAATCGAAAACTCTTTCGTTTCCATGAATTTCTGGATCTCTCTTGCTGATCCACAAGTGCAAGTTGGAAGCGTGACCAACAGCTTCTGTTCGTTCCAAATTTTCACCCATCGGGTGTAATACTGGTTGATATTCTGGTTTTGTTGTTGTTCTATCTTTCTCGATTCTTGCCTCAATGTGTATAGCCGCATCCCTTGAGCCTCTCCGAATCGATCGCATAGATCGAGCCAAATGTCCCTCGCAGTCGGATAATACATGACCGATTCACGAAGTGAATCATCTAGAGCTGTGTAAAGCCATCCCTTAACCATTCCATTTGATCTCTCCCATTCCACACGTTCATCTCCATCAAAATCATCCGCAACCAGAGAACCATCGACAAAACCTACCTTGCTTTTGGATGCAAGGCCATTGAGGAAGATTTGTTTCCAAGTATTAAAGCCAGTCCCGTTGAATTTCGGAGCCAAAACAATCCCAGGATTATCAGAGGGGTGCGTGAGAAGGTACGCCTTTCTTCTGATTTCAGAATTCTTTTGAGTTTTCTTTTTCGGTGTCTTCTCTTTGCGAGTAATCTTCCCTCTCTTCAGAACTTTTCTAATTGTGACCGATTTGGTTCTCCTACGTTTACTAGGACTAGTCTCCTCATCTTTGTCAGTTTCATATTCTGATTCACTATCATTTTCTTCTTCTGTTTGTTTCTCGGTTCTTTGGAGATCCATCGGTGGATCCATCGGTGAGTGAAAAGAAACGATGTGGAGAAGAACTTACTGATTTGCCGCAGCGAAGAAAAATACGATGGATCGCACTGGTTGATCTGCCGCAGCGAAGGAAAGGAGGATGGATCGCACTGCTTGATTTGCCGCAGCGAAGAGAAGGACAATGGATCGCACACTTATCAGATGCTGAATCGCGTGATTTGATCGCAGAGACTTGATCAATGTGAGGAAAAATGTAGAGAATAAACCAGATCGAGGAGTATATTTGATTTTGTTTTCTGGATGTAAGAAGTAGCGAGAGAGATTCTCGCAGAAAAAAAACAATGTAATCTGTGTGAATGTTTGAGAATTGAATTGAATGATCAATGAGTTGATTCAAACAATCCTGAAAGTTAACGAAAGAGAGGTTTTAACCTGCTCTGATGCCATGAAAGTCTCATTGTATATTGATAATGAGAATGTATGAATACATAGTACAAGAGTGGGGGTATTTATACTAGGGTACATAGTCTAGAGAATATAAGAGTATAAGAGGGGTAACTTAGGAATAAAACCAACAGTATCTTCCATGCTGACCGTCCCGTTCTGGTCAAGGAACCCTGGGTCCTCAATAATTGTCTATTTGTTGTCCAAAGTTCAGACCCAACAACGTCGATCTTCACCCATGAATTTACATGGGTTCGTATTTATTTGTTTCGCAAAGATGGCGGGCCATAAGATTGGGCGCTTCACACCATTCATGGAGGATGGGACTTTGTATAGGTTCAATTACTTGCGGTTGAAGGTCCTACTAAATATCCAAATCTTGATCGTGATGTTCTTGCCGTTAGTGATTAATGGTGCAGAGTTCGTCTTTCCAGTAACTTATGACAATATGGCCACAATTTGCTTCAAGTGTGGGCTATTCACTCATGCCACAAAAGACTTATACAATAATTCTCCCTCAAGTTGATGAAGTTCTCTTTTTTGGAAGATGGCTCAACACTGAAGGTTTTGCAGGCTCGCACCCACTACAATTGGCCTGAGAATGGTGTATATATGACTGGAGTTGTTTCGGATTATCTAAGGCGAAATATTGGAGCTTGGGGGACAGGCAATTGGATGGTCGTTTGGTGGATCCTGGTGATCATTTTCCCTCTATATATTTGTCTCGTGATTCAAATTTAGCTCTACTACAGTCATCGTAAGCTCCAAGGAAGTGCTAGTTCAACCGGCTATTAATTAAGGCCACAAGAGTAAAGTTTGAGATCTATGCCTTCCTGATGCACACTGGAAGGGGAAAAGGCTCACATGGATAATCACAGGGATGATGCTAGGAGGAGTGAAACTAATACGATTTCTAACACTCCAAGCAAAGGGGCCACTATAACACCCGTCATGGATGACTTACTAGGGACGAGACTGTTTGAGCATGGGTGCAACTCATTCAGCCCGGGTTTTGATTTTGATGGGTGTGGTTTCGTACCCCCTCTTTTATTAGGCCACTCTTTTGTTTTGCTATGTTAATCTCTGGACTTTGTCAATGTTGTTCGTTTTTCTTTGTTTTTTAATGATGCTTTATGGTTATGGTTAGGCTTGATAATCAATTTTGGGGAGCTCACCAAATAAAGGGTAGTTTAGGTTGCGTGAAGATGCTGAATACACTTTCTAGGGACATGGTCTCGTTTACGCCAGTAGTGTATATTTCAATCCAAGCATGGCAGAAGGTGATTGGAACTAATAAACCTCATTCTCGATATCAGTTAGCGGTTATAACCCTAATTGAACCTTCGTATGAGTTTAGTGTTGTACTTTTAACTAGGGGTGCCCAAAAAACCCCGCTACGCAGTACCATACCGAAAGCTGTTTATACCGTACCGTCTAACCGGTTAACCATATCGTTATTATTAGACATATGCGGTTTAGGTAACAGTATGTAACTTTTATACCGTGGTTAACCGGTTATATATATATAGTCTTCGATTTTGATATTTTAATGTTATTTGCTATGTGCTAGTCTTTTATATATCCTTTAACTTATATTTTGATAATTTGAACAAAGATAATCTAGAATCTAGAAAAAGAACACTCCTTATATATGACATAATATATTATGTGCATTGAAGAACAAGGTAAGCATTATAGATAGTGTATATTGTAATTATGTTTTGTTAAATCTTTTGAGATGTATTTTGCTATCAATTAGTTGATAAAGTAGCTTGTAAATTATGTTGTTCGAATCTACGTGAATTGATTTTGTCTTATATTCTTGGATTGTTTCGTGTCATTGCGATTATAAATGTGCATGCTATATATTATATAATGAATTTATTAAATGATTGAGCATTGTATAATGGTGGATTCAATATTTGTGTTAATATAAACTAATGTTTGGACATGATATGAAATGTTTGGTGCTTTCTAGTTTTTTTATTGTTTTTATTTGCTCACTTTTATCTAGTTTGTTATCATTACTCAAGGTTATTTACAAAGAAAAAAATCTACACCTGGTTTCGGTTATCCTAAGTTGCTTTAAATGGTTAACCTGAATGTGGTTAATCAATATAAATGGAATGGGAATGGTATCATATTTTTAAGGGGAAAATTCACAAGATACCACTAAAAAGTTGGTTAATTCACAAAAGACCACAATTTTTAAAAAAGTTTTATAGAAACCACAAAAAATAAATTTAATTCACCAGATACCACAAATTACGAACCCAAAACATTTTAAGACCAAAATACCCCTACTTGTTAATAAACATAGTTCACAGGATACCACATAAATATTATTAATTCACAAAATATCATAAAAGTTAATAAAATATATATTAAGAACAATAAAAAAAATTAAGTTTATCATTTTATTTGATAAAATTTTATAAAATAAAAAACCACACAATTAATTAATTTTTTTTAAAATAAAATAATAATATGTATATATCATTTAAAAGCTAAAAAACTAAATAAAAAATAAAAAAACAAATTAAGGGAATGATAACTCACATTTTTATAATACTTTTACTTAAACTATTTTTAGTAATGTAAAATAGTATTATAAAAATTAAATATATATATAAAGTAAATTACAAAAAATAAAGCATCCATTATATTACTGCTTTTGTCTATTTTTAATCAAGTTTGTGGCTTCTTTAATATATTGGTGGTTTATTTTTTTGTAATTTACTTTATATATATTAATTTTTTATAATATTATTTTAATAGAAGTATAATACAAATTTTTTGTTATCATTCCCTTAATTTGTTTTTTATTTAGTTTTATTAGCTTTTAAATGATATATACATATTGTTTTTTATTTTTCAAAAAAATTTAATTAATTGTGTGGTTTTTTATTTTATAAAATTTTATCAAAAAATGATAAACCTAAATTTTTATTATTTTTTACTATATTAATATATATTTATTAACTTTTGTGATATTTTATGAATTAATAATATTTTTTGTGGTATCTTGTGAACTATTTTATTAATAGGAGTATTTGGTCTTAAAATGTTTTGGGTTCATAATTTGTGATATTTGGTGAATTAAATTTATTTTTTATAGTATCTGAAATTTTTTTAAAGAACTGTAGTCTTTTACAAAAATAATAAACTTATGAATTTTTCCAATTTTTAAAAATCATATTAACCGGTTAACTGAGGGTCCTTGCCGTGAACACCCCGTACTTTTAACAGAGCCATATTTTCTTTAGCGAGAACAAAAACAGAAATGGACAGGAGGCCTTCAAAATAAAACGGAAAGGGTTGTGGTCTTGTGATTTTAGTCTTTAGTGAAGCCTGGGAGATTAAAGTCGGTGGTTTTCTCCCGCCTGAAGGCGAATCGTCTGGCGATTCTACAGGCTGCTCTATCTAGGGTTTGCACCTTCACCATTCTTGCCATGCATTGGCTAGCCAGCCCCCCTACGCCATCACCTGTGCCACATGCCCGTTCAAATCTGCAGGAATTTGCCACTCCAAACACGCTAATGCCCACCCTAAGCCACGTTTTAATTTCAAATACATGCACATCATTACCATGCCGTCAAAAATACAAGCCTTTTGATCTTCCACATAGCCCAGTTCTTTTACTCCTCTTTCTTAACCTTTGCCCTTCCTCAGTTGCACGACTCCGCTCCCGCTCCAACTTCTGCTTTCCCTCTCGGCGTATCCGCACTTCTTCTCTCCAGCTATTCTCTTTCACACAGCTTGCCTTTTCAGCAATGGCGGCCTCTTCCTCTCGAGTTGACGAGATAGCTGCTCACTACGCCACCCTCGCACTCACCGAGGCGGAGGAAGCGACTCTGGATGTCTCCGATGTCACGGCTGAGGACACGGCCTTCAACTACTCATGCTCGCTCCTTGGTAAGCTGCTTATTCTCAAATCCATTGATGTTAAAGCGATGGGTCGTTCTTTTGCAAAACTGTGGCGTCTCGAAGATCAGCTCTTTGTTCGTGCTTTGGGTTCTGGGATTTATTTGTTTGAATTCCCTGATGAGCAACACAAGTTTGAAGCACTGTCACGTGGTCCGTGGACATTCGAAGGTTGTTTGATGGTCTTATCCGAGATTAATCCTTATCAGCCACCTCAGGACCATGAGTTTCGTTTTGTTCCATTTTGGCTTCGGGTACATGACGTCCCCATGTGGCTTTTGAACCCTCTGTTTGCTCAGCGAGTCGGCAACAAGATCGGTGAGTTCCTGGACTACGTCGATTTTGATCGTAGGTTTGCTGGACCCTATGTGCGCCTGAAGGTTATGCTCGATCTCACCAAGCCTTTGATGCGCTTTGTTACGGTCACTATAGCAGGGGAGTTGTCTGTTTTTCGAATATCCTATGAACGCTTGCCTACGCTATGCTTCATTTGTGGTTACTTTGATCACACAGTCAGAGATTGTCCTCATCGTTCTGAAGCGGCAGGGACTGGATTCCCCTATGGTTTGTGGCTAAAGTCTAGTACTTTCAACCCATCCCGCTCCAGGCCAACTTTGCCTGCTGCTGCTCCGCCTCCGCAGGTCGTTTCTCCGGTCTGCCGTGCCACCTCATCTACCCATGCAATGGAGGATGTGCAGCCTACTGGCAATGTTCTTCCCCAGCCATCTGCCTCTGCGGGGGGCCAGCTTCCGCCCTCTGATCCATCTGCACTGCTTCAGGCTCAGGAACACGTTTCTGCCAATGTTGAGGTTGAAGAGGGTGAGATAGTGGCTTCTCCCACTAGCTCTGCCAACCGGAAACGCAAGCAACAAGAGGACGATGCGGTTTATTCTCAGGCTTTGGTCTCTGATGCGGCCAAGGATGGTGTTGCTACTGATGCTCATGATGGTGTGGTTACTGATGCAGCTGTTGCGGTTACTTCTGTTGTAACTCATGACTCTGGCAAGCGACTTAAGTGTTCTGTTGATGATAGTTCCACTTCTCAGGCGACTCCGGGGGATGCCTCGGGTCGCCAGGATTAATGTCGGTTATGGTTGCGAACTGCCGCGGGCTGGGTAGTAGGGCGGCAGTTCGCTGGTTGGTAGGGTTAGTTGCTCGTGAAGACCCTATTTTTGTTGTTTTATTGGAGACTAAGCTCTCCGCTTTTGAGATGCGGCCTGTCGCATCTAGACTTAGGGGTTATTGCTGGGGTGCGGGTGATAGTGAAGGCCGGAAAGGGGGGGTAGCCTTATTTTGGAAGGAGTCTGTAAATGTGTCCTTGTCTAGCTTCTCCAGTCACCATGTTGATGCTTTTGTCTGTAATCTAGGGGGTAGGAAGTGGCGGTTGACTGGAGTCTATGGTTGGTCTTCTGTAACCGAGAAATGGAAAACTTGGCGTCTTTTGCGTTACCTATGTTCGCAGTGGGTGGGTCCTTGGGTACTTGGCGGGGATTTTAATGAGATACTGCACGTGCGGGAACATTATGGCCGGGGCTTTCGCTCTCAATCAGCAATGAATGCTTTTAGGAATTGTCTTCGGGATTGCACCCTCACTGATTTGGGCTACCGAGGAACTTGTTTTACTTATACTAAGCGGACGGACACACATTTTCATGCTAAGAGTCGTTTGGATCGTTTTGTTGCTAATGATGATTGGTTAACTCTGTACCCGAATGCTCAGAACTATCACCTTAGGTGGGTCGTTCCGACCATAAGCCAATTAATCTTCTGCTTCAACCACCTACTAGGCGTGGTCCTCGACCTTTTCGGTTTGAAAATTGTTGGGCTTCAAATGCCGAGTGCCGCCATATAGTGCAGTCAGCTTGGGCTACATCTGCACCAGGGTCTACTTATGTACGAAAAGTCCAAAACTGTGGCCGCTTATTGCAGGCTTGGGGCACTAAACAGATTTGGGTTGAAAAGCGTGCGCTTCGGGAAGCCCAGCAGGAACTTGACTATGTCAGCAACCAGGTTCCTTCTGCTGCTAATCAGGCACGCTGGCGTTCCTGCTCAGCGGCGGTTGACTCCCTTTTGCTCCGGGATGAAATTCGTCTTCAACAGCGTTCCAGACTTCTTTGGCTTAAGGCAGGTGACAGAAATAATCAGCTTTTTTACAATAGGTACAGGTCCCGGTCTCGGCGTAACCAGATCCTCACTCTCTCTTCTCCCGCTTTGCCGTCTGCAACAACGTGGCATGGGGTAGAGGTTGTAGCACGTAGCTATTTTACAGATCTTTTCACCTCCACCAACCCTGCGGAGGATTTGCACCTCCTTGCCTGCGTTGAGGACAGGGTTCCTGCTCATCTGTTTGCCTCTATGGGCACTCCTTTTACTCGTGAAGAGGTCGTCGCTGCTTACAAGCAATTGCATCCATCGAAGGCACCAGGGCCCGATGGTATTAATGGGGTTTTTTTGCGCACCTATTGGCCTATCATCAGTGAAGATTTTATTGCCACTGCTCTCCACTTCCTTAATTCGGATGCTCCTGCTCCCTTGGTAAATCATACGCATATTGCACTCATCCCTAAGAAGCAGGGGGCAACCTCCATCACTGATTTTCGCCCCATTTCCTTATGTAACACTGTTTATCGGGTTGTATCCAAGGTCTTGGTCAATCGGGCTCAGTCTGTAATGCCATGTGTCATCTCTGATAATCAAGGTGCTTTTGTTCGGGATCGTCTGATCACGGATCAGGTTCTAGTTACTCATGAAATCATGCATGTTATGCGTACTTCGAAGGCGAAACAGCGGGGCTACTTTGCTTACAAAGTAGACATGTCCAAAGCCTTTGATCGTGTTGAATGGCCTTTCATCTTGTAGGTTTTGGAACGCATGGGCTTTCACCCTTACTGGATCCGTGCGGTTCGGAAATGTCTTACAACTTGTACCATGGCGGTCCTTATCAATGAGTACCCCGGAGAGACTTTCCATCCCCAGCGAGGCCTACGTCAGGGGGATCCTCTTTCTCCTCTGCTTTTTATTTGCTGCATGGAGGTTCTGACTTCGGCTTTGCACCTTGCGTCTGAGGTTAATCAGTTCGCAGGCTTTTCCATGCGGGGGCTCTCCACGCCAATTACCAGCTTGCTGTTTGCAGACGATTGTATACTTTTTGGCAAAGCAAATGTTTCAAATGCTCAGACTTTAGCTTCAATTCTTCAGGATTTTAAGCAGGCCTCTGGTCAATGTATTAATGCGGACAAATCGGCAATAGTGTTCTCCCGTTGCTTAAACCCTAGCGTCTGTCAGGGGGTTGCAATGGCTCTGCAAGGGCGCGTGGTTCAAGACTTAGGTATGTATTTAGGGTTCCCTGCTCATGTTGGCCGTAGTCGGAAGGCAGTTTTTGCTTACTTAAAAGACAGGGTGGCGACTCGCATTCAACAATGGCCTCAGCATTCCTCCCAGGCGGCACGTTTGAATCTCATTAAAACTATTCTCCAAGCTGTCCCGACGTATATCATGTCCATTATTGTGCTGCCCAAGTCCTTCCTCCATTCTCTTAAAAGCATGATCTCCCTTTTTGGTGGAGTTCGACGGCGAAGGCAGTTCACTGGAAGCGTTGGGACCTCATGTGCCTTCCACTTGCTTCAGGTGGTTTGGGATTCAGGGATTTGGAAAGTTTTAATCGTGCTCTGCTGGGTAAACAGCTCTGGCGCATCCTGACCCGCCGAGACTCTCTGCTTTCGCAGTTCTATCATGCTCGATATATCAGGAACATTCCTTATCAGCGCCTGCGACCACCTGCGAACTATAGCCCTATTTGGCGGTCATTATTGACGGTTCGAGATCTCATTGATTTAGGGACCCGTTCGCGTGTGAGTAATGGTCAAGCAACGCATATTTTGGATCGTTGGTTACCCTCCAAGGAGGGGGGCAGGCCGTATCCCTGGTCCATCCCTCACGCCTTTGCCAATGCCCGGGTTGCGGACCTCAAGTTGTCCCCGTCTACCTGGAATGTTCCGCTTATTCAGTCGCTTTTCCATCCGGAGGATGTGAACCATATTTGTCAGCTTCCCCTGCCTGCTGATGGGTCCTTGCCAGACTCATTATTTTGGGGGCTCACTAAGAATGGGGATTACTCAGTCAAAACTGCTTATCATTCAGATGTTGCCCTTTCTCGCGCCTCCCGCCCTTCATCGTCGACTTCTTTAGGCTTTGGCCCTGGGCAAGCAGCTACGTGTTTTTGGAAACTTGATCTGCCTCCCCGTGTCCGGCTCTTTGCCTGGAAGCTCCTACACGGAGTGGTTCCATGTAATGCGGTGCTGGCCTCCCGTCTCCATCAACCAGATATAGCCTCTTGCCCTCTTTGTGGTGCGTGTGACGCAGTCTACCATGCTTTGTTTCGTTGCCCTACTGTCACACCTTACTGGGCCCGTATGGGCGTCCCTCATCCGCCTCAACTGATACACACAGATGCAGCATTTACGGACTGGCTTGCGCATGCCTGCTTATCTCTCTCTTCAGGTTCTTTATCCTGCTTACTTTCGCTGGTGTGGAGAATTTGGTATGCGCGATGCCAGGTGGGACATCAGCGTGTCACATCGTTTGAGGCAGGATGGTTTTATGCTGATAGTTACCTTCGCAATAGTTCTGCAGCCATGTCCTCCACTGCTTCGGTAGCTCTACCTGAACATCGAGCCAATCATCCTGACTGGCCAGAGGTCTCGGTTGATGCTGGGGTTGCCTCTTTTGGGGTTTTTGGCCTTTCCGCGGTGGCATTTGCAAATGGTTCCGCTGTAGGGGCGGCTGTTATGGGCGGCAAGCACCTTCCGTTGCACCCATCCGAGGCTGAGGCTATGGCGGTTGCTTTGGGTTATGCTCTTGCTCGTCATTTGCAACTCCGACACTTCCGTCTTTTGTCTGATTGCAAAGCTATCACGGACTACATCTCCGACTTCCAGGTTAAGGGTTTGGATGCTGCGACACAAGACCTGCTCCACAATACTCTTGCTCAATCAAGCTCTTTCTCAGATATAGCGTGGTTTCATGTTCCACGGGTTGAGAATGTAATAGCGCACAACCTAGCTTCATATGCTAGAAAAGCTCAGCTCCCTAGGAGCGAAAAAAAGTCCAAAATAACACTCCACAACAAAAATATTACTCATATTAACCTCCAACCAAAACTAATTCCTAAAATAACATTTCCAGGAGAAATCGTCTATTCAAAAGACGATTTCACAAATTATTGAAATTGAAATCGTCTTTTGAAACGACGATTTCACCTATTACCCAACACTTAAGAAAATTTCAAGTGTTGAAACGTTGCGATGGCTCGGTTTGACTCAGAGAGAAATCGTCTTTTCAAAAGACGATTTCTAAAGTCGTCTTTTGAAAAGACGATTTCTCAGTTTCTCAGAATTAAGTGAAATCGTCTTTTGAAGAGACGATTTCAGCTTCTACAATTAATGAAATCGTCTTTTGAAGAGACGATTTCTCACGGGAGTGTTATTTTAGGAATTAGTTTTGGTTGGAGGTTAATATAAGTAATATTTTGTTGTGGAGTGTTATTTCAGAATTTTTTTCCCCTAGGAGCTGCTGGAAGTCGAAAAAAAGTCCAAAATAACACTTCACAACAAAAATATTACTTATATTAACCTCCAACCAAAACTAATTCCTAAAATAACACTCCGGGAGAAATCGTCTCTTCAAAAGACGATTTCACTTATTTCTGAGAAACTGAGAAATCGTCTTTTCAAAAGACGACTTTAGAAATCGTCTTTTGAAAAGACGATTTCTCCCTGAGTTAAGCTAAACCATCGCAACGTTTCAATACTTAGAATTTTGTTAAGTGTTGGGTAATAAGTGAAATCGTCTTTTCAAAAGACGATTTCAATTTCAACAATTTGTGAAATCGTCTTTTGAAGAGACGATTTCTCCCGGAAGTGTTATTTTAGGAATTAGTTTTGATTGGAGGTTAATATGAGTAATATTTTTGTTGTGGAGTGTTATTTCAGAATTTTTTTCGCTGGAAGTCACCAGACTTTCCGGACTATGTACGAACTCTTTGTTCTTAATGATATAAGCTTTTTCAAAAAAAAAAAAAAAAATAAAACGGAAAGGGTCAAGAACAGGGGAGCGAGCTAAGAGCGACAGCGAAACCAGTTGCAAAAAGCCTAAAACCCTAACGCCCAAACTACACTGGCTCTCCCCTTGATTTCCCGCTCCCGCTTTTTGCTTCTCCCACCATCCCATTTCCCTCAACTGGGCTCTGCTGGTCAGTGATCTGCTGTTGCCAATTTCTTCTTAGTCCCCCGCTTTCTCTTTGCGGATCAAAAGATGATGTACGGGGACGCTCAGCAGCAGCAACAGCGCCAGCCGGGGCCACCGCATATGCAAATTCCACCTCAGTCATATCAGCAGCATCCGCCACCCCCAGCAGGGATGGATTTCCAAAGGGGCCCACACCCTCCTCATCCTATGGCGCGGCAGCAGCCCTCGGTTTCTTCCACTAACCTCCCTCCACATGAGTACCACCACCCTCCCGGTCATCATCCTCCGCCTTACGACGGTAAATTGCTTCTTCCCCAAATTCTTCCAATTTAGCTAGGCATTGCGCTCGCTCGCTCGCTCTCTTGTTAAATATAAACCTGCCTATCTGAATTTGCCAGTCATGAGCTGCTGTCATTGCTCTACTCCTCGAATTAGAGCTGAGGGAGTGGGAGAGACTGCTATTAATACTGAGGACTAAGTTCCATGGGGCTGTTCAAATCTAGAATGAATATGCAATTTTGTTTGTTTGTGCTTACTGATTGTTGTCTATATTTCCCGCATCTGCTGGAACTGCAGCAGGATATGGTTAAAGTAAGACTGGAAACTTGAGTTATTTTCTCTGTGTCTGGTTGAATAGTAACTCGAATGTCACGCTTAGGATTAACGGGGCTTTGAGGTGAAGTGGGCTGCTTGTAAATGAAATGATCAGTAATCTCTTCCCCTCTATGTTGGGAATAAAAACGTAAGTCTGCTGAGCTAATATGCAGAAGAGTGTTTCCCAGACTGATGCCAGTTTGACACGAGATAATTTGATTCATGTTGATGTGGTCACATGGGTTTATCATTTGAGCTATTAACTACTTTCCACTGATTCATTTAATGCTAGCTTCGAACTCCATGGAAAATATGAAGATTTTTCTAGTTATATATATATCTACCATCTAACATGGATGAAACAAAGCAGCTTTGTTTATACTGCAATCTATAAGGTGGTGGATGAATACCATTATTTGGGTTTTGTTCCCTTGGCTTGGGACACAATTGATTAGCTTAGTTTTTATCATACTGTGCAACAGAGTATGTTAAAGCTAATGTATATATTTCATTGCCGATATTGTTTAACAGTGTATGGCTATGTTCTGGCTCATTAATTTTATAAGATACTGTTGTTACATGTTGATAGCGGCATGAGAGGTTGATATTGTCTCCTTTTATCAGCTCATGGTGACAGTTATGCTGCAAAAAGAATGAGAAAGATGACCCAGAGAAGATCTGTTGACTACACGAGTACTGTTGTTCGCTACATTCAGGTTCGTGAATCTGCTGAGCTTTTGCTGAGTCAGAATGGAAGAGGTTTGTCTTGTCATATTGCTATCTCGATTGTCAATGTGTAAACTCCTAATGGAAAAGGTTTTGTGCAAGAGATACTCTGGAATCTGGATACCGAGTTTGTTATTGATAATAAATGGTTCATGTTCATGGTATATATATCTGTGTGGACTTCTTTTTTTTGAATTCCGCTTTCTGAGTTCTGCATCCATTTACTAAAAGCAAAATGGTTGTATGCCATTATCTTATGTTATCTTCATGTAGGTTTTTGTATTTTGCTTATAAAATATGTATTGTGATCTTTACATAACTGTGATATCTTCGTTATCTCAGAAGTTATAGTTCTAAATGATATTTTATTGCAGACTCGCATGTGGCAAAGGGATTCTCGAGACAAGACAGTGCTGCAGCCAACGCCTGCTGCGGCAGTTGATGTTAGTTTCACTTGCTCTCTTTTGTCAGTTCTAGTTCTTTCTGATTTGTGCTCTCATACTTTTTTGTTGAATTTCTTATGGCGTTGAAAGTTTGCTTTCCTTTTCTGCTCTTTCTGCTTAGCTCGTATCCAGTGTGTGGTCATTATTGAGATGTAAGTGTTTTGGTGCTACTTTTTTGTGCAGTTATTACCTTCAGCTGCTTATTTGGATAATCCCTCAACAAGCTTTTCTGCAAAGTTTGTTCACACATCTCTAAACAAGAACCGATGCTCAATTAATTGTGTTCTGGTGAGTTAATTGATCTCTGTGCCCCAGAAGTCTGGATTTGTATTCCGTTTTGAATCGTGGTCTTCCAGTCTTAGTTAAATCCTTTTTCTTCCTCAAGTTAACTTGAGTATATTCATTGTGCTAACTCATATCTTGAATTTCTAGTGGACTCCCAATGGCAGGCGTCTTATCACAGGTTCACAAAGTGGGGAATTCACGTTATGGAATGGACAATCCTTTAACTTTGAAATGATTCTTCAGGTTAATGCCCACTGCCAAGTCATCACTCTTTTGTTCTGAGAAAGCCAAGTCATCACTCTTTTTTTTTTCCTGAGAAAGCCAAGTCATTATTTTTTTTTTCTTCTGAGGAAGCCAAGTCATTGCTCTTACTCTTACATGCAATGACGTGAAATAATGAATGGATGTAATAGTTATGTGATTCATGTCATTTGGCAGGCTCATGATCAAGCCATAACATCTATGGTGTGGAGTCATAATGGGAATTGGATGGCCTCTGGTGATCATGGAGGTGCAATAAAGTAATTATCTGGCATCTTACTGTTGCCTCTTCACGGAATTCTGTCCAACTCCATCTCCTTTTATTTTTACATGCGTTTGAACCCGGCTCCTTGGTTCTTACTGCTCATCATTTTCTTGTCTTAACAAAATTAATATTATTGCTTTTCTGAAAAGTTAAGAATAGTAGATTGGATGGTGGGTTTAACCAGTCTTCTGATCATGTCTTCTTTACTGTGTTAGGTACTGGCAAAACAATATGAATAATGTCAAGGCTAATAAATCTGCTCATAAGGAAGCTGTCCGTGATTTGAGGTATTGATTTGCTTCCTTCTCATGGATCACTTGCTGATGATCATATTCTTTGATCTATGGTTAAAGGTTTATTTCCAACAGTTTTTGTAGGACAGATCTTAAGTTCTGCTCTTGCTCAGATGACACAACGGTGAAAGTTTGGGATTTTGCAAAGTGCCAAGAAGAGACTTGTTTATCTGGTAATGTGGTCTGACTACGCATAGTTTGTTTTATTCAGCTGTTATCTTAGAAGTGTCAGATTTTGCATTATAGTATGTATTCGCAGGATGAGTTTAAAGTGGATACCATGTGTTTCTGGTTTTGGTGTAAACATGTTTCCTTTTCTAGCTTCTGTTTTTAGATTATCTTCAAACCGGATTGGGTTGCCGAGCTGATATAATTATATTGGTCGATTCTTCCATATGATAGCTCCAGCTTGGTGATTGGATATGATCATGATGCAATGTACCTTTTGTTTGACAATGCTATTTAGTCTGTTTGGGATCGAGTTACATGCCTTATTGGTAATATAATTATTTGTGATTTCTAGACACCTAAGAGCATTTTACGTGTGGTTTGAACTCAGGCAGGCCATGGTTGGGATGTCAAATGTGTTGATTGGCACCCTTCAAAATCTTTACTGGTATCAGGTGAGTGTGTTTGTATCACATTGCTTTCCTTCAGTATATAACCTTTAAGGTTGATTCTTATGTATGCTTCTTATTAGGTGGGAAGGACAACCTTGTAAAACTCTGGGATGCAAAGTCCGGGAGGGAGCTGTGCTCCTTGTAAGTCAAGTTCCTGCTGTTTACATGTATACTTTGAAAGACCTTTTTTCCTGCCCGTAGAAGTTTTCTAAATCCTTTTCATGTTAATTTGGCTTCTTCTCTTGCAGTCATGGACACAAGAATACTGTGCTTAGCGTCAAATGGAATCAGAATGGAAACTGGTTGCTTACTGCTTCTAAAGATCAAATAATCAAGGTTTTAGTCCTTGCTCTTTTCTAGTTCAGATTTTTGATGTCTCGGTATATCATTTTTACAATAGACCTCCACATATCTCGGTGTGTGGCCCCTGAAGATTTCTCTCATTGGCTGAATCATCGTCCTGTTTCTATAGCTTTATGATATAAGGGCTATGAAGGAGCTGGAATCATTTCGTGGCCACCGGAAGGATGTTACTAGTAAGAGATGCTCCTTTTACTACTAGATAGAGTGATGATGATGTCTTTAGACAAAAGTGTTTGTGTTCCTTTTCTTTCTTTTCTCCTTTTTTCTCATGCGAGTAAAACACTCTTTTAGTGGCTGGTGGGATGTCCTGTGCATTGCCAAACTGTTTGGAACCCTTAAAAGATGTTTATATTTTGCTCTTAGATTTTATACCAAGTGCTTTTCATCACATCCGTCTTTGATTTCTGCAGTGTTGCAGGATGTAAGCTTGTATGAACTTGTTAAATGCTCTAAGATGGCTTCCAAAGTTTTTTCTTCCGAGTGATTTTGGTTTAATTTTCTTCTAGGCATGATGAATAAGCTCTGTTTTTTAAGAAGCAGAATTTTATACTTCTTAAAAGACATACATTCTGTTATGTACAATATGTGTTTCCCTTTAGGTTTGGAGATTCACGTTAATGATTACTTTTACTATTGTAATCCATCATTTATAGATTACATTGATCTCATAATTGAGCAAAGCCACAAGCTTCTTTTGTTCCAACTTGTGCCTTTAATTATCATGGGAAGTGATATGAAATTCTTTTTCATGGCTTGTTTAAATGCAGCCTTGGCATGGCACCCATTTCATGAAGAATATTTTGTGAGTGGAAGTTATGATGGGGCCATTCTCCATTGGCTTGTGGGGTAAAGCTTATTCCTGATTCACACGGTTTTTGTTTAAATGTAGCCTTGGCATGGCTCCCATAAGAGTCTTGTATATAAGTAGTTTTTTTTCGGCTTCAGGCATGAAACTCCCCAAATTGAAATGTCAAATGGTCATGATAATGCAGTGTGGGATCTTTCTTGGCATCCCATTGGAAATCTTTTATGCAGGTAAAGCTCCTTGTTCTTGTTTCAAGTGTTTTCTTGCATGGAATTGTATAATTAATGCTTTTTTTTTTGTTAACTTTTTGGAATTGCTTCTTGAAGTCCCTGTTTGGTGTATTTTACATCATGGCTTCACTTAAACGCTTGTTGCTGGCTTTTACAGTATCTGCTTTGTAGAACATGTTATCATGTGGGGCATGAATGTTTCCGTGTTGTTCAGACACATGAGCTTGACTCTCCTTCAGCTATTTATGTGCTCTTAGATTCCTCATTAGGACTGAAGTTCTTTTGAGTGCTGATTCCTTGATGCTTGTTTCATGACGTCGCTGTATGTTGTGCAGTGGTAGCAATGATCATACAACAAAGTTCTGGTGTAGAAATAGACCAGGAGATGCTGGACGTGACAGATATAGTACTGGCTACAACCAAGGTTATTATATCTTTATGATTTGTTGCTTCTCTTATAATATCTCCTGAATATCATCGGCTAGTTATACTTCATTTTGTCATCATCACAGGTTACGGTGACCACAACCCTGGTTTTGCTAATCGTATGCCTGGGAACTTCCCCATGCCTGAAACCCCAACTGGACCAGGTTCATTCCCTCCTGGGCTCTCACGAAATGAAGGAACTATCCCTGGAGTTGGAGCCGCAATGCCATTGTCCATTCCTTCTCTTGACACTTCATCTCAGGGGGATCAGAAAAACATGCACCCTGGATCAATGCCTCCAGGTGGCCCTTTGCCTCCTGGTCCTCATCCTTCTTTACTAGCCCAGGGTCAATATCAACATAATACGCAGCAAATGATGCAGCAACCCCAGCAGATGCCTCCTTACCCTATGCAGCCTCCGAATATGCCGCAGATGCAACCACCACCTTCGCATATGCCTGTCATGCAACATCCTCACATGCCTAGGCCCCCACCTCAAATGTCGCCGATGGGTATGCCTCCAAATATGCCTTCTTCAATGCAAGGCTCACAGACGCAAGTACCCATGCCAGGTCCAATGGTATGACTCGTGACAAGTCCTTTAAAAGATTCTTCTTTAAAGGAAAGAAAGATGTGCTTTCATTACCAAATCCTTTCTTTTTGCTTTGCTAATTAGTTTGGTATTGTTTCAGGGGATGCAGCAAGGTGGATCAAATCAGATGGGTCCTCCTGGGCCGCAAGGTCATTTCAGGGGCATGAACACAAGTGGGACTCCTCCTGTGGGAGGTTTTCCTAACGGGATGCCTCCAAACATGCAAGGCCCGCCTGGTGGAAGCGGAGGACCGATGTATAACCCAGGTGGTGGATTTAATCGTCCACAGGGTATGATGCCTGGTCTAAACCCTTACCAGGTAATAATTGCTAATGAGCATCTTTTCTGCCATTTCATTCTTGACAGCCCTGGTAGGATGGTGATGCCAGGGAGACTTGAGAGAGGAGAACTAACTGGAATCTGCTTGAACTTGATTCACTGGAATCCTCTAATTGCGAGCACCCCTTATTTAGAATGGTAAAAAGCTTATCCTAAATGAGGTAGGAGACCGAAGCTAAAAATA
This sequence comes from Limonium bicolor, assembly GCA_023374045.1. NCBI lineage: Eukaryota > Viridiplantae > Streptophyta > Magnoliopsida > Caryophyllales > Plumbaginaceae > Limonium > Limonium bicolor. Next base: position 263,036,682 of record CM041776.1, read on the forward strand.
TAAAGATTTTATTCGAGCCTGAATGAAATTTCCTAACTCCGTAATATTGTCTGTAATAACAAGTATTATCTCTGATGCTAACAAATTCCATCTCTTCATTCTTATACACCTTCAAGCTAGCATGGTCTCCTAAAATGACTGTTGGTCTCATAGGGGTATAAGTTTTATGTTCTGACCTTCGTCTTAAACTTCTGAGATAATGATCCATGCAAAGATGTGTGAGCTGCTGCGGAGACCATTATATTACACTGCACTGATGAAGTAGAACCTTTGTAACGAACCATTACTTTTGTGTGCTCATCTGGTTGTTCTAAGAATATAATAAAGGAAGACCAGTGACCTTGATGTTGAGTCAGTAGATCAATTTGAATATTGTGGGTGACGATTAAATTGAATTTGACAAAAATGACGGGTTTTTTCGGTCTATGTGTGATGCCTCCTTTCTGGGTAATATGTTAAACTGACAACTAACTATAGCTTTTTACATTTGTTGCAGCCTGGCAACCCAAATGCAATGTCTCAGCTGCCTCTGCCGCCTGGTCCACCACCCCAACAAACACAATAATGCTTTGCGTATAACTCTCATGCCAAGTTTGTTATTATGTTCTCAGACTAGCTAGGTTCTTATAGTTAGTTTTGAGCATTTACTGTAGTTTCTAAGTTTTGAGCTGCTGAGGACTCGTTCGTAAAAGCATATCTGTGCTAATGTATGTATGTGGCTACAATGGTTTTCGATGTTTATTATTCTGAGTTTACCAGCTTTTTGGGGGATGTTACTCTGATCACTGTCATTATCATGAATCCCGCGACCATGTTTTGTTAGAGCTTGTACCTGGGGCCCCATTCGGTGTCAACAATTTCATCAGGCGGTAGCTTTTGCTTTATAAATTATTGCATTACACTTGTAATAGGACTATATTTAGAAAAAGTGAGCAGAGTTGCATCAAGGATTTGGGACCCAGCTGATGTTAGTTATGTAAAATGTTCGATATGATTATTGATTTATGTGATGTCAAATAAATTTATTTTATAATGTTGGAAAAGAAGGTAAGTCTAATCTCAATCTTTTAAAATTAGTGTTTTGTTATAAATAGATATATTTATAGTGGACTCTACATCCATATCTAATTAGGGTTTTGAAATGAGAAGAATACTAGCTGTCTCTCTATCTTGTGGCTCTCTTTAATTTTTTCTCCTCTGTCTACATTTTTGAAATAATTGATTTTCTTTGCGTACCATCGTTTTTGATCAATCACAGATGGTCATGATCTACACCTGTTCTCTTTATATTCAAATGATCCCCGTGGGCGAACAGAAACATACATGTGATGATGAATCTGAAATATGCGACAGCATCATCTATGAATCTAATGAAGCCTCCTGAACTTTAGAAAGCCTTAATATGTATGTGTGTATGTGAGACATTGCGCCAGAAAATTATCACGTGAGTAATCATGCTAAAAAAAATAACCACACGAGGCATTGTGCTAGAATTCAATATCACATGAGACATCATGCCATAAAAAATAATCATGTTAGACACTATGCCATGAATAATAATCACGTGAGACATTGTGTCAGAATTCAATATCACGTGAGGCATTATGTCAAAATTCAATATCATGTGAGACATCGTGTCATATCTTGTTTACTTCTAAGTTTCATTCCGCGTTGTTTAATTTATCGAGTTTCATTTTTTATTTATTTGTTAAGTATAACGTGAGACATCGTACCAGAAAAAATAATCACGTTAGGCATCGTGCCATGAATAATAATGACGTTAGACATCGTGTCAGGAATAATAATCACGTGAGGCATCGTGCCAAAATTCAATATTACGTGAGGCATCGTGTCAGATCTTGTTTAATATTAATTATTTTATTTATTCTGTGTCGCTTACTTTATCCCATTTCGCTTATTTATTTATTAAATATCACGTGAGACATTCTGCCTGATATTCGTATCACGTGAGACATCATGCCAGATATAAATTTTCATTTAAGGTATTGTGCTAACTAAATATCACGTGAGTAATTGTGCCAGATTTTATTTATTGCACTACTTTTATTATGTGTTATTTATTTATTTTGTTGATATGTAATATATTCCATTATTTTACGATTACTATTTATAATGTTTACGCCAATATATAGGGCATTGCGCCTGTTAAAATCAATTTTAATATTATTTGAAAAAATAATGGCAATGCGCCTGAAAGTCTTTGATTCTGATATATGATAAAAATGTCCAATATTGCCAAACTTGAGCTTACCGCCTCACATCACTAAGAAGGGCATCATGCTTGAAACTTTGACATCAATATGCTAAAAAGGCACTGTGCTTGAAAGTTTTATTTGCATATGTTATATAAAGGCATCACACTTGAAAGTGTTAATATGATCCACATAAAAGGAAATGCCATATTTTATACAATATGAGCAAAGAAATTGGCATTGTACTGGAAACGTTTGAACTTACTATGATATGGTATTAGCATTGAGCCAGAAAATTGACAATATTTTGAAAAATAAATGTATTGATCATATCATTGATCTAAAAGATGGTATAACACCTGGCAAATTCATCCGAAATATCTATTTTTATGCATAAGATGAACGTTATTTGACGATTCGTGAAAAATCAATGATGGTATTGCACTAGGAGAAATTCGTGAAAATCGTTTGAATTAGTTCTCGAAAAACTACATAAGTGATATACCATGATGATGCATATTCATATATCAAGTTTGACCTATATATATATATATATGATATCATATAAATAATTCAATTCGAATGTGATTTTACAAATGATTCTCAATGAATCATAAGTTCATCTTCTTTGAGATAGTGTTAAATCACAAAATGAGTGACTCTGGCGAATCACTTAAATATTTGTTCCTCTATTAAAGAAAACAATTGGCATGACAAATATAGAATGGTTCTTGTCGGATCAATTCCATGTTTTTCATGAACAGTCAAAAGTCATGACCAGATTGTGTGAGATGATGAATAATTATTGACATCACAATAAGCATAATAATTATCATGGTTGGATATTATTATGATTGTAAGACTTTCAAGGTCTTTGTGGACATAACTCAACATATTTTAAAGCTAGCTCAAAATTGAAGCTATGTATTTTTTTATGAGAAGTTAAGTTGAGGATGACACATTTAAAATTTTAAATCTTATTCATTTCTTTATATATTCTATATTATTATTGTTCCTTGTTTATAATATATATGTATATTTGTTTACATTTATGAGATTTATCCATTTAGAAAGAATTTGTACACCCTAAAAGGGTCACGAAAGACATATGTCCGAGAAGGTGTATGTTCTGAATGAGATTTATCCATTTACAAAGAATTTGTACCCCTTAAAAGGGCCATGAAAGACATATGTCCGGGAAGGAGTACGTCTTGAGAAACATGTTTAAATACAATACAACTATAAATAATATTTCTTGATGGAGTCAACAATTAACACTTGTTTGGAATGTAGTGCAGTTGTAGCTCGCTACTCTTTCCAAAGGATTATAGTTGACCCATAAGCATGTGTCCTAATGACAGGACATTGGTCTCATGTATGAGAATGATTTTTCAAGATTGAAAAATCATAAGATAAGGGTTAATAAGCTCTAGAAGAGCATGTACAATACCACATAAAGAGTGAAATTTATGTACTGAGAAATCTTAATAAATAACAAGTTTCCTCAAAAAGTGATACTGATATACCTGATGCTGATATCACGTTAAGGCTATAAATAAGAGAATATCAAGCTCTAGAAGAGCATGTACAATACTCCCTCCTGTTCTCAACACTTGATTTTCTAGCTTTGGATGTACGAATTAAGGAGAAAAACGGCCTTCCGTTCTCAATATTTAATATTCTAGCTTGGGGGTAAGAATTTAGAAGAAAAAAGGAAGACATTTTACATGAGAGTGAGAGAGAATGAGGGGTAGAGTTGGAAAGTAAAGATTAAAAGATCAAAAACATCTTCTATTTTGAAAATAAGGTGAAAAGTAAAAACATCATCTATTAAGGCTAGTTGGGAAAAATAAATTTAAATACTAATATTGTAATTTCTTAGATAACCTTTGTTTTAAAAGTAGCTGATTGCTGAAGTAAAATTTTTATTTTTATGAGATTTTTTCTTTAGTTTTTTTAGCTCTCTTAAAATTTATTAGCTTAAAAATATAATAAGAATCGTAAGTGTCATTTTGATAATTGGGCGAATTTAACTATGTACCATACAGAGAATATAAGTATTAAATCTTAAAACTTAATTATGTATGAATGAAGATGAAGTATGTACTAATTAATCATAATTATTAAAATAAAGTTTGGTTATAGATAAATGTCACATATGTTAAATCACAAAGCCGAAAATCAATTTGTAGAGATAAATGTACCATTTTCATAATTGAAAATGTAAACAATTCAGTAAAAATAAAAATATAATAATCACTAGAAGTAGTAACAAAAATGTTAATAAAAGTATATATGATAAATATAATTATTAAATGCTATATAATTAAGTACTATTATTAACTAAATTACAATAGTTTATAAATGTTGAAATTTGATTTAAAAACCTTCGATAATTTTTTTATTTCTAGAGCATGTGTGGGATTTAAGGGATTTTTTTATGATTCATTTTTATCCCCGCATACGTTTCAATTTCTTGGCATGTTTTGTTATGGTTTGTGGCTTAGGTTTTTTAGGGTCATTAGATCCTAAACCCACGACTCCAAAGCCCTAAAATAAACCTTCGACGGGGTATCTTTTGTAATTCATTTTTTTTATCCTTATAATATTAAAATTTCTTGGCAGTCCCTATCAATTTACTTCCAACCCTAAAATAAACCTTCGATGATATAAGATTTCTTGGATATGTTTGAGTTTTACGTATCCACGATAGCTTATATACGTTCCACTAATGATTAGAAACATGTACACAACCTTATATATAATCATTTCCATCACTACTTATAGAAAAAGATGACACAAAACTGTTGTATATTTTTCATTTGGCCTTTCTTATTGAATTTATGCAGAAGAATTTGTTTTTAGCATTATCAGTTTATAGAGCTTGACTGATTGATAAACATGAAGACTACAAACATTTGGAAAAGATAAACTTAGTTGTTGGAGCCAATTTTAACGTGTGCATTAACCTTGTTTTTTACTTATCCATGATAATTATATGTTTCCACTGAAGATTAGAAATATGTACACAACCTTCTATAATCGTATCCATCACTATGATAGAAAAGATGACAGTACTTGTTATATATCTATTCCTTTTGACCGTTCTTATCAAATCATAGTGTATAAGAATATTTTCTTAGCATTTATTAGTTTATAGAGTTTGACTGATTGATAGACATGAAGGCTATAAACGTTGGAAACAATAAACTGAGTTGTTGGATTCAATTTTATGTATTTGTTAACCTTGGTTCTTTTGTATCCACAATAACCTATAAAAGCTTCCATTAATAAATAGAAACATGTACACAAACTTTTATAATAGTTTCCATCACTATTATAAAAAATATCACACTAATAGTTATATCTTTTTCTTTGACTGTTCTTATCGAAATATGATTATTTTCTTAGTACTAATAAATTTATAGAGCTTGACTAACTGATAAACCTAATGGCTACAATGGAAACGATAATTGAGTTGTTGAAGTCGATTTTATATATTAATTTAACTTTGGTTATTACGTATCTACAATAATTTATAAAAATTTCCACTGATGATTAGAAATATGTACACACTTCCATAAGCGTTTCTATCACTATTGTTAAAAAGGCGACACTAATTGTTATATATTTTTTCCTTTGGTTGATCTTATCGAATCATTGTGTATAAGAATATTTTTTTTACCACTTATTAGTTTACCGAGCTTGAGTGATTGATAAACTTGAAGGCTATAAACGTTAGACAATGATAAACTGAGTTGTTGTAGTCAATTTTACGTATTCATTAATCTTGGCTTTCACATATCCATGATAATTTATAAACATTTCCACAGATGATTAGAAAATGTACACAACCTTCTATGATTGTTATATCACTATTTTGAAAAAGGTGACAATAACTGTTATATATATTTTCTTTTGGTCGGTATACAAAAGCACCCCTAGTAGTGAACAAAAACAGCATGGAGCTGTCAAAAGAGCCCCAGTCAAAAAATTGAGAATATACAAACTCCATGGTCTCCAAATGATCTATTCAATCAGCACACTCCCAGGAGCAGATAATCCTATCCAGCTAATCAAAGTCTACACTGAGTTGAGTCATCTTAGTCCAAACAATAGCTTTAATCGCCGCTTTGATGTCTGAAATGATGAGAGAGGGATCTCTGGATTGGTTGTCCATGACACGCTTGCATCTTTCTATCCATATGTGATAGACGACATTGGCAACAACCGCTCCTTTGAAAAGGTCGATTGGGTGCTTCCTCTTGTAGTAGCGGAGGATCCAAGTAGCGGAACTACGAAGACTTCACCTACTCGTAGGAATTCCCAGCCAGTCACAAACAGTCCACCAAACCCTGCAAGATAACCTGTAATTGAAAAAAAGATGGTTGCTTGTCTCCTGAGCACGCTCACAGAGCCAACTCTGTTAGCAATACATATGCCCTAAGATTGAAGCTTATCGCAGGTTTTAAGTCTATCTTTCAGAATAATCCACAAGATAAATTTGGCTTTGGGAATGGACCAAATATTCTAGTAAACATTGTACCATTGGAAAGTTTGGGGAGGGGAGGATATGTCGTTAAGAACAAACCGACCCTAGGGCGGGCAGGGTAGGAGCTAAAAAGAGAGATGACATCATTGGACAAACCGTATTGCTCTATCCACCAGTCCCTGGCATGCAGGATAGCTTTCCAGGACCAGGGATCATTACCTTTTGCCGTTGTTGTCCAGACACTGCTGAGCTCAGGTAAGAAAAGCTCATGGATCCATTGGATCCATAGGGGCTCCAAGTCATGGGATATGACCGAGATGGTCTTGAGCATGAAACACATATTCCATTTATGGATGTCCTTTAGCCCAAGGCCTCCATTTTTCTTAGAGTTCGTGATTGCACTCCAGGCCATTAGGGGGGGTGGTATTACTGTCAGCCTCGCCTAACCAACGAAACAAACAGAGGCATTTGGTGACTCTTTTAATGACGTTCTTAGGAATAGTGATGCAAGAGGCCCATAAGCCAATAACGCCAAAAAGAGTGCTCTGGATAAGGGAGAGTCTGCCCGCAAAGGATAGAATTTTACTTCCCCAAGATGTAATGGCTTTATGGATACTGTCTATAAGAGGATTATAATATGAAGCTCTAGGCTTCCTAGCAGTGATTGGGATGCCTAGATAACGGAATGGGAAGGACCCCTGATTAAACCCTGTAAGTTAGATGAGCGACTTAACGAGAGTAGGGTTAACCCCTCCAAGGAATATATCAGATTTAGTTGGGTTAAGTGTGAGGCCAGAGGCTTGAGAGAAGAGGTTAAATTTATTGAGCATGCGGGAGATAAAGCTTTGGTCACCTCTATAGAAAAGAAGGGCATCAGCGGTAAAGAAAAGATGGGAGATATAGAGAGATTTGCAAGAAGGGTGGTAGTGGAAGGCTGGGGAGGAGTGGAGCTGGTCAAGCAGCATGGACAGCATATCCATAACTAGAGCAAAGATATAGGGAGAGAGGGGGTCACCTTGGCGCAACCCTCTCCCTTTAAAAGAAGCCGATGGGGAGCCATTTATGTTGATTGAGAATGAGGTAGTGATAACAAATTGAGTAACCCAGTTGCTAAATGCAGGGAGGAAATTGAGAAAGGAGAGTGTCTTGGAGGAATTTCCAGTCCACAGTGTCAAAGGCCTTTATAATATCCATTTTCATAGTGCACCGAGGGGAAATGTGAGCCCTTTGGTAGTTCTTTATAAGGCACGAGCAAAGATGGATGTTATCAGAGATAAGACGGCCTTTGATAAAGGCACCTTGGCTAGAATTTACAAGGGAGGGGCGGACATTCTTAAGCCTCTCTGCCAGGATTTTGCTAATAATTTTATACAACACATTACAGCAGGAGATAGGCCTGTAGTCTCCAAGGGAGGACGCATTGTCTGTTTTAGGAATAAGGGTGATGAGAGTGACATTAATTTCCTTGAGGAGCCTGCCACTGTGGAAAAAGCTTTTAATGGCACTATAAATGTCCTCTCCAATGATGTCCCAAGCTGCTTGAAGAATTTGGCAGTGTAACTATCCGGGCCCGGTAACACTCCTCACAATAAACTCATAATAATCACTCACGTAGCAGAATTAAAGACGTCTTACAGCGGAAGTTGAAAAACTAATAATCCTCACTCGGGTGTCACATGTCATTACTCGCCCATGCGCAGGGGCGGCTATTAGCATGTCCAGGAGGTGACATGGAACAGGGCCCCCAATTTTAGGGGGCCCCAAATTTTTGGGGACTTTTTTTTAGTAGAGTCAATTATCTTGTAGTTTATATAATTAAAACGCTATGAAAGTTTCTAACCTATTCAATAGAACATATAAATAACAGTTGATTGAACTTAACAGTATTAAGTATTTTAGCAGACAAATAAATAAAATTATAGATAAAATTGTTTATATTCTATTAATATCTATCTTCAAAAATATAGATATATTAATCTTTCTTCTTTTTCTACGTAAACAATGACAACCTCTTCAACTATGGTCTTCTATCCAATCAAGTACGAACAATTATTTCTTCAAAGATTTTGTTGTAAAATGCTAGCAGAATGAATATTTGTAAGTGATTAGTCAATAATGAGTAAATATTTTCTAGTTTGTCTGAATTGTCATTTTTTAACATTTTATCTCATTACATAACTTAATATAAAATTATGTTGTGATATAGAGTTGGGCAAAATAGTAGTTAAACTATCTTGCTACTTATGAGCAGTGAACCCAATCATTGTAGTACAACAAGGTCGTATCTACAGAGACTTCGCAACTATCTAATTAATTATCAAGTTAGTAAATGTACAAGAAGATAAATAAAAGTGCATAAAATGTAAATTGGAGGTTTAGCCGGAGGCAAGCTTGATTTGTTTTAGGATAAGTGCAAAAATAATAAACACAGTAAAATAAAGTAAATTAATTGATGTGGATGGAAAAAGGTATGCTAGGATAGCGGGGGAATTACCTAAATTACATAAACAAATTTATAACCATGTCTCAATTATTTATTGTCTATCAGAGTCAATAAGTGTCAGTTACGTACTCTTAATAATAGCCTCAGTATTTTCCTACTCAATCCGGAGTGTAAATACCAAGGTTTATTCCTTTGTGGTACTTTGACTATCTCAAAATCATATGTTGATAGTTACCATAAAAATGCAGTTGTTTGTCGTGTAAAGCATTTAACAATATTTGTTAAAAGGAATTAAAACAAGTTTAATATGTGAGACAAGTAATAAATATTTATTTAAGTACAGACATTAATTATAATCCTAATTTGCTCTATTTGTCTGTTTAAGAATTTATCTTGTGACCTTCCTAAATCATAGATAAGGACAACTCTTAATTAATTCAATAGACTTTTTACAATCAGAAAAAGTCTAAAATCATTCATTAGCATTAAGCAAGAATTCTTTTAATAACAGCGATGGATTTCATCTGCTAATCAAGGAGATAATATCTAGCGTTTGTCTTTCTTTGTGGTCTATTCTCAGATTTACAAAATCATTGAAATAAGAGAAACCGTAAATGCATAAAAATGATCAGTTCTTAAGCATTTAATAATTTAGAGAGACAAAACAAATATTTATAAGCAAACTTGGTATTAAATAAGTCTGGATTATTTGGGGTTAAACCCCATCCTAGGATACGAATAAAAATCACTCAGACATTAACAGAAATAAAAAGAAAGCAGAGATAGCCATTATTTTGGAGACTGCCGGAGGAGACGGGACTGCGATTCGCTTCTGCTCCAGCTCCTTTTCTTCTCTTCTTCTTATCGTGCTTCTGCTTCGTGGTGGAATGAAGAATGAAAATAAAATGGAGAAGTGGGGGATAAGAGGATGGAATGGATCGTAGGTGTGGTTTGTGTTGTGGTTGATTGTCTGTTTAATGAACGGTGGTCAACTTTGGATTTAGGAAGGGATGATTTATTTGAGCAGAAGGAGCGTGGGTTTTATAGAAGAAAGGTGGAGGAAGAAGACAGAATGAAGACAGGCTGGAACACGCGTGAGCAATTTGAGGAGTGCGCCGGCGCCTGATATTGCCGATGGAGTAGATAGATATGTTTGCAGGCGCCGCAAGAAAAATGAGGAAGACGGTCGGCACGCTCAATTATTCTGGATCTGGGTTGCACCTCTATTTGTTGTCCGGTCATTTTTTATCGGACATGTTTATCTCTTGTCCAGCCATTTTTGAGCGGACATATTGTGTCTTCTGTTTGCTATCCGACCAAATATCCACGGATAGCTTTATCTCTTGTCCTGCCAAATATGGACGGACGTCTCTACGAACCCATCCTATTTCTTGTCCGCCCTTATGTCCACGGACTCGCCATTCTCTTCATTCTTTCTTGTCCGGGCTTTTTCCCACGGACGGATCCTCAATTTGGGCGCGTCCGGACCAGTGTCCGGACCACCCTGGTTCGGACGCTGCGATTGTGTCCGCCCTTTTCTCCGCGTGCCACAGACAACTTCTTGTCCGGCCAAATTCACCCGGACATGCCACGGACGGGTTTTTGAACTGTCCGAACCACCGTCCGGACCACACTGGTCCGGACGAAAACTGATTTTCTTCTAAAATGTTCGTTTCAGCTCTGATTTAAGATCCGTTTGCGCCTATGCGTTCGTCTCTTCATCTAGTTTGCTCCTAGCTTGGTTTTCCTCATGTTTAACCAATAAATCTGTAAGATGAACAATAAAACATAAACTAGAGGAAAACTAACCAAAGTGGAGAAATGAGCAAGAAAAGTGCTAATATAATATATGAAATACACCCATAAAACATGCTCATTTGGACACTTATCACACCCCCACACTTACCTCTTTGATTGTCCTCAAGCAACACCATGTACCAAAGTAAGTAGGAAATGCTCAATACTAACAAATATTATTATGAAGGGTAGGATAAGGAGGTGAACGGTTCATGATCTTAAAATTTTCGAGGAGTGTGATCCATCAACTACTGGTGGCATAGGTGTGCTCAGGGTAAAAATAAAAATTAGAGTTTGAGGGTATGATCCGGAGTACTTCAATGCTTCTCAGTTAAGGTGACTTTGAGATCTTTTACCACGGCCAACTTCTCTCAAGAATGGGCATTGAGGAGAAAACAAAAAGAAAAATAGATTATACATTTGTTTCACTTTTGCATAAGAGATGAGGAGGTAATATGTAGGCATCAAGCCTTTGTATTTAAGAACACTCAACTCTCATTTGTTGGTTACCAATGGTGTCTCGCAAGTCCCTTGTTTGTTTTTATTATTTTTTAATAGAGAAGCACCCCTTAGCAATCCCTAAGAAAGAAGACAGAAGGTGGCCCTGAGCAATAAAAATCCAACCATTGCAGATCATTTGGTCACACCGCATAAAAAAATGCTCCTCAAAAGCAATCAAAATTTTAAAATTTTTGTACCATTTATCCCACAATTCATAACAGTATTTATTCATAAAGAGAACAACCCACATATAAAGGGTCCACGATATTGAATTTGGACAAACACAAGATAAGCAGAGAGATTAAGCACTTTAAGCACAAAATGTCACCGAAAAGGGCACACTCCCCCACACTTAAATTGGACAATGTCCTCATTGTTCACCAGAAAAACAAGAGAAGGTTTCAGAAGACCTTTTCAGTAAGTAGATAAAATATAGAAAACATAAAGGTCACAAATAGGCATTTTAGCATAGAAGCTCTTTACAGCAGATTTTAGCAAAATAAAAGCATAGTTAAAGAAACGGGTACTCCCCTGAGATTGTTTTTGCTAGCGTTATAGGAGTTCCCCCACACTTGAGCTTCAGCCTCAAGTAGCGTTGCGTGATTGCAGTGTAGACATGAAGTTGCACCTGCATAAGACACTAGAAGCAACCATACTACAAATGGGGTTAAGAGTTAGCAAAAACAAAATGTAAAGAGAACCTGAAAATTAAAAGAAAAATAAAAGCAAATAAAAGATAATTTCATCCGGGTTGCCTCCCGGGAAGCTGCCCTTCTTTAACGTCGTTGGCTAGACAGTACCACCATGAAGTCAGCCGTGATCGAATATGAACGTTGAAGTTGGCTTCAACGGGTGGGTGGGGCGGGCATCATGGATAATTGATAAACGACCCGGATCAAAAGGAAAAGTTATCCCAACACTTAGAATGTAGAAGTGCAAGCTCCACTGATCTTTAGTCAGGTGGAAGTGTTGAGATTGTTGATCCTTGGTGCGAAGATCGAATTTTGGTGGAGCCTCCTCTTCAAAATTAAGGATGAAAACATCCTTCTCTTCAATGAGCGGTGCAGGGAGAGCTCTGGGGCGGACTTTGTCTTCTAGTCCGGGATCAAAAGGGAAGGTGGCCTCCACACTTAGTGGGTGAACTTTATGCTTCCACCTTACATCATTGTGGCTTAGGTGGGGAAGGCCTTGATCCTCCAGACGAAGATCAAAGTTGGACGGCTCCTCCTCCTCAATTTTTAAGATGTAGATGTCCTCATCTTCTTGGTGAGGCTCATTGGACGAGCTTTGATGTAAATTAACTTCAGAGGGAAGTGGCTCCTTGAAATCGACTATAGCACTCTCTTCTGATGGCTCGGAGGGAGGCGACATCTCCTCCTTCTCAAGGTTGAGGATGTATCCACCCTCATCTTCTGGGTAGAGCACAGTGAAGGAGGGGAAATAGTAGTTGATTTCAGAGGGAGGAGACTCCATGAAGTACAAGGAGAAACTCTCTTCTGAGGAGTTGTCTTCATAATCAAGCTGATGGTTGTTTGGTGATGGATTCTCTGATTCGAATATGGGAGGAGGTGGAGAGTAGCTTAAGTCCTCAGTAGGTTGTTCCTCCTCGTGAACCACTGCATTCAGTTGTTGAACCGGTTGTTCCATGTGTTCTACCTGATCTAGCGTTCTTTGCTGGATCATTTCAGAGTTTGAGGTAAAATCTGCCATCATTTCTCTTAAAATGGCGTTGTCTCTCTCTATTGCAATCATAGGACAATGTGAACTTTCATGGTCTCCTCCACACTCTCGGCACACAAAGATGGGGATAGGCTTGGGAGATGACTTGAAATCCTCCAAGAGAGCTCTCAATTCAGCATTTGGGTCTGAACATTGGGGGCTTTCATGGTACTCTCCGCACCTTAGACAGACACTCCATTGATTGTAGTTCTCTGCGCCATAGGGGTAACCATACCAATCTCCAGCTTGATCGTAGTGACCATTCATCAGAATTAAGTACCTTAAAAACAAAACAAAAATTTATACACAAAAGGGGCAAATAACGGAAGTAAAAGAAAAACTAAACAGATAATAAACCAGATAGTTGGACCGAAGTAGCCGGCAACGGCGCCAAAAACTTGTTGGGCAAAATAGTAGTTACACTATCTTGCTACTTATGAGCAGTGAACCCAATCATTGTAGTACAACAAGGTCGTATCCACAAAGACTTGGCAACTATCTAATTAATTATCAAGTTAGTAAATGTACAAGAAGATAAATAAAAGTGCATAAAATGTAAATTGGGGGTTTAGCCGGAGGCAAGCTTGATTTGTTTTAGGATCAGTGCAAAAATAATAAACACAGTAAAATAAAGTAAATTAATTGATGTGGATGGAAAAAGGTATCCTAGGATAGCGGGGGAATTGCCTAAATTACTTAAACAAATTTATAACCATGTCTCAATTATTTATTGTCTATCAGAGTCAATAAGTGTCAGTTACGTACTCTTAATAATAGCCTCAGTATTTTCCTGCTCAATCCAGAGTGTAAATACCAAGGTTTATTCCTTTGTGGTACTTTGACTATCTCAAAATCATATGTTGATAGTTACCATAAAAATGCAGTAGTTTGTCGCGTAAAGCATTTAACAATATTTGTTAAAAGGAATTAAAACAAGTTTAATAAGTGAGACAAGTAATAAATATTTATTTAAGTACAGACATTAATTATAATCCTAATTTGCTCTATTTGTCTGTTTAAGAATTTATCTTGTGACCTTCCTAAATCATAGATAAGGACAACTCTTAATTAATTCAATAGACTTTTTACAATTAGAAAAAGTCTAAAATCATTAATTAGCATTAAGCAAGAATTCTTTTAATAACGGCGATGGATTTTATCTGCTAATCAAGGAGATAATATCTAGCGTTTGTCTTTCTTTGTGGTCTATTCTCAGATTTACAAAATCATTGAAATAAGAGAAACCGTAAATGCATAAAAATGATCAGTTCTTAAGCATTTAATAATTTAGAGAGACAAACAAATATTTATAAGCAAACTTGGTATTAAATAAGTCTGGATTATTTGGGGTTAAACCCCATCCTAGGATACGAATAAAAATCACTCAGACATTAACAGAAATAAAAAGAAAGCAGAGATAGCCATTATTTTGGAGACTGCCGGAGGAGACGGGACTGCGATTCGCTTCTGCTCCAGCTCCTTTTCTTCTCTTCTTCTTATCGTGCTTCTGCTTTGTGGTGGAATGAAGAATGAAAATAAAATGGAGAAGTGGGGGATAAGAGGATGGAATGGATCGTAGGTGTGGTTTGTGTTGTGGTTGATTGTCTGTTTAATGAACGGTGGTCAACTTTGGATTTAGGAAGGGATGATTTATTTGAGCAGAAGGAGCATGAGTTTTATAGAAGAAAGGAGGAGGAAGAAGACAGACTGAAGACAGGCTGGAACATGCGTGAGCAATTTGAGGAGTGCGCCGGCGCCTGATATTGCCGATGGAGTAGATAGATATGTTTGCAGACGCTGCAAGAAAAATGAGGAAGACGGTCGGCACGCTCAATTATTCTGGATCTGGGTTGCACCTCTATTTGTTGTCCGGTCATTTTTTATTGGACATGTTTATCTCTTGTTCGGCCATTTTTGAGCGGACATATTGTGTCTTCTGTTTGCTGTCCGGCCAAATATCCACGGACAGCTTTATCTCTTGTCCTGCCAAATATGGGCGGACGTCTCTATGAACCCATCCTATTTCTTGTCCGCCCTTATGTCCACGGACTCGCCATTCTATTCATTCTTTCTTGTCCGGGCTTTTTCCCACGGACGGATCCTCAATTTGGGCGCGTCCGGACCAGTGTCCGGACCACCCTGGTTCGGACGCTGCGATTGTGTCCGCCCTTTTCTCCGCGGACGTGCCACGGACAACTTCTTGTCCGGCCAAATTCACCCGGACATGCCACGACGGGTTTTTGAACTGTCCGAACAACCGTCCGGACCACACTGGTCCGGACGAAAACTGGTTTTCTTCTAAAATGTTCGTTTCAGCTCCGATTTAAGATCCGTTTGCGCCTATGCGTTTGTCTCTTCGTCTACTTTGCTCCTAGTTTGGTTTTCCTCATGTTTAACCAATAAATCTGTAAGATGAACAATAAAACATAAACTAGAGGAAAACTAACCAAAGTGGAGAAATGAGCAAGAAAAGTGCTAATATAATATATGAAATACACCCATAAAACATGCTCATTTGGACACTTATCATATAGCTAAATTAATAATTTTATATTTTATATTTAAGTTTTAATTTATTAAGGGCCCATTTAAAATTTCAGCACAGGGCCCCTCGAATTACCGAGCCGCCCCTGCCCATGCGAATAATGAAGCAGAAACAAAATATAATAAACAACAACAATAAATAACCGCAGTGACGAACGAGATACTAACTATGTCATCCTAAATACAACTCAATAACTATGACAAGTGAGCACTTATAGTATTCCCAAAGTTATCACGTACTAACATGAATCAATCCTAGATGCGTAATAAATAAAGGTCGAGGTCATCTACCCACGATCCCGCACTTCGACGCCAATCATCATTCACCTGAAACATAAAATATTGGTGCCCATGGAGGGCTCGGCACTTGACCGAGTATGTTAACTATGTTATCCTAGACCCTTTAGGTCACTTAGGTCAATTAGCCGTCTTAACATGAGATTCGTTACATGCTACCGGTTTACAGATTTAATAAAACAGTAAATACATGGAAGGAAAACATTTAAACACAACCAAGACAGTCACTACATTCACATACAACACGATACATGCGTAATCACAACAAACGAAATAAAGCGTTAGATACGTTGTCTTTCAATAAACAATCTGATTCTCGTTATATGCCACCGATCTCTCAGGTCCTCAACACTCTGTAGACCTTATCGCGTGTTGGGTGTCAAGTTAGGACAACCCGTAAATTTTATTTATTAATGACAGTCGTCCTGGTGGCACCAACGGTAGTGCATTCCGGCCAAAGATATAAGATCTCGGGACTTCCTCTTTGCCTAAAAGGCGTCATTTAGTTTGTGGCAAGAAGCCTGGTACCAACGGCGGTACATTCCGGCCAACGATCTATGTAGGCTCGAGTGGACTTAATAGAGTGGGAACCCCGATCCGGGAAGAACACTCAGTGATCATTATGCGCAACCTGCTGGAACGAATGCAGACCAGGATTTAACTAGACACGTTTATTATTAGGTTATGGAGTACTCATTCATTATACGGCTGCCCTTAGGGTCTTACGCATACCTAGAAATAATCTAAGTCGTATTCACGTTCGAGGTCCATGTTCTAGAGACCGATATAGTCGTCTCGTACCTTAGTATTTTACTTAGGGTACTGTGTATATGATTATAATACTAGGTGTATTATTTAAGTAACAACTTCATCATATTGATCGTATATGTATGTTTATATAAGCCGATCTATAATCGACGTAGTATTAGTCCGAAAGGACATTCGTATACAATAATGATGATGCGATACAAACGGTCAAGTATACATTTCAACCCACACATACGTGCATATAAGCATATGTAACATTCTTAAACACACAATAACATTCACTTGACAATCAAGGAATTAATCCACACACATCATGCATTTCACACATATCACTCTTGTCATATACACAAGCAATACCCGAACCCGAGGTTTTCCTGGTTCAGACCACACAGTGAACATACTGTACACCGACGAATAACGCTAGCGTGACGAGGGCACGCCTCTCCTCTACGTTCCCGGAACTCGAATCCCGTAGTCCGATCTACTGTAATATGTATCTAATATTAGTACCCACGTTTGGAAGTTTGCTGATCAGCCATAATAATTACCACCCGTGGCCTGCAGTTAACCCTAGTGATTGGTTGGTTGTTTAACTCGGGTTCATATTTTCGTTGTACGGTTTAACTTACGAATATATATTATCCAATACCGTATTTTATTCAGTACATGGAAGTTGGATTCTCGGTTATTATGATGTCCAACGCGGTTATTCGTCCTCGAATAATTATGTACACTTACTTTTACGTGTATGTATTAATGCTCACAAGTATATATGTGTATATGTACATCTATATTTTTGGTATATATATATTCGTTCGTACGTATATGTTATACTCGTCATCACATTGTTACGCGTTACATGATGGTAATTACTTAACGATCGATGTTGTTTATCTAATTTGATTCTTGTATGTTTATGTTGCACACGCACGTAGCACTTATACGTATTCGTATTTGCGTTCATTATAGGTCGAGTCACATTATAATATACATCCTTGGTCATATTTCCACCTCACATGTATTACTTACTATCCACATGTACATATACATGTATATTTATATTTACAGCCTCACATATTACTTTCCATCCCATATTAAAATTCCATGTTATATGAATTATATAGCTTCTCATATTACTTCATCACTCCACGTAAAGAGTATACTGTTCAATTGTGTCGTTTATTCACACGTTTCTTATTGAAACTTTATTTCGAGATTATACAGTATGCGTTTATACATTGTCATGCCTCTTTTAATATAAGGTTTCTACTATACAATATATTTTCTCTAATTCCCCAACCTAGACTTATCATCTTATGTAATTATTTGCAAGACATGTGTACAACATGTTAATTCCTTAATGATATACTTCCTCATACTTTAATAAAATGTCACGTTATAACATTTTAACTTTATAGTATAATCTGTCTAAAATTTCCAAATTGACTATTGTATTTACGGTATTATCAATCCCTTCCCATATATTTTAATTAATTATAATATCAACCCAATTATTATATTGGCTACATTTTTATCTTTATTTAATTATAATATAAGGTTTTCAACATTGTAACATACACACACACACACACATATATATATATATACTAAATCCCGAACAGCAACCCATTTTGTCCAGATTGTTACACTTTCTCCCCACACTTCATTTTTATTACATATTACCCTCTTTATTTTTATAAACTTGTAATTTAATACCAAAACCTTATATCATACATATTAATTATTTGAATCGCAATTCTAATCCAAAATTTTCCCTAAATTTCGTACAACCCCAATAGTTTAATTAATTCTCAAATCATCACCAACTTTTCGGTAATTACACTCTAGCCCTTAAAGTTTTTATAATTGTTATACTTTGATACTTAACTATATATTATAACCCTTAATTAATTAAATTACTAAAATTAGCCCAACATTCATCCAAATTACAAACAGACCCCTAGTGGTCAAATTTATTCCATCTAGGCCATAGAACTTTTGGAAATTACAAAGACACCCATATAGTTTTATAAATTTCATTTTTAATTTAACACTTCATTAAATTACCAAATAAATTTATTTAGTTTTCTAATTTGGTCAAATGTCATATGTGGTCAATGTTGACCACCCCAAATATCTCCTTTGACCCATATCCACTATAATTATGAAAATACCCCTTTTATTTTCTCTAGTTTTACAATCAACACTTTAATGTTATAAAATTGTATTTTATATTTTCTAGAATTCTTAAAACATTCCTCCTCGGTTTAATATTAGTTCAACACCCCATATCTTTACTAAATTTCATTTTGAACCCATAAATGATCTTTTATTTATTTATACACTTGTAAAATTTATTTAAATTATATTGTAACACTATATTTAATTCAAGTAACATCTAAATTCATTAATATCCACCTAAAATATTCCTAGGTGATTATATTCACTAAAATTATATTTTTGCACTAGAATTTTTATATAGTTCATTTAATCACTCTAAAATTTAATAAATAATCACTATTTTAAGCTCTAATAAACATAATAAAATTAGCCTAAATACATGGCCTTAAACATAACATAATATTAAATATAAAAAAAAACATTAAAATGTTCTAAACCCACCTCCCAACTCACGGCTTATGCAGATTTTATTTTTAACACCATTAAATTAATACTTTTCTTCATTATACACTTATAAAAATCAACTTAAATAGGTCATTATGACATAGTTTCACTAATCAAATATTTAGCCCTTAATTTTCTACACATATTTAGGACTTAACTAGCATACATACGCACATATGCTCTCGGTTGTTGTACAGATTTATGTTTAATTTCTTTAAATCATTTGCTTTCATTATTAATTTGTAGACTTGATTTCAATAAGTCATTAGCACCTAATTTAATAACCAAATACTTAATCCTTAATTTCCTCCCCATATTTAGGATCAAAACAGTCTATACACTCATCTATTCACGGTTTTATTTAGTTCTTTTCAAGCTAAATAACTTTTAGGATAATAAGTAATAAGCATTTAAAAATATGTTTCTTTCATCATTAGTTCATAACTTTGCTTAAAAAAAGTCATAACCATCTCAACTTATTAACCACCCCATGCCCAATATTTCTACACATTACCACGGTTTAACAATATATATTATACACACAAATTTTTCGGTAATGTACATTTTTTATAACTTAATTTCTTAAGGTATAAAGCAAGGTTACAAGTGTATTTACCTTAGTATGTATACAAGGACTTTTCCACCAATTTTTGTTTCAGCCACTCAACCTCCAATATTCACTGCACTACATTGTAAATACACCTTCAGTTACATATTTTTTTGTTTACAAAAATTTCTTCACTTAAACAGCAAGGTAGTCATTAATATATGTATATATTAGTGCCTTACCTTTTTATAATTTGATTTCACTCTTGGAAAATCAGCCCCTTGTTTCACGGTAGTTTGAGGGGAGAAAATATCCCATTCGGTTGTACATATACAAAGAAAGAAGCCATGTTAGTGCCTTGGATTACATAGGTTGTTTAAGGAGCTTGAGACATGATTTTTAAACTTTTAAAGAGTGTATCTTACCTTGGTGTTTGAAGGGTTTTCAGGCAGGATTTTTGACTGCCTAAACCAAGGAAGAATAGCCTCAGATTGGTGTATAAAAGACAAGGAAGAATGAGGTTCTAAACAGTCACAAGAAGCCACGTTTTTCTACCTTGTTTTTGAGCTCCTTTCCGAGTATTTATGCAGCTCTTTGGAAGTGATTTTCAACTCAGTCCAAGGCTGTAGTACAACTCCTTGCGCATGGAAAGAAAAAGGTAGGAGGGGACGTGAATACATGAGGTTATCGGTCATATATATAGCAAGGAGAATGAGGTATTTTCATGGCATTTCTTTACCTTATTTGTACCGATTTCCTCTTGTTTTTATAGATTCCTAGTGGCCCATGCTCCAGGAATTTTTGGCCACAATGAGAGGGGAAACTAGTGCTGATTTACAGCAGTAAAAGGAGGTCTTAACATGGGAGAGAGGTGGCTTATAAGTGCAGTTATTTGTTGCTGTTACTTGCTGTTTTACATTGGAAACAGAGGAGTTGTTTGCTGTTCTGCTCCTTTGTTTAACAGCTGGAGCTGTTGCTGCTTACAAGCTAGAAATGAGGGAAAGACACTTGGTGTTTGCAAGCTAGGGAAAGGAGGAAATAAAGAAAAGAAAGGAAGGAAGTGTTGCCCTAAGTAAATTGGGGAGGATGACTTCAGCTTGTTTTCTTTTTCTTGTTTGCTGATGTGAGAATCAGAAGTAGAGAAGGGATCATGCTTGCTTCTTCCTTGCTCTGTACGAAGCAGCGAAGATCAGAGAAAAAAAGAAAGGGAAGAAGAGGGATAGAAGAACAAGGGAAGATGGGTCAGGGCGGACGCAGGGGAGGGGCAGGGGGCTCTAGCCCCCCCGAAAATTTTAAAAATTTGTCAAATGCTC
Source organism: Limonium bicolor (assembly GCA_023374045.1). Taxonomy (NCBI): domain Eukaryota; kingdom Viridiplantae; phylum Streptophyta; class Magnoliopsida; order Caryophyllales; family Plumbaginaceae; genus Limonium; species Limonium bicolor. The sequence continues at coordinate 263,057,941 of CM041776.1, forward strand.
TCATAAATTTTTGTAAAAATACAACATATTATAAAGTTTTAAAGAATGAAAGTGTCAAAAATTTTTTTTACCCCCCTAAACAAAATTTCTAGGTCCGCTACTGGGATGGGTACTTGTTTCTTCCCTGCTGATTCTACCGAATGAGGGGAGGGGAAGGTGAGGTTGTTGTCATTTGCAGGAAGAAAAGAAAAGCAACTGTCGTGGGTTGAAGCAGAAAAGAAAGAAGGGTATTTGAGAAAAGTAGTAGTACTTCCGTAGCATGGGGAAGGATGAGAGAAAAAGAAGGAAATGTATTTGTACTAGTTTGGTACTTTATTTGTTATTTATTTTCCAATTCGGTTTTATGGTCTTCTCTTTCCAGGATGTGCAGCCGGCTAGACATAGGTTTTTTTTTTTTTTGGGGGGGGGGGGGGATTTGTAATTTTCATCTTTTAATATTCTAGCACATTCTGTACACTTGTTTCTCTTTTGACAATTATTTTTCCCTCTCATTTCCTTATTAAAATCGGATACATATAAAGGGGAAAGGCTTTTAAATTCTTATACATCAGTGTTACATACTAATGATGTGTTAGTTGGTAACACGTATTATTTTCTTGTCTTAGTGTATGTATGTAAGTGTATTTTGCACTTACAGTTGTTTTGTCTACATAAATTAGTTTATATAGTTTAGTGAGTGATATTTATGATATTGAATACATGTAGTATAAATTTTAGGAGCTGATTTCTCCTTTATAATATTCTCTCTTTGGTTAGAGATTTAATGTATAGTTTAGTGTCCATTAGACTGTATATCTACATAATAATATTTATAATGAGTATTACTCATTTGGTGAATAATTATTAATTATTCTCTTTATTTAAATTTAATCCTTATTAATTAAGGTAATAAATATTTGGGGTATTTCAGCCTGGGGCTTTATCGTCACCCAAAGAGGCAAGAGCTGATTTGATGTCGTTGTTCTCAACGGGCTGGGTTAAGAGAGTCCAAGAAGCCTGGTCCAGAGTTCTAACGCTGTCCAAGATGAGATCAGCAATGGAGAATTGGGGGAGAGTCCTAGAGCCAAGAAATTGGCGGAAGTGCGCAACCAAACAGTTCTCAATGTCAACCGAGGTTTTGAGGACTTCCCCTCTGTCGTTCATAATGGACGTAATGGAGTTTTTGTTCCTTCTCGCTAGTATAGCTCTATGGTAAAAGGATGTATTAGAGTCCGCCAGCTTAAGCCAGCGGGTTTTCGAGAGCTGGTGAAGGAAAAGAAGCTCATGAGAGTCCCTAACAAGAAGGCAATGCCTTAGGGATTTTTCCTGAGAGATAAGAGCCAGATTCCAAGGGTCCAGGTCGAGGCGCATCTAAACATCCCTAAGCTCATTTCGTATATTCTGGCTTTTGTCCCCAAGGGACCCATATTCCATCTTATGAAGATGAGTGAGACCAGATCTTAGATGACACATCCTTTGAACAATAGTGAAAAGATGGCTCCCTCTTTGAGGAAGATCCCATACATCACGAACAAGGGGCAAAAGGAGGGGTCTTTGGTCTAGAGGTTAAGAAATTTAAATCTTCTCTTGCGGGGAGCAGGAGCTGGAACGGAGATGACCATGGGGCTGTGATCCGAAACTAGGGGGGGGGGGGGAAGAAAGGAGGCATAACTAGTTTAATCTCAATCTAAAACAACTATTAAATTAATGAAAACAGAAAACAGGAAATTGAGGGGTTTAATTGATGAAATTGTAACTCTAAAATTAAGTAAAATAAACAATAACAAGAACAATAACAATAACTGCAGAAAGGAAAGTGTTGATTTTCTTGATAATTATGGGATAAATCCCGGTTTATTACTCCTCCTAATTATCGGTTCCCTTCTTAATGTGTTTACCAAATTCTAGATTAAAATCCTAGATAAGATTATTCCACGTCAGGTCTCCCGCTTGATGAAATCTAATTAACAATTACCAAACCCTAACTCTCGTTATGAATTTCCTAATTACTAACAACTTTAAGCACGACCTAGTTAGATAATCAGTTAATATTTTAGAGGAATTGCCGTCTCCAAATTAACTGTTTTTGTTCCTGTAGTCTATTCAATTCCGCAGTTCTCACTTGTAAGCAGACAAACTAGTAATATCTACTAATATGCCAGACCATCAGAGAATTAATATAAACAAAGAACAAAACTTTAATCTGATTAAAACTGGTAAAATCACAAAGATAATGGAACCTCAAATTCGGATTACATAGCAAACCGGAATCTAAAACAACTACTCAGACATCGGAGAAAAATAAATAATAACAATAATAAATAGTTTAAAAAACATAATCTAATTATGGAACGATGACGAACTTTTGCTCTGGTCTGTCAAAACTGTCTGATGTCTACCTTCTCTGTCTGAATTATTATCTGCGTGCGGCTAGGGTTTGATGTCTGCTGTTTCTATTTCAATTCTGTTTTTAATATATTCCACGATGATGAAAATAATTATATCCCTCTTCAATCTTGTCAAAGATTGTGGCTGTATCTTAATACATGGGCCGTCTTCTATGCGTGCATGTGAGAGTCTGCTGCTCCAAATTGTCTGCCAAGTAGCCAAATGAGGTGGGCCGATCCCATGTGGTCCCATCTTGCTATTAGGTCGTAGGTTCATCGTGACAATCTCGTCCTTTTGCTATGTGCATGTATGTATATCCATGCGGCCCAACTCCAGGAAAATGTCTGCGCTTGCGCATGATGTAGCCTTCCAATGTCAACCATCAAAATTGGCCACTCGTCCCGTGAATGATGATGTGAGTAGCATGGGCCATGCAGTTATTCAACGGATGAATAAACTCATAGTAATATACTCCCTCCAATAATATCTTTTATTCTAGAAATTTACACACTTATTAAGAAAAATGGAAAAAAAGACGCATGTAAACCTCTACTTTTTCTTTTTCATCTAGATAATAATTACTTTTGTGTTGAATAGAAAGGTTAAAAATGGAAAAAAGTGTATCAAAAAACTAGAATGACATGTATTGTTGAACAAGAGTCACTCCCTAAAACGACAGATATTAATTAACGGAGGGAGTATATGATGATAGACAATGATTACTGCTCCTGTTCACGTGAACTTCTTCAGCGCAAGAATATTATATGATCCGGGAATGATTATACAACAAAGACTCGGACCATGACAAAATCGTGGCAGTAGCTTCCGTTCTTCCTGGTCCGGGTTTGTAAATCGGGACACAAACCTGGATCATGCTCCAATCTGTCTAGTAGCCTATGTTTGGGGTTTGGACACATTTCCGAACATACCCTAAAATGCATCAAAAAAGATGTTTTGACTCCCGTTTGGCCCCGGTTTAATCGTTAAGATTGTGGCATGTGTTTCTAGATCATTTTCTTCAGCGTTTTTGATCTGTTTAATCATAAAACCACAAGTAAGAGGATTTCTTCACATATAATGTAAATTAACATATAAGTAAGGAATTTATCACATAAACGCATAAAGTATTAATCAAATTAAGCATAGAAATATAGATAAATTCCGCACTTATCAGTTAACTAGGACCCGATCAATTTTCCCTAAGATGCGACAAAGATTGTACTGGTTATTCCAACAAGTGAAAAAGCGCCCATAAAAGTGGAGGTCCTGCAACTCTGCCCTGGAGACACAGTAAGCGAACTCACGATAGTCCCTAGGGTAAGGTTTACGGCTGCTAAGCCTATCTTGTGCATAGAGGATATTATTAAAATCCACAGCTACCATCCAGGGGCCAATGGTACTCTGGCTAAGATTAATAATATCCTCCCACAGGAGAAATCTCATAGCAGGATTGTTGCTCCCGTAGACTATAGATAATGTAAAATCCGAGGTGCCCCTGATACACGCCTTGCAATAGTGGATTTGGTAAGAGAAATGGATATGGGTGAAAGAAATCATAGAGGGGTCGAAAAGAACCCAAATGCGGCCACTCTGATGAGCCCCATAGTTGTGGAGGATACTCCAGGTAGGGAAGAAGTGGGTTAGAATGGAAGGGTAGTTATTAAAAGACACATGGGTTTCAAGGGGACCAAACGCACAAAGATTGTTGTTGGTCACAAACTTTTAGATCTCAAGGAGTTTAGGGCGGTCGTTACACCCCCTTACATTCCAAATGCAAAATTCATAGGGAGGGGGAGGGGGTATTGAGAGAAGGGGGAACATGGAGAGGAATTCCCTCGTCTAGAACATCAAAAGTATTAGCGAGCTAGAGCGCAAGGTCCTCGGGATTAGGATTCAGGGCCTTAACAGTAGGGCTCCTACCATTAGGGGGCACCACCTGCCAAGCTGCTTCAAGGTTTGGTTCGAGAACAAGTTGGAGGGAGGGCGACATAATCACACTGGGGATATTAGAGAAGGAAACAGGGGAAGAGGAACAGGGGGTACTAGGACGAGAGGGGACTAGGGGGCAGAGGGTAAGCCAGGGCCGGCGCAGCACCAGGGGGGCAAGCTCTAAAGGCTCAGAAGGATGGGGGGATGGCTGGGTTGAATAACAGCAAGCTGGTCTTGGGTAGCGGGAGGAGCCACGGGAGTATACGGGGGTTGGGCTGACTGAGGAGGCTCTATCATAACTTGGGTGACCTGAGCTAATGAAGGGGTGGGGGGAGGCGGGCTTGACCACTTGGTTTGGGAGACCTAACAACGAATCATGAGATCTCCTTGATCGGGAGGGTCAGTGGAGAACAGATCTCGGACAGCGGGAAGAGGAATGTCCAGGGAGGTTATAGAAGGAGCAGGAAATAGGCTCCCATTCATAAACCACATGCTGGACCCGAGAGCCACTACCCGGGCCCACACTTCAGCTTCAACGATAAACACCAACCTGCAAAATGTCGTGGAGGCTCAACGATAAACGCTGAGTATGCTAGGTTTGGACCCTATTGGTCGTTTAAGTCGTATTAATCGTCTTTGCATTAGATTCGTTTCATGCATTACCGGTTTGCAGGTATATTAAAACTATAAATACATGAGTGACAGTATTATAAAATAATCAAGGCAGTCACTACAATTCACACACAACAACATATACATAACACATTCAAACAAGACAAAGCTATAAACATATAGTCGTTAAATAACGGTCTTGTGTTCATTTATCACAATCGACCACCCCGGGTCCTCATTACATTACAAACTCATCATACTTGGGTGTCAAGTTAGGACAACCTGTAATTGTATTCATTGATGGACAGTCGTCCTGGTGGCACCAACAGTAGTGCAATCTGGCCGAAGATATAAGATCTCGGGACTTCCTCTTTGCCTAAAAGGTGTCATTTAATTTGGTGGCATTAGGTCGAGTACCAACAGCGGTACACTCTGACCAACGATGTAACACCCCTAATCCTAAACCTGTAATAACGTCGCAAGTCGTAGCATAATAAGTAACAATTCGCAGCGGAAAATAAAACTATCTACCTTGGTGTTACACGCCGTTACTCACCCTTGTGAGTAACAAGGCATCCTTACTCTTTCCAACAATACAACTCCTCACGATGTGATGAACAGATACTGAGCTCTCTAATTATTACAAACCAAATCCAACTAAATGAGCGACTAACTGAATACAACAACCTCCTTAATACAATACAAAATAAAACCAAAGGTGTTTATTGAAAACACATCAGCTACCCCCGTATCCCGCACTCCGGTTTGAGTCTTCTTCAATAACCTGGAATGTTTGGCCCATTGAAGGGCTCAACAATCGAAATGCTGGTATGCTAAATGTAGTCTTAAATCATCCAGATTCCTTAAGTCATTTTAGCCATCTTGATATTAGATTCTTTACATGAAATACCGGTTCACAATAATAACAGTAATAACTGTAAACATTAAACACTCACATAACAATTCACCTGTAAACATCAATGTACAATAGTACACAACACCAATAACCACAGATCAATAATCCATAACAATAACCAATAATCACACATCAATAATCCATAATAATAACCAAACAAGATACGCGTATTAAACTCCACTTGTTAGTTGGCCACCTGGCCCTTATCCTTTAAACCAATCACTTAACCTTTTCCAATTAATTTCCACCTCAGACGTCATGTCAAGACAACCCTTACTAACTTATTAATGGGCGATAGTCCCCTAGGTTCCAATGGAACCGTTACCAGCTGACCTTATGGCCCTGGATAATTGACCGATCCGGTCGAACCTGTGCACCTACGGCAGTGCCCTCCGCCATCCTCGAATGTGATTGATGGATTCCCTTGAGTGACTTCCCATTGAAGTCTCTCGTAGTGATCACGATGCGCAACCAGAAAGTCGAAACAGTCTGGATTCCTCTCTTTATAAGTTAGCCCTTTAGTCAGTGATACAGTAACCAATCCTTGAGTTAAGACTATAACAGTTGACCATCAGTTAGGTTCAATAATACCTAAAGGTCAGTTAGTCTTGTTCCAGTTTAGATGTATAAACTTCCAGTCATAAGACGTTCGCGTAACAATAAAACACAACAGTGTCGAGCAATAATAATGTGGGATGAGGAAGAAGTAGAGGTCCGAGGGGTTGAAAAAGGGGAGCGATGTTTCTTGACGTGCAGTGCTTTCGTAGGTGTTGTTTCTCTGAAAGAGTATTTGTAATAGGTTGTGGGGCCTCTTCTGGTGTCATTTTGGGTGTGTTGTGAGCATGTGTATGCTCAAGTTTGTTGCAAACTCGTTGTTGTTTCTCCTTCTTTGCTTAGTTGTACCCTCAGCTGTATTCGGATGTGGTGGGTACTCTTTTTCCCCCCTAGTACTTTTTTCCCCACTGGGTTTTTGTCTAGGGGGGTTTTAATGAGGCCCGGTAAACCTGTCCGCCTGGTTCTCCAGGTTTTAATAAATGGAATATCTCTAATTATAAAAAAAACAGTGTCGAGCAATACAATATACAATATCATATACATAAAATCACAGATATCGCTCTTAACAATTAAACACACAATGTCTGGACCTTAGGAAAATCCTTAGGACATTCAGACCACACAATTAACATACCGTTCACCAAGTAACTGCTAGCTTGACAAATTCCTGTTCAGTAGTTCCTTCCCGTACGCTGTTATATAAACATGCAATACCGGGTAAAATTAATATAACTATTCAGTAAATATTACAATACTGCCACTGTAGCGTTTATACTCGTTGTATAATAACTCTGTATGATCTTTATTTCCCCCTGTTATTTAACAGTGGTTCTAGATAGTTCATTAGTTCATTATTTTATGTGATCTCCACATGTGATAATGAATTTCTATCTTGTAGTACATCTTTATTCCATTAATCATTTATCTGTAATTATTCTCACTTATTCCATCTATCAATCTCCTTTGGTTGTTTTTATTACACCCACATTTATTTTATAAACTTTATATTATATCCCATAATTGTTTCCACTTATTCTTTATACTATACAATTTGGTTATTTTCATTATAACCACCTTTATTTAATAAGCCTTATATTATACTCATAATATACCATAATGCATTATATTACTTAGTTTCAATTCCTTTCTTTAATAAATTATAAAACCAACCTTATTAATTTCTGTAATTATAAGTTGGACACAATAACTTTTATAAATTACCAAATAACCTTATAAATTTGGTATTTATATTTTGGGCACATTAACTTTTGTAATTTACCAAATAACCACATATATCTTTTCGGTAATTACAATTCAAATACTCCAACTTTTATAATTTACTAAATAACCATATAACTTTTATAATTTACTAATTATCCATATTAACTTTCGGTAATTATAAAATGAACATTCTAATTTTTATAAATTACCAAATGACCACATTAATTTTCGGTCTTGACATATACTTTCTTTATATTTACATTTTAATCCCAAAACTTTATATAAGTTACATATTAACTTATAAACTATAGTTTTAATTTAATTTCTTTAAATACCGAAATGGTCCTTATAATTTTGCAAATTATGCATTCGCCCCAAATTAAATTCAGTTTTACACTTATACTTTCATAAATTACATATCCACCCTTAAACCTTTATAAACTTAATATTTTATGTCATAAATCATTTTAACCCAAATTTTTTGGTCAACACTTTGACCAAAACTTAATTTCATAATTAATTCTTTAATATACCCATAAAATCAATTGTAATTCGATTTCACCTCTAAACTTTCCAATAATTACAACATAGTCCCAAAACTTTATAAATTATTATTTTAACACTTAATCACTTATTTAAATTCACCAAAATTCATAATATTAATTCCCACCTTATATTATAACATAAATATACCAAATCAACCCTTTAATTCTCGGCAATTGTTATTTGTATACTAAACTTTTCAAAAATTACTTTTTAACCACATAATTTATTAAACTAGCCATTTAAATACTTGTAGCTATTTTTAATACTCCCAAAATTTATAATATAAGTTAATATACTTATATATTTCGAAAATCACCAAATGAAACATTTAATTCTCGAATTTAATTATTCTTTACCATATAGTTTCAAAACTTGATTTAAACTTTATAATAAATACATATAAATGTATATAAGCCATATAACACTTCTAAAAATTATGCTAATGACTTAGAATGATTATAAACTCAAAATAGAACAAATAACTCTTAGACAATTCGGTTTAACCATATATGTATCTTAAATTTTTTTTGTGACACAAATATATACCTTAAGGTAATAATCTTACCTTATATGTTATAAATTATTTTCCTTGATATTTTAACCCAATATTTTTGGACTTAATATTAATAAGGTTTATACATAATTTTTATACCAAAGTTTGAAGCTTATATCAAACTTAAACTTAATAACCCTTATTTATAAAAACTTACTCTTTAAATCAAGACAATTCTTGTACTTGCTTTCTCCTTGAATTCTAAGCTCTTCCAATGCTATTTTGATGAAGAGAATTTGGCCTCCTTATGTAGATTTAGGAGATCCATGTGTTAGACTTCTAACAAGGATTTATAAATAATATTTGGAGTAGTTTTACAAGAGTTTACCTTAGGAATTTAACAAGGTATTTTCGGTACACCTTGGGGTGATTGTAGATCCAAGTTTCCTTCATGAAATAATGAAGAGAATATAGATTTAGAAGCCTTAAATTTTCAGAAATGATTTAAGTATTTTTGCTAGGATTTTCAACATGAAAATATACCTTAACTTAATCTTGTTGTTCCTTGTGTTGTTGTTTATTCTAGGAACCTCCTTGGAACACTTATGCTTGGCAAAAATAGCAAGGATTGCTAGGATGATTTCTTGCTTCAAGACTTAGTAGATTTAACTAGGAAAATTACATTAAAATGGTGTTAGAACTTAGAACACCATTAGTGGAGCTTTGAAGCTCTAAGGAAATAAACTAGCTAAGGAAGAAAGAAAAGAGAGGAGAATGACTTACCAAATCGGTGAAGTGAGGAGCAAAGGGTTGCTAGCTCACGTAAGGTAGTTTTAGAGAAAACAAGGCAATGAATGGAGGAATCTCACTTTGACAAAAATAATGTCAATAATTGTCTAGCTTTTCTTTGTTTATTCACTTGTCCCATGGCTCCATAAAATGACTATATTATTAGCTAGACTTACGGCTGAGACAATGAAGAGAATGGAGATTGATTGTCAATTAACACAAGAGGACAAGAGCTAAGTTAGGTAAGTGTTTTCTTTTGATTTCCTAAATAGAATTAACAATACTAATTGTCTCATTCTCTTGTAACTTACGGTAATGTGAGCTGTTGTAGGTCTTTGATTTCTTGTTAATTAATGACATAAGAACATGGCTATGTTGGTAGGTATTTTAGTTTAATTTTTGTGAGGCAATCAAGACCCTCTTTTCCTACACAAAATCGGCAATGGTGTTGTTTGTATGCACATGGTTTTTGTCTATATTTGACAATGAATTATGCTAGTTGGGTGGTGATTTCTTTTGACTAGATAATTAGCAATCAAACTCCACACTTTCCTGCACATTATCGGCAGCCCCATAGGATAGAACATGGCTGTTTGTTTGTTTATTTGCAACTTTACATTATTGTAGTCTAGATCTACTTTTGGTGTATTTAATTCTTATAGCTTTTGTTTAACTTATTCCTTTGTTGTTGTCTTGCAGGTAATCGGTAATGGAGGTCTTCTTTGACTGCAATTACTTGTTACATTATCGTATAATACATGATAGGATGAGTCATTATCCATAAGGCAATTTTCTAAGCCAAAACTAGCCAAAATAGACCCTAAATGGCGCCCAACATGGAGGTCAAATGGGACAGATTTTTAATTTGATTACTGTCACAATATATTGTATTAAGACCATATTATAACATGTAATAGGTTCCAGCATTTATTTGGTACATTTATATCATGGTAAAAGATGAAAGTTCTAAGGTAAAAATGCTGATTTTAGGTACCTTTTTGATGACAAAATCGGCCCTTTTTGTGCTGTGTTTAGCACTGGCATTAATTGATTTAGATGGTAAATTTATCCCCTTTTAATATTATCAACTCGTGGCTCCTCAAAAACTTCAAGGCAATTGCGTAAAACGCATTTTTGTGACACCCGAAGGTGCGTTTTTGTGCTTTAAGGATTTTCTGGAAAATAATTAGTCGCTATGAGTTCCAAGTTTTTATTGACATTGTTTATAGTCAATAATAATATTTTAAGGTGTTACATTGAGTTATATGGTTATATAAACTCGTAACTCAATTTCCGGGCTACCGGGACACTCCCGAGGCAAAAAAGAGTGTTAAGAAATTCGTCCGAGCACTTTGTTTATTTTTGAGAAAGTAGCTCGAGAATTCTCTTTATAATGGTGAATATTAATTATAGGAACTCTTAGAATAATTTATATTGGAGTTTGTGCCACTTCGGTACCTCTCCAGGGCACTCCCGGGGGTTTATGGGGCCCCCATCGGGAACCTCCGAGCACTTTGTCTTTAACTGAGAATTTAGCTTGAGAACTTCATCTTAAATGTTCATTAAAGTGTTATTGTGCATTTTGAATGACGTGTAATGCTTTACTTTATTTAATAAAGTATTTCCGGGACTTTCGGGCCTTAAGGGGACTCCCGGGCATTTTGTATTTTTACTCAGTTCTAACTGAGGACTTGTGTTTTAAAGGTCATAAAATGATCCTTGATTAACTTCATATGAGTTTTATAGATTATATAACTTGGTTAGCTTAAGGTCGGGCTTTAACGCTAGTTTTTGACCTTAAGGAGTTTAGGTGCGTTTTAGCGCCCAAGTGTTTATATACTTTTCTCAGGGTTTAATAATCCCCCAAATAATATTTATTTACATATATTTAATTATTTAAAGGTTTGGGGTATTTCAAACGATCTATGTAGGCTCGTTGAAGTTTAACATAGAGTAAAACCCGATCCTGGGAAACTCACGTGATCACTATGCGCAACCAGTAGCCGGTGGCTAGCTGGGTTTACTTATCAACACACTCATTAACTCTGCATCATTTGAATAATTTAATCAATTACCTAAAGTATAGTCTTAGGTTGTGGAGTATTCATTTATTAATGTAGCTGCCCTAAGGGTCTTACGCAAACCTAGAAGAAAGTCTAGGTCACATATTCATGTTCGAAATCCAATGCTCTAGAGACCGACATAGTCGTGTCTTGTACCTAAGTATTTTACTTAGGTTATTATATACATAATTATAATACTAAGAGTATTATATTAAGTAACAATAGTCACATCACATTGATCGCATATGTATGTTTATATAAGTCGATCTATAGTCGACGTAGTATTAGTCCCGAAGAACGTTCGCGCATAAATAGATAATGCGGGAAAAATAAATCACACAACATTTCACGCATATATATACCACATGTTGTTTAAAACACATCAAGAATATCTGAGCCCGAGGAAGCCCTCAGGACATCTCAGATCAAACCGTCCACATACAGTACACCACAGACCAAGGAAGCGTAAAACCCTAGCTCGTCAGGCGCCTTTGTCTGTCGTATATACGATCTAAATATTAATAACACTATAAGTCAATCCACATGACTTAATTAAACCCGGTACATCCGAATAACACTAGTAATCCCGACATTTCATCCCCGGATTTCAACAGTTAATTGTTTAGAGTATTGTTACGTAAAACTCGTTACTTGTAGTTTTTACGTACATTCAGGTTCAAATTAAGTCGGTTTATACAAGAACATGATGGTTCATAGTATTTTCCATTGTTAGGTTTTATCCCATTAATTCTCATGGTATTCATTAGTATATAAACATACATTCATATTGATACTTATGTATTAAATTTAACCAAATTCGGTTAAGTATACAAGTATACGTTTACAACCTATAGTTGCATGTATACATGCAACGTTAATTCATTTGATATTTTATGCTTGTATACTAATGTTTATAATTCATTATATGCGTTAATATCGTTCTCATTTGAACTTAGGCATATAATATATAGTTGCATGAATGCATATACTAATGTTATATGATATTATTATTTCACCATTTATTAGTACAATGTATTATAATATACAAGGCTTGTAACAAGTCATATTTAATTTCAAACTAAATAACTTGTACTTTATAACTTTACTAATGTAATAACAATCTCTCTTTTATATTATATAGTTCCCAACTATATAATATACTTATATTATATATATATATTTATATTTATATATATGCTTGCGCATTATATATATGTATATATATATATATCATGAACTATAACTCTTTGTATTACATGTTACATTCTATCATTTTATGTAAGATAATTAATCTTACTAACTTGTATTATACTACAAAATTTATATTAAGACTCTTATCTTAATATTATGTAACATCTTATAACATATCTTAATAATTCCTAAGGTTTATTTATTATGAACCTTAGTTTATAAATCTCATTTATTTATTCTTTGTCACATTATTTCATGTGAATATTCTTTCTTATACTAGTTTCATTTTAATCACATTTATACTACAATGATTCTTGCAACACTTACAATAATCTACTATTAGTCTTATATGATTATTTAATCATATTATATGACTTCTTCTATGTCATATAGTTATATAATCCATATGAATTACAAAGTTTATTTATAAACTTGGTATACTTTATAATATACTCATTTCTTTCTTAATGAATATTACTACCTTATAATTGGTATGACATTTAATAACATATTAGACCATAGTCTAAAAATCATTTACAACTTATATTAATTTCGGTACAGCCCATACTTTTATGGTTTTATGTTTTCAACCACATAACATTATGTAATGTTATAATTATATACTTATATCATATAATATGATATTTTATCTCATTAATGATTATAACCTATAGATTTAATCTAAGAAGTTTATATTGCCGAAAGGCATATATATTATAAATCTGATTGTTATCAACTTCCCATATTTTTCCATTATTACAATATTGCCACATATTTAATATAATGTTATACATATCATATGTTATAACATTTTAACTTTATAACAATTATAACCTATGGTTATATAATTAGTGGTTACATTGCCGGAAAGGCCTATGTATTATAATTCCATTTTTCTCCTTATTAAATACTTTTCTTTTATTCCAATTATACCACACATTTTATACAATGTTACATATACTTTATATTATAACATTTTAACCTTATAATAATTATAACCCATGGTTATATTTATTCAAAAATTCCGAACAGACCCAAGGGCTGTTCTTATTTATTTTCCAGTACATTCACTTTCTATATTTACATATTTCATAACATGTTATATATATATATATATATATCATATATTATCCTATTTCTTTATTTATAACATGTATAACCTATAGTTTTAGGTTCTATTAATTGCGAACAGACCCCATGGGTTGTTGCAATTTATTTCTCACCCCTTATACTTTTTATAATTACGATTTGCCCTAGATTATAACATATACTTTTAATATCATTAAAACTATATATTATACACTTTTCTTAATATAGCCTTTATATTATTCTAAAAATCACCAAATTTTACCCAAATGTTATAAACTGTTATATTTACAATTTTAACCCCAAACTTTTGGTAATCTGCATTTCTACCCCAAAAGTTTTGTAAGTTTAATATTTAACTCATAACATTATTATAAGTTCATAATTTAATTATTTATGTCATTAAATTTTGTCTAGGCTCCTAACATGGTCAATATTGACCTATAGACTACCGGTTTGACCACAATTATTTAAATTACAGTTTTGACCCAAACTTACTAAAAATTACATTTTGACCCCAAATTTTATAAAACTCATTTTAACAGCTTTTAATTCCTAGCTTTCGGCTATAATTTATACTTAGCCTCTAATTTTTTTTTATTACAAACTAACCCCAAATGATTTCGGTAATGTTTAATTTAATTTTTAAACTTGATTTAAACCTAATATAACATAAATTAAAATCGCCTAAAGTGCATGACCTTATTACAATATTAACATAGAATAAATATTACATATAAATGTCATAAATATAACATATGGTTTCGGCTTTATAGTATAGTTTTTCCCAATGTTTCTAAAATTATATTTTAGCCATTTAATTAATTCCTATGACATTATATATCACTTAAACATTCGGTTAACTAGCCAAAAATGTTATACAACATTTTAATACATAGTTGGGTTATAATCAACCTTATAAGTCCTAGGATTATACTATAATGTAACAAAATGGTATAAATACTTTATAATATGTAGGTTTAGTATACTTACTTGATTTTCAAGATATAATATTAATCCACACACTCCAACAGCTCACGACTACATATATATATATATATATAAATATACTTAAGTTAGTTTTTGAACATTAAACCACATATACACTTGATTAGTATATGATTTAGGTAGTAAATCAACTTACTTTGGTAAGTTTACATTTGAGCTTGTTCTCCTCAAATTAGGCAGAAGAAATCCAAGATTATAAAGCATCATACGGCAATATATATACAAGGAAAAACACATGTTTTAGTCATGTGATATAATGATCATTAAGGAGCATTTTAAGCTCATGAAAGGCATGTTTTTTACCTTGATATTGTAAGCTTATGGAGGCTGTTTAGCGCCTGTATTTTGGAGTAAAAAAGGTGTTAATAAAACCATACAAAGCAAGGCAATAAACCGGTGTGATCAAGGAGGAAAATGGCTATGGTTCACCGTGTTAAAATTGCCGAAAGTGGTATGTTTGGCATGGATCTTGCTAGATCTTGAAAGTATTGATAAGTATACTGAATGAACATGTAAAAATGAAGAAAATGAGCTGAGGAAATCAAGAATCCCAACCGAAAATGAAGAGAGAAGGATTTAGGAGTTTAATGCACATTTTTACCTTATAAGATACTTAAGCTTTGTTTCCCCTTCCTTTTGGATTTTTCAACCGTAGAACCCCCCTTAATTTGAGTACCAACTCAAGCTAGAAGAGAGGATGGAAATGAGATTTGGTTAAACCATTGGAAAGAAGAAGAAAAGGGGAAGAAATGACATATATCATGATAAATGAACTTACCTAGTTCAAGATGAGTTTCTCTAAAGAGATTGGTGTTTCTCACGTTACTGGAGGAAGAAGGGAGCTTCAAGATCTGGAAGGATATGGCTGGGAAGGGTGAAATGAAAGAGAAAAGCAACTTTGCCTTTTTAAAGAAATAAAAATGATATAAAGTGGAATAGTAATGGCGAGTCATTGTAAGATAATTTTAGTTAGCTTAGTAGTGAGGTAATCCCCTCATTTCCACCAACCTTGGTCAGTCCTTAGGGGTCAATGTTGACCATTGACCATATTAGACAAATGATGTTCAAATAAGTACTATTTGGGTACTATTCACAAATTGGTGCATATATTTCTGATTTTTTTTTTGAAAAACTTTGAATTAGACATTCTAATGTGGTACATTATGTCACATTAGTATATTTAAGGGTATTCAAGGCCCTAAAACCGAACAAAACTCATTTCGGAGACAATCTTCCAAAAATGTGCTTTAAGGAGTTTTAATGCACATTTTGTGTTCTAAGGTGTTTTTGAGCTTGGTTTTCTTTGATAATGGTTTTATTATGTTCATTTATGAGTTATAATTCTTAGGAATCAAATTTGGATCCTAAGGAGTTCATTTGGGCATGTATTTGCCCTAAATGGTCAAAGGGTGTAATTTTTGCTTTATAATGACCATTGTTGTTTAAAACAAATTGTTAAGGAATGTTTAGGCATTGATTTACATGATTATATGTTTTATCAACGTTTAATTAGTTTAGGGGTAGTTCAAGTATGGAGGCTTGGGAGCTGAATCTAGACAGGAATGCGGTTGAGGTCCATTGGATTGAAGGAAACATCAGGGGACCATTTCTTCAGAACCAAAGGGGACGAGAAAAGAAGTCAGGGGCCCTTATCTAACAATTTTTGGAGGTCTACCTCGCTATCAAATCAGAATAAGAACGATCCCTCGTCATGGAGCAGAATTTGGGGGGGGGGGGGGGTAGCTACAAAGCTCTAGGCCCTTTTCACGAATTATTTAACAGTGTTATAGCCAAAAAATTTCCCCCATATGAAGCCAACCAGAGTGTTTCTCCAATAATAAATTTCAGACAATAAATCGTGCTCCTCAATAGTAACATAAGGACTATCAATGTCTACAATGTCATTATTATCTTAGCGTAACGACATGACACAATTCGAATTCTATTTAGCAAGAAATATGTCTAGGAATGAGGGATTAGAGTGCGCACCTGGCGAAACTTTGTTCAAACGGTTTGGTCGAGGGGTTCTTTTGGCCAAAGTAATCTTTTTACCAGTTTGAGCGATGGCCCCCTGGGCATTAGAGAGCGGCGGAAAATCTTCGACCGCACCGTCCTTGAGGGAAGGGGAACTCGGGGCCTTAGGGCGGTACCCTTGGGAGTAATTTTAGCCATCAAAGCTCGGCCTCCGACACCGGTAGCAGGCACAAAAGGCAGCAATGGAGGGATTATGAGCAGCTCCGGAAGCTCGGATCTGGCTGATGGGGAGGATGGGCCGGAGGGACCGACAAGTTCCACAACTAGGTTTAAATGTCGCTGCGTATCGGGCAAAGTTTGACTGATTGGGGCGGGGGCACTAACCACAATTGACGACCCCAATTGATAATCAATGGAAAGCTTAGAAATTCGGGCAAAATTTCCACAGGAGGGGGGCGGGCCTTGCCGGGGCATTCTCCCAATTTGGTTAACCACAATCTGCTCAACATTATCAGCAGAGAAACCTCCCTTCTTAGAGGCCAGAAGTGACACATCAGAGGGAATACATTGACCAGACGAAACTGAGTCCAAGATTGACTCAGAAATAGTAGAAGCATGACCTGGAGTGGCTGGTTTTGGCGGCCCTGTCTCAGTTAGGCAAGGAGGCGCAGCCACAGAGGTAACCGAAGTGGGCTCAGCTTAACTTGACGTTGCAGGTGCCGTCTCAGAAGAAGTAACAACCACCGACTCTTCGCCAGGAACGAGGTGTGATGGAAAAGCAGAGGACTCAGCTCGGCTCGACATTGCAGGCGGAGGGAGCGATGGGAAAGAAGCCGACGGGGAGGAGACACCAGCCATCGGGACACCAGAGGGCGAAGAAGCGGGAGCGGAAAAAGATAGGCTATGGTGCAGACACGATAATGTGAGTGGTTGGAACTGGTGTATTTAAAACAATTGAGAAAGAAATTAATACTCAAAATATCTATTGGGCTGCAAACAAAATCCCGGTCGCAATAGTATAGTAAGACAGAAGAGGCCGGGTATCAAACCGTGGGACTTATAGCGAAATAATATAGTACCTAAGCTTTGTCACAAAAAGGGGGGAATTAATTGACTTGGTTTTTATAAAGTAAAACAACTGATAAAATTAACTGAGTGGAAGATAAATTAAACGGGACTCTGGGTTCAGGTTTATATAATATGACTAATTATGCTATCTCTACCGGTTTTATTATAATAGTTTGGCAAAATTCCTGTTATTATCTTAAGGACTAAATCATAGACTCAAAAGTACTCTTTTACCAGAACATGCTCGGTCTAATCTAGATTCGAGCAAAACACATGTAAACGGATTAAGTGCGAGGAATTATATTTTGCATCTGAAAATACTAACTTATTTAATCAAAATAAGTTTTCCACAGATTTATCGATTAATTAACCTGTCTATTTATCACTGATCTGATCAAAATAGACTTTGTAAAGTATTTTAATAAATTCATGAAATTTATTAAAAAGGCGAGAGATAAGCTTTAATCGTAACAAACTGTATTTAATTAAACCGGTAAAAATATAGATTACATAATTAAACAAACTATAATTTAACCTTCACCCGGAGTATATCCTCTTAGCCCAACATAGTTAAAAAGAAGACAGAATAAGAAGTAAAGAAATCATCCGGAAAAGATAATTAATTCAGCTCCACTATTTTGACTGCTAATATTTTGGACAGAGGTTGGACAAAATAACGGTATGGAAATGGAATGTTTTTATGGGATGAGGTGCTGTGTGGATTTTATGTGGTCATTATGTAGATGGGATGTATGACTTTTGGAGAGGTAATGGTAATTTTGTGGAGGAAAATGATATAAGTTTGGGGTTGGAATGAGATATATGTTAATGGAGGGTTATAGGTATATTTATAGTGATAATGGGGTAAAAAGGAAGGGTAAGTCGGTGGAAGAGGCGTGTGAAAAGATAAAATTGATTTATCTTTTCACACTATGTCGATTCTGCTCTGTTTGCTGATTTTACCGACGTGTCCGAACCAGTGTCCGGACCTGCATGGTTCAGACATGTCGACGCTGTGCGGAGCTTGCTTCCACTTGTTGCGTCCGGACCTGCATGTCCGGACACAGGTCCAGACAAGAATTATTTTGCCTCTAAAATCTTTGTTTCAGCTCCGATTTAATCCCCGTTTGTTGCGTTGGAATCCTCATGATTAAATCTACTTAATTACATTGCTTTTTCCTACATTGAACATATAAAATGCATTAGTTCATGTCAAAACATAAATCTTAGGAAAAAACGCATAATAAGTGGGAAACATGTGTTTCAGATATTGCAATTCATAAGGTATTTAAACCCTAAAAGTCTATATGTTTTGCACTTATCATATGGATGAGGGGAAAGGGCTGCGACAAAGGCACGTTACTTCTAGGTGGCGCAACGGCAGGAGGGCACATCAGTGAAGCTGCTGGCGGCGACAAGGGGACAGGAGTGGCCCTGGTGCTGATGCGCTTGCGAGCCATCAAGAGAACGAGGGAGGAGGGGGAAGCACCACAGTCAGGGGCCTTGCCACCAGGTGGCGGCCTGGCGGCGCGGTGGGAGCCCGACGGTGGCGCTAGCTAGTGGATTAGGAGGAAGAAGGCGACGACAGAGAGTAGAAATGGTCTGAAAAATCGCATGGAGAATCTACGCTTGAGGCGCGTAGAAAGCAACGGGTAGAAAAATGAAACTGGTTATGTTATGTCAACCCGAAACCAACCTGATGACTCGAAATCAACCGGAAATTGACCTGATACTCGAAATTAACCTGAAATCAACCCGTAATTGACCCGAAATTGACCTGAAATCAACCCAATATTAAAAATATTATACTATCAATACAAATTCTACAAAAGTTCACCATGACAATATAACATAACATATAAAACCACTAAACGTAAATGGTAACATGATTGATATATTTAGAGTTATGTCACATAACTATAAGTATATATATATTCTTTTCTATTTCAGAAATGTTTTCGGGTTACGGGTTGAAATCGGATTGGCAGCTCAAACCCAAAACCGACACGGGTTTTTAGCAACCCAACCCGAACTCGACCCAAAATTGTTTTCAAGTTGAAAATTGTAACTCAAACCCTCGTTTTAGTGTGTCAGTTTCAGGTTCGTGTCAAGATTGATAGGCCTAACATGTCCACATGTGCATCCACCATTTGTATATATAAAAATTCAGTTCACATAAAAAGAAACAAAAATATCAATGGGTAGAGTTTAATTGTTTGATTATTGTTTTATCTATTATATCGTGCTTACTTCTTTCTAAAGAATCCCTCAAATTTGGGTAGTGAAGGACATTACAAACAATCGGAACTAGGGGTGTCCATTCGGTTAATTCGGTTAACCGAAAACCGAATTTCGAAAAAAAAATCGGTTTTCGGTTATTTCGGTTATAACCGAATTAACCGAAATACATCTCAATAACCGAATTAACCGAAAACCGAATAACGAAAACCGAATTTTTTTATTACTTAATAACCGAAAAACCGAACCGAAAACCGAATTATGTAGCGGTTACCGTAATAAATCCGGTTAACCGAAATTTTTAAAAGAAAATTATAATTTTGATTAATTATTATATATTTAAATTTAATTTTAAAAAAATATTTCGGTTATCGGTTAACCGAAATATTCTCTTCAATAACCGAAAACCGAAATTAAAAAAAACGGTTATGAAAAACGGTTAAAAAAAACCGAAAAAAATTCGGTTTTCGGCTATAACCGAATTAACCGAACCGAATGGACACCCAAATCGGAACTATATTAGAGCAAGGCGTGGCGAGTGACACACATGAAACTCAGAGTAATACTACAGTTTGTTTATGTGTTACAAGTAATTTTGTTTCGTTTAGGGATTGGCCTGTGTTTTTTTTTTTTTTTGAAATTGAATAATATGAAATGTGATTATAGTTCGTGAATTAATCACTTTTCGACAGTTTTTTTTTTTTCACTTTATATTTTGTTTTTTCTTTTGTCCTCTTATATTTTAATATCATTCTTTCCGTACTTAATAGTGTTTAGTTTCCATAAACTTTGATTTACTATGCACTCACTTCTTTCTCTATTTCTGTAAACAACGAAAACAATAAGATTAATTATTTTAATTTGCTAATTGACTTTTACTACGTCTTGTTAACTTGAATTTGATGTCTTGGGTTATTGCTTTATAGCTTTGATCAAGAATATTGTTAACTTAAAGATCCTACTAATATTTATGTTATCGGTTCAGCACTGATTACAAAGAATCACTTAAAGCCTATTGAAATTTTTTATTAAAAAAACCCTATACATGATTGATATGGACCATAATATTAATGACGATAAAGAATATTTATGTGTATATAGCTAAATCTTTGTCATTTGAAGGAGGAAAAACGAAGGTCACGAGGTAGGAAATAACTTTGTTTGGCCGAGGAGACACCAAATTGTATCCCTCATCACATAAGACATACAAGTTCTTCTATCCAATAAGTATCTTTTACTATTGTCTAGTTAGAATTATTGATAGAAGTTACTCAAATGATCCTCTAACCATGATTTTATTTTTTGAGTGACCAGACATTTTTACTGTCCATAAATTAAATATAGCTGGCAACCTATTTTCCCCTATAAATCGACCTCTTAGAGTTTATATTTTTTTCTTTTCAGAAGTACAAAGTCGAGGGGATCGAATAAGGAGTATCAATGAATGCAAAGGTAAGTCCGCTAGCGACTTTACAACATAATACCTGTATATTCTAAATAGATATTTTCCTGTTCAATAATATTTGTCGTTTAGGTTGTGAATTTTCATAAAAAATTTTAATTTTTTTTCCATTTTAAACCCTACTATTCAACATAAAAATAATTATAATTTAGATAGAAAAGTAAAAAGTAGAGGTACATGTATCATTTTCTATTTTTCTTAATAAGTATGCAAGTTTTTGAAACAACAAATATTGTTGAACGGGGAGTATGTTTTAGCTCTAGAGACAAGAATTGAGGAAAAAAAAAGTAGACTATTTTAGCCTTGCTTTTTGCAATTAAAATTGAAGTAAATTAAAAAGGAGAGTTGTGAGGGAAAAAAATAAGGGATAGAGTTGAAAAGTAAAGGATAAAAAACTCAAAACATCTTATATTTTGCAAAAAAAATATGAAGAGCCAAACAAATCATTTGTTAAGAACAAGAGTGAATATATGTATTATTTAACAATTGGTATATGGTCAATGAATAAACAAACCACATTAGAAACATATTGAGGTCATTTTCTTGTAAGTTATATGAAGGACCAAGACCGTACCTCTCAATGTGATTGAAACACAACAGGGACTGGTTAATGAACATCAAGCGAGACTCTAACTCTCAGGAACTCACCTTCAAATCAGCTATCATCACCATCATATTCCTGAAAGTTTCCAACCTTGGACCCCAAGCGTTGTGCAAAAGCTTCATGCCTGAAGATGAAGGGAACATCATGAAGCCTGATCCAAATCGGGATAATTCAGAAGTCATGGTTTTTTTGGGCTTTCCATGCATCAACATGTTGAAGGACCTAAAGGGAGATATCAAAAGTCCATGGACCTAGGTTAAAGATTTCTTCAATATCTTCCTCTTTACCTATCTCAAACATGAAGAGATTTCTTCCAACCTTTCGAGCCTTGATGTGGCCATGCAGTTGCCAAGCTTTGTCGAAGGTACTTTCCAAAGCTCTAACATCGGTGATTCGTGGAGAGGAGTTTTCCCATATGCAGTTTCCAAACTGTTGGAAGCTGCTCGAGTCCAGAAGGTGATCTAAACTCATGGAGAGACCTTCCTCCTTTGTGAATGACAATTCAACACATCAGAAGGCAATATCTTCAATCTGCTCCTCTGTATTTGTTTCTGGCATAGCAAGGAAGGGGGGAGCGAAGGCTTTGAGAAGAATATGAGAGCAAGAGTGAGGAGAGGCAAGGGACATGCAAGTTTGGAGAAGAATTTTTGGAGCTACTAGGATGGTGAAGAGCCACATGCAAAGGGTAATGATGAAGTTTGGTTTTCCCAAGGAGGACATTGGAAATATCGCTAGACTTGGTGAATAAAGGACCACAAAAGGGGAGGAGAATTCGCAAGAGGAGAGGATTTCACTAGGTCTCTTATATTCTTAGTGAAAGTTATATCTCATTCCATGGATGTAGGTTGTTACACCTTCACTAAGTAAATCCTTATGTCACTTTATCACATAGATTCATATTTATCTTCTGTTTACTTTTACATGAAACCCAAGACACGGGTTCTGAAATGTGATATTAAAGCTACGTTCAAAATCTTGATAAGGAAGAGTTCAGTTCAAATAACAAAATGAAGATGCAGTGAAGGAAGGTGATTGGACGCTTAGTTTGCCTTAGTATTTTTATAGCATATTTGATGATATATTTATGACATAAAAATGTGGTCCCTATATGTGTCATGCCTAGGTACCACATGGCTTCTATGTTCTCATCTAATAATATATTGTCACGTGTTTGTTTATTTGTGTGGGTGTAGCTAACTTTTTAAAGAGAACCGGTTCTTTTTGATGAAGGCCCTTTGACAATTTTAACAATGAGTAGTAATTAATTGGTTTTATATATACTATATCGCAAATTCGACCGTACGAGCTGGCTGCTCCTAGTTAGGAGTGGGACAGTTACACATCATCATTTTTTCCAGCTCATCTTTCTACATGGTAGTATTTTTTCCAGCTCATCTTTCTACATGGCAGTATGTTATCTATTCAAATTTTAATTTCCAAACAGAACTTATCTATCCCTCCTATCTTCCCTAACCTCTCGACGCTCTCTGCTCTCCCGCACATATGAACGCTTCTTCTCCCTTTCTCCTCTAATCACTCGACACTCATTGAATAACTCAAACGCTCCACGAAGCTCGGCGGATCATCACTCGAACTCTCTCTTCTGCTTCTCTAATTCCACGAAGCTCATTGGACTGTCTCCCCTGCAAATCGACACGCTGCTCTTCGATTGCTAACCTTACCAGTGAATCTGAAATCACAACTCCTCACATATGGCTAAATCGCGTGAAGTAGTAATTCATAAGGAGTAAGTTGTTACTAGGAATAATTCATTTTTCTCATGTTACAGTTTTTACTTTTGGTTGTTGATTTTGAAATTAGGGTTCTTAGTTCACAATCTGTATTCTCCATAGCATTATGGTTTTATGCTGTTAATTAGCGATTCTCAGTTACTTTAATACTCATTTTGATTCACTAATTAGTTCTACTTTAATACTCGTTTCGATTTTGCTACGTTGTTTTATTTTGCCTTATGCTATTTTATGGTTTTGTTTTTACACAGAAAAAAGAAAAAGCTGATCTAAGTATGCTGCGAAGGAAGTATGCCTTCAGACTTGCTGTACATGACAAGAATTTGAGGGTTCGTGATCTTCAAACATCATTGAAGCGAAAGAAGTTTTGAAGCTATATGTACTGATCGTATAACTTCGTGGGGGGATTAACTTTTTGGGGTGGTAATACATTTTAGAACATTAGTGTTTTTGGTACAAGCTAGACAACAACATACTAGCGACTGAATGATGTGTAATACAAAAGTTTCTAGCACACTTATTTGTTGATTCTCATCTTTTGAAGGTTGCTGAAACCTTATTAGCTCAATGATACATCATATTAGCTTACTGATTCATCATTTTATCTAAATGATTCATTATTTATGTCAACACAAATCAGTTACTTCTTGATTCACCAGACGTATCAAATGATTCATTTGTAAATGTGTATGATACATCACAGACCTAAAGCAATATCTACACTAGTAAAATGAAATGATTCATCACATTAGCTTGATGATTCATCATATTAGCTAAATGATTCATTATTTATGCCAACACAAATCAGTTACTTCTTGATTCACCAGACGTATCAAATGATTCATTTGTAAATGTGTATGATACATCATAGACCTAAAGCAATATCTACACTATCGCACTCTTTTGATTCATATATTTAAGTGTTACTGAATGATTCATCAAGTCAGTAAAATGAAATGATTCATCACATTAGCTTAATGATTCATCATATTAGCTAAATGATTCATTATTTATGCCAACACAAATCAGTTACTTTTTTATTCACCAGACGTATCAAATGATTCATTTGTAAATGTGTATGATACATCACAGACCTAAAGCAATATCTACACTATCGCACTCTTTTGATTCATATCTTTAAGTGTAACTGAATGTTATCTAGTCAGTAAAATGAAATTATTCATCATATTAGCTTAATGATTCATCATATTAGCTAAATGATTCATTATTTATATCAACATCTTTGTACTTCATAAAGGCTATGTATGCACTTATTTTTCTAAATCTGGGACTATGGTGACAAGTCTATCACCACCGTACTCCTTGAGATTGTGTATCTTCATGGATACTCCGGAAAGAATTTATAGCAGCCTTCTTTAGTAACTTTGCAGCTGCAGCTTTTTTTGTCCTTGCAGCTCTTCTGTGTATCTTTTCTGTTACAGATTTCCATCTATAACAAATCAAATTTATTAACAAAATTCAACGATCAATCATATTGCTTCAACCATGAACTGTTCTCACATTTATGTGTTTCA
This sequence comes from Limonium bicolor, assembly GCA_023374045.1. Lineage (NCBI taxonomy): Eukaryota > Viridiplantae > Streptophyta > Magnoliopsida > Caryophyllales > Plumbaginaceae > Limonium > Limonium bicolor. Next base: position 263,083,349 of record CM041776.1, read on the forward strand.
AGAAGCCTGAATACGTTATAAAAGGAGAAACTTATAGATAAGAGGAGCCAAATCTTAGAATGTATATGTGACAACATGAAACAAGATGTAAATCAAGCATGCCAATATAAATCAGTGACTCTGCATTTTGTATATACCGATGATTCACCACTAGAATCAAATGATACATCATTTACAACAAATGATTCATTAATAGAATAACATCTTTATACTATTTATATCAGAACACGAATCAAGTACTAGTATGTAAACAATTGAACATTGAAATTTAGAACTAACAATTTTGTCAATCAACTCTGATGATGAAGCTTTAGTAAAAACAACTTTTGGGTTTCATTCACAATCGGCAGTTCAGTATGATCTGATACAATTGACCCTGCAATATCAAATGATTCATTAATATGTATAAATGATTCACTATGTATAAATGATTCATTAAGTTTTAAACTATGATACATCATATATCATTCAATATATGTAAGGTCACACACAGTATATGAAACTACACAGAACAGAAATCGATTATCATAAGCGCAAGTTCAGCGAAGATTGACGAAGATCTTCTATCGATCACCTTATGATTCAAGAAAAAACCGTAAAGATTGACGAAGATGGAGGAATATGCATATCGATTATCATTATTGTTTAAGGTGAAGGAAGATTGACGATAACCTGCATCATACACAACAATCTCTGTACACCTTTCATCTGCCGCGTCTTCCATCAGGTAGATTTTATCTTCCATTGCACTACAAGAACGAATTGCAGCTCACAAACTGATTTCAATGTCATTTCAGCTATGACGCTTTTTATTCAGCTAGATCGATCGATCGAATCCATCTGTTTACTGGCAACGAAATGATGTTTTCCTTTCGATTGGGTGAAATCAATTCTGAAATCACGTGAAGGAAGCACAAACTGAGTTCGGGTGTTTGTTTCCACTCTCTGCGTTGATCCTTCTCTGAGATATAAAATGCTGACATGTAATTTTTTGCCAGCGTGGCATGTGCCTGCACCTAGTATGGAGCGACCGTCCCGCACAATCCCGTGTCTGATACTATATATCTAGTTTTCACTGTAAAACAAAATGATCGTGACATCATCCACTTGAAAAATAAATAAATTAAAATTCCTACAAATTAAGTGGTTATTGTCTTGACCAGATTATACATTAAGTTGGTTGTTGTTGAAATTAATGATATACTATTTTTTTATATGTCAACAAGATCTTAAATACCAAGAAATATATGAAAGAAAAGAATGAAAAAACACGCACATATAGAAGCTACATTTGTTAGTTCTTCTAGCCACTGAATGCGAATGTGCATTTCTTTCTTTCCATACAACAAACCTTACAAAAAAAAAAAAAAAAATCCCACAGTATCGATTACTGTATTCACATTTCAAATATCAGTCCTTAGGGGGCGTTCGTTCACTGCATATGATGCATTAATGTTATTTTGGAAAAGTATATTACATGTGTCACTTTCTATTGGAGTGTGACCCTTATAAGCTTACTATAGTCTAGGTGTCAGTTAACAATTAGTTAACCACACCCACATTTTTCCAAAAGCAGGTAAACCCAGCTTTTGGGTATTTTGGCCGCAGCCACAGAACAGGGCCTTAATGTTCTACTCCTACTCTAAAAACAATGAATTCTTCAAAATCAGACCCTATCCATCTACCTGATTCCACACATTCTTCCCTCATTCATCCAAATCCAATCACACTAAATAGTCCTTCTCAGATGCGGTCTAATGATCAGATCAACATCCGACAAACGCACCGGCTTAAGCAGGAACTCTTGAGCTCCATCCTCCAAGCACTGGGCAACCCTCGTCTGAACATTCTCCGATGACATGATCATCACAGGGACGTCCTTGAACCGGTCTGACTCCTTAATCTTGCGGAGTAGATCGTACCCTGTCATTCCCGGCATCGAGTAATCCGTCATGATTAGATTCACTTGACAGTGGTGATTGCCGCTAGTAGTGCCAACAGAATCAGCATCAGAATCGGAATCTGAGTTGGAATCATCATTGTGGTTGTCGCCAGAGTCGTCTCCTCCTTTGTTGTCAAGCAAACCCAGGAATTCCAATGCCTTGTTCCCTGAATCCACGACAGAGACTGCAATAGGAATGAACTATTTAATCAGTAACAAGTCGGTAATTGTAAGAATCGATGAAAACCCATTGAAATTTCAACTGAATTAGGAGTTGGGTATTCATCAAATTTCTGATTTTCTGCTAGAAACTGGAAGATATAGGAACATCCACAAACAGAGAGACGTTCACGCACCTTGGAAAGAAGAGGTTTTGAGAAGCCTTTCCATGAGTTTTCTGTCCGTAATGCTATCATCCACTACCAGAACATGGAATTGTGTTCCCACTGCCATTACTGCTTATCTCTTTCTTTCTCCTTTTTAAGTTGTAAATGAAGAGAAGAACGAGACGATAGAGATGGTTGGATTTGAAGATGGGTGAAAAAGAGTTTGGAGTAGTTGTTTATAAATATGACCAAGAATTAAGAGGTGGGAGATGAGGAAGATAAGAATCAGGTGATGGGACAAAGTGGGTTTGCCAACTCGATTTGACAGACTGTGTTGGGTGAAGAGAAGATCAGAATCAGCGGACAGATACGATTTTAATTCAGGAGAGGAATCCCGCGGGTAACCTGTTGCGTATCTTCTTTCTTTCTTTCACCTTTAACATATTCCGAAGAGGACAACCAAACTGAACACAACGTACGTACAGTCCAACTTTTGCTTTTTTTGGTTCTTTATTAAAGTACGATATTTTTCAAATCAGGGAGAGATCTCTTCAAAATGAGTTGAAAATCGTATGGAGTAAAAGGGTTGGCTTTTGACTCTTCCAATGAGGATTTGGGTCATGACCACATGACAACAACCCAGCCTATTAACGCCTAAAGAAGATTGCAAGAGAAGAGAACTGAGTAGTGGACGCGGCGCGGCGCGCCTTTGCATATCACCACGTCCACGTAAAGTCAAACGTCGGTTCTTTGTTTTTTCTTTTCCCCAAGCAATGAAAATGAAATCCATATCTTTTTTTTTAAGAAAAAAAATCAAATCTGGTTTTCAAAAAAAAAAAAAAAAGATACTCAAGATACAGACGCGGTTAAAACTTATCACAATATCAACTATATCCCTGTTTCTCATCTTCCTCTTTCTCATTAAACACACCAAATCTGTTGACTGAGCATATTCAATTTCTTTTGTATATTCAAATAAAGAAAAACAATCTTATATTTAAGAGGTGTAATATGCCTCTTAAATATTTTCATGGATGACAAGTCACGCACCTATAAACATATTTCAGATCGCTAACATATTCTTCAAGATTTTTGAATGGTAAGTAATATTCCAACCAAAATGTTTCTCATTTATGAGTGAAAATTTAAGCTCTTTTAAGATGGGTTCAAATTTTACAAAATTCAAATGTAGCATATATATAATAATAAAATCTTTTAAAATATAAATAATTATAAAAAGTAATATATTGGAGATGCCACAATTTAATTTAAAATAGACACAAATAATAAGGAGAATGACAATTTAGTTTTTTTATAATATTATTTATATTAGTAAAGTAGGTAGAGTAAAAATATTATAAAAAATCAAATATGCATTCTGTGAACTATTTTTTAATAAAATATTTTAGCTTTTAAATAATATATTGTGATTTTTTTATATTTTTATATAATTTATAATTATATATATGGTATTTTTTATTTTATACAATTTTAACAAATATAATAACAAACTTAAATTTTTATTTTTTTATATATTTTATTAATTTTTGTGGTATCTTATAAATTCTCGTAGTTTCTGATAGGATCGGGGTGCTGACCGAGTAGGTCTGAGGTGTTAGTCTCAGACCAACCCTGCTTAGAGATAAGTAACTGCCAAGAAGATAATGCGGAAGTTTTTTGTGTAAAATTGACAAGATAGGATTCTGCTTATATTGAAATTCAATGTGAATTACAACCTAGCTTCCTATCTTGGGATTCGACAGAGGTACTCTGTCTCATCCAACACTCGCTCTACTCTCGGCTTTGATCAATGCGTAACAAGGAGTAAAGGGGAGTGTTTTGTGTGCTCTATAGGTAATAAATACCTAATCTAATTGACTAAGTCTCACTAAGATCTCTTGAAAATGATATCTCTCTCAATATGACTCTCTCTCTCTAAATGTGGAAGTGAAAGCTCCAACGATTACAAATGACTTCTAGGTGCTTAAATACTGATAATACCCGAAGTTTCCACTTCCATAACGTGTAAGCTGATGTCTCCACGACGTCCCACGTCTTCCTACTACGCATTGGGCGGGAAATATCTCAACTACTCTACAGAGGGACTCGTTCTGGCACTCTTTTAGCTTGACCGCCTTGATTTTGGGGCCTGAACATATATAAACATGTTTGACAGTTACTTCCTTGAGTTTCTCCACGTTTTGATAGTAGAGGTTCACCTTTAAGCTTCTAGAACTTTCCAAGAGAATATTATGTCGCAGAACGACTCCTTCGGCAGTCAGACTCCTTCGTCGCCCAGACTTACTCTGATGCTATTATTAGTGATACTTCTTCTGTCACCAGACTTGCTCTGTTGCCATTATCAGCAAAACCTTGGGTTCCAACAAATTCCCCCTTTTTGCTGATGATGGCAAAGGGAACCGACTAAGTCAAGATGAGATAAAGTTCCCCCTTAAGTTGAGCATCATTTATAAGATGATATGAATGCAAACCGCTTGACAGATCAAGTTGGTTGACAACCAAACTACGTCTGTCGAGACTCTTTGTCTGTGGGCAGGCTCTGGATGACCTGTTCTGCAGTGGGAGTCACTGTTCGCTAAACTCATACTTTCTTTGACTAGGTCTCTTTTCGTTGAATCAATCTCGGACCGACTCTTGCTGGCATCTAAGCTTTGGCAATCTTCAGCAAAACTCTAACATCTTCACACATTTTCCCCCTTTTTGCTGATGATGCCAAAAACCACTCGAGTGAATCCCGTAGCAAGAGTTAACCTGCAAAAAAGACACACAAGCAAACAAGCTTGGAAGAACCAGCGTCATTGACTGATTCCCCCTTAGTCCAATATTCCCCCTAAATTTGAGCACACCATTTAAGACAAGACTAGTAAGAGAAGAGCATAATAGAATTAAACTAAGCTTAAACAGAAACAGTATGTTTGACCATCAAGCAGGGCAAAATCCATAAGTGCAATTCAAGTCTTCCGACCACCAAAAACATTAACTCGTCTTACTGAAAATGGGATTCACCACTTTCCCCCTTTTTGACATCATCAGGCAAAACAGGGTGAGTCTGCCTGACATCCAAAAGCAAGCACATGGCTAAATAGCCAACCGACAAAGTCTGCCAAAGTTTGATAAAAACACCGTCAAGATAAACAAAGTTTGAGATAGGTTGAAAGTATGGTCAAGGGTGTAGGGTAGGAAATGGGGTGAAGAACTTGGTCTACATCTTGGTATTGACCCATTCACTTTGAATCTCAAGACAGTGCTAAATGTGGCTAACTGTTGTAGTGAAGCATATTAGCCAAAGAATTCATACCCATATGTGCAAGCTAGCGTTGTTGTGAAGCGCAAATCAGAGTCACGCAAGTTCCACTCTTGGAAGTGGTGGCTGGAGCAAGAGTACGTCATCTATAAGTTGAAGAGACGATCGTAATTTGCTTTGTTTTAGCCTTCTCATGGGAATTCTGTCTTTCTTTCTTTTCTTTTCCTCTTCCTCTTTTTTTTTTGGAAATTCACTTAAATTACGTGGGTATTTTTGCCAGACCGATTCTGTCTACAGATTGACTCTAGCAGTATTTCTTGGTCGAATGAAGGGAAGGGGTTGTGATGGATTTAGGTAGTAAGAGGTAGTGAGTTTTGCTTCAGTGGTAGTGGTAGTGGGCTTGGTAGGAGTGGTAAGGGCTTCGGCTGAGATAGTAGTGGAGCTTGGGCAAGGTAGGTTGGGTAATCGACTAGGGCTGTAGGGTGAGTTGGGCATTAGTAATGATGGACCCAAAGTGGATGGGATTTTTGTATGGTGAGACGACCATAGGAGACTTAGTGATGGTTTCGGGAGTTGGGATAACAATAGTGCCTTGTTTGGAGGGCTTTCGGCTTTGAGTGGGAGAGTGAGTAGGAGTGGTTTGAGGGTTAGGATAATTTGTGCTTTGGGGTCGTGGGATGGTTAATGTGGGTGCTTTGGTCGAATTGGTAAAGAAAAACTTGGCGGGTTTTCAATAAACATTTATAGACAAAGTTTAGTTGAACTAGTTAACCAAGGAGAGTATGGTGCCAGAAAGACTATACCTGAGTACCTAGACTCTGCCTCCAAGAGGGAGAGGAGATACAACCACCCTCAGTCAGAACGAGTCATGCCATGGTCTGTGCGAAAAAGCTCAAATGCAACCATGTGTGATGCCTTGGTGATGATATCAGCAAGCTAGGGTGTGGAAGCATAGTTTAATTAGATTAAGTTCATCTTCACATGATCTCATAACAAATGAGAACTCAAGTACATAAATTTAGTGTGAGCATGGAAATTTTAGAGAATTCGACGACCTTAGCTGGTATTATCATACATAATGGTAACATTTTGATCAAAAATACCATAGTCTTCAAAGTACTTGAATCTGGAGCGAGTCAGCTTGCTTTCTGCACAAGATTCGCAGAGATAGTCGGCTTGCTTCGGTACATGATTCACGGACCGAGTCTGCTTGCTTTTTGCACGTGATTCTCATATATATATATACATTGGATATTCATATCAACACGTGCCATATTGCCTTAAGATCACCAGTCTTAGAGTCATAACCATATTTCCTTACAATCACGAGTAATAGAGTCATAAATCTTATAACATAAGATTGGAGAAATCAAAAATTTGAGAGACACTTGAGAGACTATGTCCAATAACAATTAAGTAAATATTATGAACTTTAAATAAAGAGGGGTTACCAATGGAACCAATTCTTATGATTTTTATGCATGTTGTCTCTAAAAGTAACCTTTCCCCCTTGATGGTCAGAGTGAGTCATAAACTCAACTTGGTTTCCTGTCATATATCTTGAACAACCACTATCCAGAAACCAAGAGTCATTGTTCTGAGCCACTCTGTCTGCAAAAAGCTACTGGCTAGCTTTGGGAACCCAGATGTACTTGGGCCCCCTCTTCGACAATGATGAAGAACTATTATAGTAAAGATCACGAGCTTTGATAATTGCAGACACACGAGAAATATTGAATGACAAATCATGACAAAGTTTATTATAGGAAAAGAACGTGTGACCATCATAACTACAATATCTGCAAATTTTCATCGCAGAGGGAGTCTCACTTACCTGATCATGAGCGGTTTTATCACCATTTTGAGCCATAAAGCACACCAAACTGGTGGTGCCTGACTCATCCTTTTCTGAGTAGGAGATTTCGACCATCTTGAGAGATTTGTCACCCAACACAGGCTCTGATACCACTTGATAGGATCGGGGTGCTGACCGAGTAGGACTGAGGTGTTAGTCTCAAACCAACCCTGCTTAGAGATAAGTAATTACCAAGGAGATAATGCGGAAGCTTTTTGTGTAAAATTGACAATATAAGATTTTGCTTATATTGAAATTCAATGTGAATTACAACCTAGCTTCCTATCTTGGGATTCGACAGAGGTACTCTGTCTCATCCAACACTCGCTCTACTCTCGGCTTTGATCAATGCGTAACAAGGAATAAAGGGGAGTGTTTTGTGTACTCTATAGGTAATAAATACCTAAGCTAATTGACTAAGTCTCACTAAGATCTCTCGAAAATGATATCTCTCTCAATATGACTCTCTCTCTAAATGTGGAAGTGAAAGCTCCAACGATTACAAATGACTTCTAGGTGCTTAAATACTGATAATACCCGAAGTTTCCGCTTCCATAACGTGTAAGATGATGTCTCTACGATGTCCCACGTCTTCCCACTACGCATTGGGCGGGAAATATCTCAACTACTCTGCAGAGGGACTCGTTCTGGCGCTCTTTTAGCTTGACCGCCTTGATTTTCGGGCCTGAACATATATGAACGTGTTTGACAGTTACTTCCTTGAATTTCTCCACGTTTTGACAGTGGAGGTTCACCTTTAAGCTTCTAGAACTTTCCAAGAGAATATTATGTTGCAGAACGATTCCTTCGGCAGTCAGAATCCTTCGTCGCCCAAACTTACTCTGATGCTATTATCAGTGATACTTCTTCTGTCACCAGACTTGCTCTGTTGCCATTATCAGCAAAACCTTGGGTTCCAACAGTTTCCAAGGCAGATGAATTAAAGTAGAGATCCACACTTTCTTTATCTTGGAGGGTAGGTTTAACGAAGACCAATGCTCGTAAAGAAGAAGGCAAGATGCGAGAAAGACTAGATGTTCGCTTACTAATTAGTAGCAGATAGGGAAGGGAGTTTGATTGGCTGGAGTTTTCGTATGGGAGTTGCAAGACCCTTCGCTCCATGACATAGTCCTGCTTCATTATAATGCTTTTCAGACGGGAGTAGCCTTGATTTGCTGCAGTGGAGGAAAAGATGATTTGATGTCTCCATAGAAGAGTTGCAGAATATACAGGAGAGCTGCGTCACTGGTAGCAAGTGTTCGAAATAAGTTTTGTCCTTTGTGGCGAGCTTGTCTTGGCGTAGAAACAAGACTTGGAGTTCTTTCTTTGGGGGGCGCAAGGCGATGCCAGAATTGCTTATGCCATGATGGTGAGGTCGTGGGTTTCAGTTGGCAACCGGCTAGAAAAAAACTCTTTGCGGTATAGGTATGGGAGGGATAAGATAAGCACACCAGATTTGTTCATCTTCTTAGTTGCAATCTTGGAATGGATTGTTATCTAGCAAATTCAGGAGGCAATCGACGTCTTGCTCTTCATATACAAAAAGACGTCTATACCATATGAAATTCTAGAGCCATTGAGCGTCGTTCCACCAACCTACCTTGTTAACAATTGCAGTTTTTTGTTCAGAAATCAAACATAGACAGGGAAATAAGCCCAAAGGCAGTGGTATCCCACCCACATGTCTACCCAGAAGTGAACTGTTTTACCATTGTTGACGAGCCACCACATATGGTTTTCAATAATCTGTTTATTAATTGAAGACCAAGAATAGATTGAGACAATTTGTTTCCAGATGCCCGATGTTTTAGAGTCTGACCAGACTAAATCATCTAACAGAAGGTGGATATCAATGCCATATGCATAGGACATGACTTGCTTCCAAAGCTTGTGGCCATCTCCTTGATATTTCCACCACCATTTAAAAAGGAGGGATGCATTATGGAGCTCAATATCACATAGATTTAGACCACCTTGATCGCAATGGAAGATTAATTTTTTCCATGCCATCAAATGAAGTCCTTTACTTGCATTTGAGCTCCGCAAAAAATCCCTCTGGATCTTATAGATTTTTTTTGATAATTGGATGCGCAAGGCCTAAGAACCACAAAGCGCAAATACAACTACAACAACAAGGTCACCACAAGAACAGCGAATACATACCTTGTTCGTTCTACACTTACACTCAAACAAAAACATCCTAAACTTTAGATTCTCGTCCTTACTTTCCTCTTACCCCTACTAACAGCCTTACTAATACACGAGAATTTACTAAAACCCACAAAGTCTTTCTTAGCCCCAAGGCTCTTTCTGGAGCTACCTTTAGAATTGGTTTGCGAGCAGCTATCTACACAAACCTCTACACCATCCCTGGGCTCCTGACATCTCTGGCTAAAGGAATCTCTGTGCTCACGGATGATTTCATCAAAATTGCTCAAGGCACGTCCTTCATCTAACACCTGACAACCAAGATTTTTTGCAAGCAAAAGAGTTTGCCTAGCTTCCTCCTTGACAGGATCATCGTCCAGATGGGCCACCAGCCCAGATGGTTGTTGGGGTAAAACCTAACGGCAAGTGTACCGGTCAATTCTAGCAAGTTTTAATAGAGAGTATTCCCTAAGTATCGAACCAGAGGAGGCGATGTGTCTAGTTTAAATCTTTATTAAACGGAAAGCAAAATAAAACAGGAAATTGGGGTTTGATTTGATGACAATTAAAAACTGTAAACAGAATGTGAAACAATAACAAGCAGGAAAAACAAATGTTGTGAAACTGATTTGGAAAGGAGATCCCGGTTTACTACTGCACCCTAAGTCTGCAATTCCTATCCCTAAGTGATTTCCAAGATAATTCTGAGTAAAACCCTAGAACAAAGATAATTTACCTCCGATCTCCCGCTTAGCAAATACTAGTTAGCAAAGACCAAATTCTAACTCTCGTTACGAACCCACTGTTTACTAACCGCCTTAGGAACAATCTAGTTTATTGGTCAATTACCAATTTAGAGGAATTACCGTCTCTAAACTAACCGGTTATTTTCCTGTAATCAATTGAAAGCCGCAGTCGTCACATATAGGCTAACAAAATACTAATCCTTATAATTGGCCAAATTATAACGATTAAAGAAATTAAGCAAGGAAAATAACTTTACTCAATCAAATTGTATTAAATCACAAAGGAACAGGAATAGTCAATTTAGGGATACATAGCAAACCGAAATCTAAAGGAAACTACTCAGCCATTGACATGTTTACAGTAAGCAAAACTGTAATGAGTAATAATAAAGAACAAGAAGAAACTCTGTTGAGACTTCTGGAGAAGTCTCCGTGATGATCTTTCTGCTCTGCTCCAACCTTCCGATCAGAATCAATCTCCAATATGCTAATATCTCTGTGTTAACCGTGACTAATTGTGGTCTATGTAAGCGTACCTTCTCACGTTGGCCAGACTCTCCTTTTATAACAAACAGAAATCTATCTTTAATCTAGATAAAGAGCCGCTCTCTAAACAAAATTCTATCTCTAATCTAATCTAAATAAGCGACTGCTAAAAGATATAATAACAGATACTAAAGATAGAACACCAATTCCGTTATCTCTGTAGCAAAATCTGGCGCTCTGCTTATATTGGTCCGGGTTTGCAAACAAGTACGCAAACCCGGATCACCACTAAAACTCGGCAGAAGACTCTCGTTTGGGGATGGTCCGGGTTTGCAAAGTAGGACACAAACCCGGACCACGTCTGAAAATAGGCAGAAGGTTCTGTGATGAGATGGTCCGGGTTTATAAACCCAGTTGCAAACCCGGACCCTCAATAAAACATAGCAGCGGTCAATGAAAATATGTATTTGACTCTGATTTGACTTCCCATGTTGCTCTAACCTCTAAAATCTTCCTTTAAGCGCTTTGTTGAGCATTTTATCCTGAAAACATATGAAATCGATCATCGGATACAAATATAACAATAAAGAGTAAATAAAGCATTACAGAGGGAAGTTAATGTCATAATGTAGGAAATTAAGCATGAATTAGTCTAGTAAACTTAGACAAATTCCTGACTTATCAACTTCCTCACACTTAATCTTTGCTTGCCCTCAAGCAAAAAGAAACATACCGAAATCTTACAGAAGGGAGTCGTCAGTTTAGAATTGTGCACATGGAGATCTAATAATGAAAAGCAGCCATAGAGAACAATGATCCACACTTGCAGGTTTTCATAAACAGTGAATTGAGAAGTATTTTGCAAGGCTTAAGACACATAGTAAAACCACCTGACTCAAATTTCACTCAGGGACTACTTTCCAATTAACTTTCCACAATCCATGGACGATAAGGGGTGAGAAGTAATATCTTATTCCATATTACCTTTCATCACCACGTACTCATAATCAAGAAGACTTTGCATTTTGCATTTGAAATTAATAAATTTCTTCAGCTTTCTAAACAAGCATTAACTTTCTCTTTTATATCCCTCAGACTTTTCTCTCCATTCATGTAGCGGTGTTGGGTCTTCTATCCCAGATCAGATGACCTTAGGTAGATGGGTGACGAGGCACCCCGAGGACTTAATTACCAAATGGGCGAGGCCTGTTTCTGGGTTAAAAGTTCGATTAACGGAGTACCTTGCCTTTGTCCTTCCTTCCTTTCATTCAATAATCATTCCCGAAGTCCCCAAGTGAAATCAAAGACAAATAGTTATACCGATGGCTTAACTTTTTAATGAAGAAATAGACAAGCATTAAACAAAACTGTACATACAAGCAGTGCAACTAGAATTCCCACAACTGTTTTCCAGCTTCAATCTCACAAAAACTTGTGCTACTCGTGCGGTGTTCCAAACCAACTTATCCAACCACTGAATAAGACTCAAGTATGTTATGCAACCAAAAATTTCTGAGGGCCAACAAAAATATTGTGAAAATGGAGTGATAGCCTTAAAAATGTTCAAAATTAGCACATTCGAATGTAATTGAGCAAGAGCATGAGCATGTGTAATTTCCCTTCCTCACACTTAAAAATTAGCAATGCCCTCATTGCTTCATGAAAATTATAAGACGGAAGGAAAACATAAAGTTGCAAAAAACAACGTTTGAAAAATAAAAGAAGTTAGAAAATCACGCCCCTGGAGTTGTCCTCACACTTATGTAAAGCAGCGGGGTGTTGAATTCTGCAGAAAATTTGACAGAGTTTCCTTTGGTTTCCTCAATACCTCACACGCATCAAAAAGCAGACCTGTAGCTCAAGAAATAAAACCAGGCAACACGAACTTGCAGAAACAGTAAGTGTGTGAGTGAAACATCATAGTTAAGTGATACATACGTTATGAAACAGGCAGCATTCGAATCCAAAGTAAGATAGAAGTACAAACCAAAGGAGAATATCTCAGAAGCAACGAAGTAAATAAAAAAAACATCAAAATATCCGAAAAGGTAGAGAATGAAGTAACCCAAGCTCCTGAAACCTAGGGGTGTGGTGGAGGCTGTGACTGTGTCCCATGCGGAAGATGCCACACCTCCATACGGGCGAAACGTGCATCATAATCAGCCATCCGCGCCTCCTGGCGAACCTCAGCAGCATGGCGACGCGCCTCCAAAGACGTCAGACGAACCCCATAGTTCTGAACCTGAGTGGATAAGTCATCGAGGCGTGAGGCAAAGCCATCAAACCGGGTAGTGCACACCCCCTGCCAATCTCTAAACTCTGTCATCAGCTCCTCAAAACTTGGCATCGAACCCGCAGCAGGCCCATCAGCACCCCTAATCTATGAAGGTCCGGCCCCATCGGCACCAGCAGACCGGACAGCTCTCTCACCCGGTCGGGCACGACGACGCTTAATCCAACCATCCCCAATCTTCTCCCATTGAAAACGATGCATTGCTGTCATGTCCAGAGGAGAAGCGGGATGCTGAGGCCGCTCATCACTGAAGTCAACCCTAGCCTTCTCAAAAAGAAACTGTAGAAAGTGCGGGAAAGCAAGGGAGGCAGTGCAATCCACATCCATAATCCTTAGAAAATGCCCAAAAACCATTGAATGGAACAAAATAGGACAAGCACCACGTGAAAATTCATCATCCATCAAATGTCACAGAAAGAAACAATCCAGAGAATTCAGGTCAGCACACTCTCTCAGGCGAACATTATGCATTATAATGGCCAGAATCAAACGCTCGATCGGGGTGTGCAGTTTGTCCCCCGTCACAACCTGCTTATCTCTCGAAGACCGTCTTTGACGGTTCGGTACCTCAGGGTCATTAACCACCAGACTCAAATAATGCTCCTTTGCCCTTTTCCTATCATTGTCCACATGTTGCAGGGCTTCGCTAAAAGCATTATCAGCAAATCTTTCATTCACTCCAAAATATTCACTAATGTCTGAATATGCTAAACGGACGATTTTCCCTTTGACCCGTGAGAAAATAACATTAAAATTATCCTCCTTCTCAGCATTAGCATAAAACATTTTAACCAATCTTGGGTAATAGCACCCCCTACTACCAAGATGCAACAATTTTCCCCAACCCTTTGCATCAAACACATTATGTAAATCAAATTCAGTAATCAACTCCTCAGACACTGACCTTTCCGGAATAATTTTCCGGTCCTTGACGTTGTACCAATCAAAAGCCGCATCACTTATGAAATCTGAACGCACGGACTCGCGGTATTGGATTGGTGGTTGTGGTGCAAGCGGAGCAGGTGCGGCCGATGAAGAAGCGGCAGCAGTGGTGGACCGTCGTGCGCGCTTCGGTGCCATAGCAATTGGGCGGTGGTGATTGGTGGTGGTTGAGGAATGTAGTGGTGATGCGGGTCGAAGATGGGGGTGAATTGGAGAAGGGGTGGACTGGGAAAGAACGGGTGGTGTCGGGGCGAGACCAATGCCGAGAGTAGGCGAGGTCGGGGCGGTGGGTATGGCGAGACGGAGATGGTGCAGTGAAGCAGTGGAGTGGTGGTGGTGACTGCGGAAGTGGCGAGGCGAGGTCGGGGTCGGAAATAATGGCAGAAAGCTTCGAGGGGTGCGGCGCGAGGAAGAAGGTAGAGGTTTAGGGATTAAGTCTCGCGCGCCCTCTTTTGTGTCTGCTGTGAACTTGGTCCGGGTTTGCAAACCCATACCCAAACACGTACCACACGAAAATCATGCCAGTGAGGTCTCCGCTTATGTGGTCCGGGTTTGCAAACCAATACGCAAACCCGGACCACCTCCAAAAGTCGACAGTAAGTAGCGCGCCCTCTTGGTCCGGATTTGCAAACCAGAGCGCAAACCCGGACGACCTCCAAAACATGCCAGTAGGTTCGTCCAACTATAGGTCCGGGTTTATAAACCAAGCTCCAAACCCGGACCACCCTCAAAAGTGGCCAGAAACTCAAATTGGTAACTGATGTCCCTCCAAACTCCTGAATTCACCTTCAAACCCACGAAAAACTAAACAGAACATGTCTAACAAACTCATTAGCCCAAAAATAAAGAATGAAAAACAATAAAACTTACGAGAAATAAACAAAAACGAAAATAATAAAACTCACAAAACTGGGTTGTCTCCCAGCCAGCCGCCCGTCTTTTCGGTCTTTGGCTAGACCGTGCCTCATTCTCTCAAGAGACTCCAGATGATTGAGCTGTCTTGGGGTCCCAGCGACAAGAAGTTCGAGATGCTTCCAAAACTTGTTTTGAAGACCTACCAGCATAAAACAGTAGTTGCTCAACTTCTGCATTCAAAGTGATCGTACCGTGAGCAACTTCGATTCGAGTGTCGGCTGTTGCTAGGAAGGGTCTTCCAAGGATGATAGGAACTGTTGGATCTGCAGCCATGTCGAGTACGACAAAATCGCAAGGAAAGTACAGATGCTCCACCTTAACCATCACATCCTTAGCAATTCCACAAGGATAAACAATTGAGCGATTTGCTAGCTGAAGCGTCATTCGTGTAGGCTGTAAGTCCCCAATCCCAAGCTTTTCAAAAATAGTGTATGGCATGAGGCTGATTGATGCTCCCAAATCAGCAAGACAGTGGTCGAAGTCAATGTCTCCTACTCTGCAAGGAATTGTGAAACTTCCAGGATCTTTGCATTTTTCTGGTTGGCGCTTTTGTATGATCGCTGAACAAGTTCCTGTAAGATGAATAGTCCCTGTCTCAACTAACTTTTCCTTATTAGATAAAAGCTTCCTTAAATACTCGGCATAGTTAGGCACCTTCGCAACTAATTCAATAAAAGGAATATCAACAGATAGTTGACGAACTAAAGTAAGAAACTTATCGAACTCACTATCCTCCTTGAAACGCTTGGTTCTGCTTGGGAAGGGAACTGGAGGAGAAACGTCAACTGCAGGCGGTGTAGGTGGAGGAGATTGGGTGGCTTTGCAATTATGCTCATTCTCTAGCACCGGTTCCTCTATACTCACCACCTCAAGCTCATTAGTTTTACCCTTACCGCTCCTAGTAGTTACCTTCTTCACCGTTTCCTTTTCCTGCAAAGAAGATTTTTTAGCCAAGATGTCATCTACTAGCTTAGCATAATTTGGCATAAACTTAAGCACTTCAGAAAAAGGCACATCCTTAGTTGATTTCTTAAAAATGTTAAGAAATTTTCCAAGTTGTTCATCAAGGTCCCTTTTCTTTAACCTGACAGGAAAAGGAATAGGTTCTTCAAATTTATGATTAGAAGCAGAAGAGTAAGAAGGTCGAGTTTCAGGAGACTCCTTCTCCTTGGGTGTTTCAAAAGCTTTACTAGAGTCCTCAACCTCTTTTCGAACGGGCTGAATGACAGCAACAAGTGGAGCATCATCTTCTACAACGAAAACAGCTTTGGCATGCTCTCTCGGATTCTGCTCTGACTGATTAGGCAAGGAACCCAAAGGACACTGAGCCAACTGCTGCGATATCTGAGACAGCTGAGTCTCGATGTTTCTATTGAATGTCCTCTGGTCATTATTGAAGGTTCTCTGCTCCTGATTGAAGGCTTCCAACTCATTGAACTTCTTCGTGCTAACCGAGATGAAATCATTCATCCTGGCCAGAACTTCATCCATACTAGAAGACGCTCCAGCACCCGAATTCTGCGCTTGCTGATTCTGCAGCGGCTGCTTCTGATAGGAAGGATTATACTGCTGCTGAGGTCTCTGATTGTAGTTGTTGTTACCACCAGCTTGGTAACGGTTCTGCTGCTGAGCTTGGTAACCCGGATTTCCTTGATTCCCAAAATAATTACCCGGTCTGTTACCAACATAATTTGCTGCCTCTTCTTGTGGTGGAGAACACTGGCACATGTTAGAAGCTCTACCACAGTATTCGCAAGGTGGATAAACCTCAGGAGCAGCTGCTGCACTTGACTGCGGATTCATCACTGCACACATACGCTCAAACTGCTTTGACATTGCTTCTATCTTGGCAGCCAAGAAAGTGTTTGAATCTACTTCATAAACTCCAGCAGGTTTCTTCGGCGCAGCTTCTCCAGCTCTCGTACCTCCCCACTGATTAGCTGCTGTAGTAATAGTCTCTAGCAGCTCTTTAATCCGTGTAATGGGCAGCTCCATCAAACTTCCTCCAGCACATGTATCCACCAACAGCCGGCTAGATGGATCCAAGTCCTTGTAAAAGGACTGCAGTACAACCTCTTCACCTAGTCCGTGATGTGGTACCTTCCTAACTATCCCCTTAAAACGCTCCCAAGCTTCAGACAAGGACACACCGGCAAACTGCTTGAAGTTGGTAATCTCTCCTCTCATGGTTAGCATCCGGGAGGGTGGAAAATACTTCGCCAGAAATGCATTAGCCAGCTCTTCCCAAGTAGTGATACTGTCAGGCGTCAGCGAATTTAACCATTCAGCTGCTCTATCCCTCAGGGAGAATGGGAACAGAGTGAGCCGAGCCACCTCCTGCGAAGCTGGTGTCGAACACGCTCCTACCAATCTCAGGATTGTAGTGACATGGACATTCTGGTCTTCAGTGACCGTCCCGTTGAACTGAGGTGCGTTCATCACCATAGTCACATAGTGAGTCTTGAACTGCCACTGCACTCCCACTGGCAATGCTGGAATCACTATTGGCGACACCAACCCCTCAACACTTGGACGGGTGTAGTCCCTCATCTGCCTCTCGTTGTTCGCCATGTTAACTGCTGGTTGAACTTCCGGACCCTCTTCAACAACAGGTGGTTCGAGCACCCCCTCCTCAACCGGCGGATCCAGATTCAAGTCCCTTCGAAGCTGTCTTGCAAACCTCTCGATCTCAAGATTGAGCTCGAACTCCGGTTCTCCTGCAGAGCGGGTTTTAACCATAAACCGAAAGTTAGAAAACTGAAGCGAAGATAGCGTAAATTAAAAGAACAGTAGCAATTAAATTAAAACAACAAGAATCAGAGAAAGATAAAAAGAAATAAACTCACAAAATATGCAGATAAAAATCCTAACTACTAAACACAGAATATTCAACTAAAGGGATAAAATCAGAAATAAAAAAAAACTGGAAGATAAAAGAATATCTAAAACAAAATGTAAAACAGAATAGTAAAATTAAAGAAGGAAAATCTAAAATCAAATAAAACTGAAACGATTAAACTAACCTAAAAAAAACTAATGGTATCAAAAACAAAACAAGAAAAGAAAGAAAAATAAAGAAACCTATCCTACTGTAACGACAGGAAGAATCAAATAGAAGCAAAAGGCACGTTCACACGCTAAACAAAATAAACCACAAACTAACTAAAAGAAGAATCAAGTTAACTAAACGAAATAAACAAAAATAAATAACAGGAAATAAAATAAAGACTAAACTAAATAACCGTGCCTCCCCGGCAACGACGCCAAAAACTTGTTGGGGTAAAACCTAACGGCAAGTGTACCTGTCAATTCTAGCAAGTTTTAATAGAGAGTATTCCCTAAGTATCGAACCAGAGAAGGCGATGTGTCTAGTTTAAATCTTTATTAAACGGAAAGCAAAATAAAACAGGAAATTGGGGTTTGATTTGATGACAATTAAAAACTGTAAACAGAATGTGAAACAATAATAAGCAGGAAAAATAAATGTTGTGAAACTGATTTGGAAAGGAGATCCCGGTTTACTACTGCACCCTAAATCTGCAATTCCTATCCCTAAGTGATTTCCAAGATAATTCTGAGTAAAACCCTAGAACAAAGATAATTTACCTCCGGTCTCCCGCTTAGCAAATACTAGTTAGCAAAGACCAAATTCTAACTCTCGTTACGAACCCACTGTTTACTAACCGCCTTAGGAACAATCTAGTTTATTGGTCAATTAGCAATTTAGAGGAATTACCGTCTCTAAACTAACCTGTTATTTTCCTGTAATCAATTGAAAGCCGCAGTCATCACATATAGGCTAACAAAATACTAATCCTTATAATTGGCCAAATTATAACGATTAAAGAAATTAAGCAAGGAAAATAACTTTACTCAATCGAATTGTATTAAATCACAAAAGAACAGGAATAGTCAATTTAGGGATACATAGCAAACCGAAATCTAAAGGAAACTACTCAGCCATTGACATGTTTACAGTAAGCAAAACTGTAATGAGTAATAATAAAGAACAAGAAGAAACTCTGTTGAGACTTCTGGAGAAGTCTCCGTGATGATCTTTCTGCTCTGCTCTGCTCCAACCTTCCGATCAGAATCAATCTCCAATATGCTAATCTCTCTGTGTTAACCGTGACTAATTGTGGTCTATGTAAGCGTACCTTCTCACGTTGGCCAGACTCTCCTTTTATAACAAACAGAAATCTATCTTTAATCTAGATAAAGAGCCGCTCTCTAAACAAAATTCTATCTCTAATCTAATCTAAATAAGCGACTGCTAAAAGATATAATAACAGATACTAAAGATAGAACACCAATTCCGTTATCTCCGTAGCAAAATCTGGCGCTCCGCTTATATTGGTCCAGGTTTGCAAACAAGTACGCAAACCCGGACCACCACTAAAACTCAGTAGAAGACTCTCGCTTGGGGATGGTCCGGGTTTGCAAAGTAGGACACAAACCCGGACCACGTCTGAAAATAGGTAGAAGGTTCTGCGATGAGATGGTCCGGGTTTATAAACCCAGCTGCAAACCCGGACCCTCAATAAAACACAACAGCGGTCAATGAAAACCTGTATTTGACTCTGGTTTGACTTCCCATGTTGCTCTAACCTCTAAAATCTTCCTTTAAGCGCTTTGTTGAGCATTTTATCCTGAAAACATATGAAATCGATCATCGGATACAAATATAACAATAAAGAGTAAATAAAGCATTACGAGGGAAGTTAATGTCATAATGTAGGAAATTAAGCATGAATTAGTCTAGTAAACTTAGACAAATTCCTGACTTATCAATGGTCCACCACCAGGTTCAAATCCAGGAAGAATTCGGGGTCCTCAAATAGGGCCCTAAGATCATCACCATCCCCCTCCTCCACCTCTTGCTCGACAAGGGGGGTCTCGGGAACAACGTCAAGTTGGAAGCTCCCATGATTGACCGGATGCTAGAATCGAAGTCAACCTCCAGCATCTCATGGATACTCTTCTTACTATGCCACTTGTCATCAAGCTGGCCAATCGGGTCTGTTCTTACAATCTCCTTAGCTATCGGATCTTGGGATATCTCTTTACTGTTAACTGGTTTCCGAATAGAAATGGGCTGACGATCACAGGTCTCCCCAGTTGGATGAGTAGGAATATGACCAGAGTGCCCATATCCCCCTTGCGCGCCACCTACACTTTTGACCGTTGGATAGTGCCAACCTCCTCCCCACCCGAGTCCATACCCCCACAACCCGCTTTGGTCGTAGCTCTGAAACGTGGGCCCATCCCAAACGGGGAGAACCGGATACGCCCAACCCGAATAAAATGGGGCCGCATTGCTCCAGGCCCAATTATACGCGCCACTCCCATCATTCCCAAAATTGGGAATTCCTGCCACATTAACCTCACAGGACACTGTGTCCTTTTTCACCTCGGGAATGGTCTGCGCCGTTTCTACCATAACTCCTGTCCCTGCCTCTCCCGTTTCATCATCCTTGGAACTCCTAACCAGCAGCCGAATCGCGGTGCGTCGATTAAGGTCCCCAGGGCACACAAGCTCGATGATTGTGCCGGAATCAACCACCACCGCAACAGCGTCGCCGGCACACTCGAGTTTCAGACCAGGACCAACGTCACCACCCTTCTGCGCGACCACCTCACCCGTCATTCCCGATATAGATCAAGAACCCAGGCTACCTTGACTACCTCCATCGCACTTACACAACGGGCCTGGAAGAACTCTCGAACTGCCCTGCCTCTTATATTCAACCGACAATCTTCTCCTACCTCCCGCATAGGAATACTTGGCTTTACAGGCAAAAATTCAATGCCCTAGAAAACGGCGGCCATGAATCTTCTTCTTGCAACTTCAACTCGTGCGGGGCTTTTCATTTTCACCAAGGCGAAGGTGAATGGATTATTGCGTCAATTCTTCCTGGAGATGAAAACCTGGTTCATGTCGCCTTCCATTCTCAACAGCCATCGAAGTGCCCTCGCATCAACCGACTTGTCCGGATTGTCGAAAAACAGAGTCGAACATCCATAGGGTGTTCCATCATCCTCCGCCACCTCCTTCTGACTGACTGTGCGACTATGAGACACCGGAACCCTGCTCAACTGAACTGGTCTTCCACGTCTTCTGGGCGTCGACTTCCTCTGCCTCCCGTTATGACTGGAAGGAACAAATCGACTTCGACGCCTGTTAGTCACCGGTCAGGATTGCGTCCTCCTAAGGCTTCGACTTGGGGAGACTCACAACCTCCTACTAGCGAATGCTCTACGATAGCAACTCCGAGATCTTCTTCGGCCCCTGAACTGCCAAGGTTCCCGAGCTGACTTGTGAGAGCCACATCTCCGTCGGCTCCTCCACCTCTCTCGTGCACTGCGCTCTAGACCTCTACGATCCCGACCACTCCGCTCCCTCATGGTTCTCCTTCTCGCACCTAATTTGATTCTTATCATAAGTATATGACCACCTCTGGATCTTATAGATTTCACCAATAATCTACTTCAGGGCTCTCAATAAGCTGAGATAATATAGTGGAAGGTTTTCCTAGACTGCTCGGATCAACACTAGCCTTTCAGCCCGTGATAAGTTGCTTGCTTCCTTGTGGACAATCTAGAATTCAGTTTCTGCAATATGGGCGTCAAGACATCGCCTTTTTTGGATCTGCACCTATAGGACAACCCATGTACATCGATGGGAGATGTTCGATGCCACATTTCAATATCTCCTTCACTTGGGACTCTCGCTCTAAGGAAAAGTTTCCACATATTGCTTATGACTTTGTCCAATTAACACCTAAAGCAAACTTATCGGCAAACAATGTAATGCACCATTTCACTACCTCAAGTTCATCTTCATTTGGTAGAAAAAATATTAGCACATCATCGGTGAATTGGAGACAGGAAACTCGTACCTGATTTGACCCAACTATAATTCCTTATATATCTCCTAGGTGGATTGAGCGATCAAGGAGCCAATTTAGAGCTTCGAAGATTGAGACAAAAAGCAAGGGGGATAATGGGTCACCTTATCGGAGCCCTCTCCTTAGCTGGAAGGTTATGGCTGGTGAACCGTTCACTAGAATTGATACACTGGTCGTTGATAGATAGGTCCGTACCCATCCGCAACATTTCTCATCAAAACCATACAACAACAGGATTTTGTTCATGAAAACCCAAGAGATGCTGTCAAAAGCCTTTGAGAAGTCTATCTTCAAGAGAATACCAGGTTGTTTTTTGCACTTAAGCCAAAAGATTGTCTTGTTAGCTATGAGAGCCCCCTTCAAGATGTGTCTTCCTTTGATAAAAGATGTTTTTGTTTCACCCACGAGCTTAGGCATGTGGGCCACCAGCCTATTCGCCATTAATTTGGAAATAATTTTGTAAACACCCCCTAATAGGTTTAAACTCCTCTAGTTTACAAGCTTTTGGGATTTTTGGGATCCAAGTGACATTTGACTAGACCTAGCAACTTGGGTCGATGAGTCGGGTTGATATCAACCCTAACCCGACCCATTTAATATATCATCTACCCAACCCAACCCAAAAACGGATGGTTCAGAAAATCATGACCCTAACCCAACCCGTTTAAAATCCTTCAACCCTAACCCGACCAACCCAACCCATTTTTTAAGCATACAATAATTTAGATAGACTAGGAGTATAAATTAATAAAAAAAATCCAAAACATCCAGTGCTAGCTGGCACACTAATTTGGATAAAACACCAGAAAGAGAAGAAATATTGCTTGATCGACCCAACTTTAAATGAATTCCATGTTATGCAAAGATGTAAAAGTATTGCACCAATTTCCCATGAATATAATAACACGTACTTTTTTCCATAAGTTTATTGTTATCAATCTGAGCCTAAAGCTCTGCCACTGTTAGGGAGGAATCCTGTCTGGATATGCACATAATCCTAGTGCCCTACATAAAAAGGGGAACAAAAATGAAAATCTTCATTATGCATTAGAGAAATATATTAAAGAAAAATCTTTTAAAGTTAAAAAAAATTTATAATCCGAGAGCTCAAAGCCTTAAACTATGACTGATAGTTTTAAAATAATTGCACCTATTTAAACTGAGTGCTCATGCCTGAGAAAAGTACAATCACAATCACTTAACCGTTACTAACAGTTGAAGAACTTTTATGGACCACGCTATCCGCATTGTTGGCTTCAGAATTCATTAAGAGGTCTATAATCAAGATCCTACTTAGAAAAAATATATATCACCTACTTTTGTTCACCCTTCTAGATAATCTGAACGTACCTATGTTCTCAAGAACGTAATGATAGTGAGAATAAGAAAAACAAACATTGGGCAGAGATGAAGAGTGAAATAAACATGAACAATGACATAGAGAAGAAAAATGGATGTGAATCTACAAGACGGGAGTATTAGGGTTTTCAACATTATGTTAAGGTATGGTTGGGCCCTTTGTTTGATATGCAGCTGGTTGGGCTGTCTATTTAGTTAAGATTATGTGATATTATTAAAGGTTGGATAGTCCAACTGTACTTGGGCTTAAGGCTAAGGTATAGTTTGATATGAAAAATATATATATGGGAATCAATATTTTTATTTTTTATTATTAACAAGTATATTTTCGGGTTGTGGGGTGGGTCATGGGTTTAGATCTCTACCCTAACCTAACCCAAAATTATCTTATTACCCTAATCCAACCCAAAAAATAGATTGGTCAATAATCAAGACCCTAACCTGCAAACGTATGGGTTGGGTTCGGGTTGGGTTGGGTCAAAATTGCCAGGTCTACATTTGACCCTTGCGGTAGTATGTCTTCCAAGAAAAACTACGAACTAAGTTGATGATATCAGGGCCGATTGATGCCCAAGTGGCTTTGAAGAAATGGAAATTAAGACCATCGTAACTTGGAGCTTTATTGTTGTCACTGGACCAAAAGTGTTTTCTTGATTTCTTCTACATGCGGAAATGAACTGAGCATATTTGCTTTGGACTTCGTCAGCCTATGGCAGCCCAGGAAAAGTGGATGGGCGCCTGACTCAATTGGTGCTCTAAATACTTGCCGAAAATAATGAACCGGCTACTTTATGATGTCTATAGGTTTAAAGATGATTCTCTCTTGAATTTGTAGACACCGAATTTGGTTATGCCTTTTATTCATCGAGTTTTTTCAGTGGAAGTACCCGGAATTATCATCGCCTTCCTTGAGGTGTTTCTCACAAGAAAGTTTGCCCCAGTAATGCTCCTTTACACGTAATGTTTGTCGTGTTTGCTGGATAAGAGCTGCGAGTTTGTGTTCACGATCGTGGTCATTATTTTCCAGCTTGTCCAACCTATCTAGTATCTCCTTCCTCCAGGTCTTTCAAAAGATTTTCAAGTTTTTCTCTACATGGCCAAACACATTTGAATTGCATTCCTTCAAAGGTTTCTTTATTTTTTCTTCGATTCTCTTTTAGCGGAAAACCAGCAAACGTTGATCATTCATCCTTGAAAAACTTACCGAAAGAGAGATGTTCTGTCTAAGCGGTGAGAACTCTAAAGAGCATTGGGCCCCAATCCATCGTTGTAAGCTCCACCCAGCGGAAACGGTGGTCTAAATTTCTCCATGAATTTGCATGCATTGATAATGAGGGGAAAGTTGCAAACCACTCCGGTTGGGTAAAACCTTTATCAATCTTGCTCATTTTTCTCTTATTTCGCCACGTGAATTTGCAACCTTGGAGGGACACCTCATCTACTTCTATTTGTTCTAGCCATTCAAGTAGATCTTTCATGCTTCTCGTGACAACATTAGGATTATTGTATTTCCTCTTCCCTGCATGAAGGACTTCATTGAAATTGTCCACCAGTAGGATTGGCAATGGTCTTGATTGTTTAAGGACGAGCAGCTCTTGGTAAAGAGCTAGACGACCATAAGGAGAGGTTGACGAGTAAATGAAGATGATGGTGCACTGCAAACTTTCAAGGGGTCATGTAACGTCTATTGCAATTCATCTATCACCTTTACTTAGGTTGAATACTTGGATCACCGAGGGTTGCCACATCACTATTGCCCCCCTTCGAGTGGCCTATGAAGATTTTTGAATGGTAAGTAATTATCCAACCAAAATGTTCTCATTTATTACAACGCCATAATAAAAAAAATACATAACTTCTCATTAACATGTAAAATTTCTAAAGATTGTTCCCATTCAAAATTTAGATATTTTAATATATTTGTTTTTAAATATTATATATATGTTTAAAAAAAAGTCAATTACTATTATTTGTATCATCTATTCCTATTCCTTTTTGAATGAAAATCGGTTCTTCTACAAGTAAATCCTTAGATTCTTATATCAAAGAAAAAGAATCTTAGATTCGTTACAAAGTTGAGATATTAGTTGTAATAATTTTATTATGTTGGAATATTAATATTATTAATGCTTAAACAATTATTGATTGAAATTGAAAATAAATATAAGTAATGTAATGGTAATTTTATATCAAATTATTTTTATTTCTCAAATAATATAATAAGTTATTTGATCTCTTCTTTTCTTTTGTCCATCTTATTCGTATTGTCACGTTGTAGTACACAGTACCTTATTATGAAAAAAGTACCAAACGACACAACAATAATAAACACTTTTTTCTTCCCCTATAGTTGGGAGCTCCCCTTCCTCTACTTCTCTTGAACATGCAGTGTTCTTCCAGGTGCTTGGTTTTCAATATCGTCATGCTGCTTCCCGAGACAACTTTAGGAAAGGAACCTCCTCTTCTGTCCCTGAATGGAAGTAAGTACATTCTCATCGGGACTGCCTTCTTCCTCCTCTCTTTCCTCCCTTCTGTCTTCCTTCCCTCCGCCGGTGCCCAGTCCTTTCCTTGTTTCCACCACCCTTTCTCTGCCATAGATGAAGCGTCAATCCCCCAGGTAGAGGACATCACTTCCAGATGTGAGAAGCTTACGCTTACGGTTGAAGAAGACGAAACCACTTCCCTCAATGACATTGCCTCTATCCACCAACCTTTCCCACCGGATCACTGTCTGCTTTGTAAATCAATCTCTCCTTGGGCCACCACACACACGCTATGGAGAGTACCCTAAATCGTGTTTGGAAAATGAAGGGTGGGCTACAAATTCGTAGTATAGGGAAAAACCTCTTCCTCTTTAACTTCACTTCTGAGGTCCACATTCATGGCATTCTTAACAAGGGTCCATGGATTTTTAACGGCCATCTTCTGCTCTTCCAGCATATTGACATGCTCAAGGCCCCTACGGATCATGAATTCCGTTGGATCACCATGTGGGTGAGAATTCACGATGTCCCGCTCCTATTCTGAAACAAAGACTTCAACACTAGACTCGAGTGTAGGTTTGGGAAATTTCTAATGAAGAAGAAGACCGACTTGCCAGTAACTTCATACGGTTCAAGGTTATGCTGGATATCCACATGCCAATGCTGAGGTGTGTCAAGATTTCAGTTGAAGGATGTGATTCCGCCCTTAGAGGCACCTACGAGAAGATATTGCTAATTTGCTTCACATGTGGCTTACTCCTTCGTGCTACAAAAAATTCCTTATTCGATCCGACCCACCAACCGGTGTTTACCCATATCTATGGCCCCTGGTTGAGAGCCTCAAGCTTTCGGCCAGACAAAAAAGCCATGTCAGACGATGAATCCGAGGATTGGAAGGTCATTTGTGGCCTGTAGAGCTCATGATTCCCCAAGAGAAAAGCACCCGACCCCCACTAAAACCTCTGCCCTCAATCAGCCTAGCCAAGCTCAATCCCCGCTTAGTTCTTTGGACGAAGATAAGATGGATGATCTTCCCACTCCTGTTTGTGATGCCTCAATGGCTTTGCATGCAGTAAGAAGTGCAATTTCAACTGTACAGTTCAAGGAAATCCATCAGATGTCTTTGGTTCCCTTTTTTCATTGGCCCTCAACTCTAAAAAAGGTAGGAAATTGCATTCATGGGCAGATATATTCATTGTTGTGAACCTAGCACACCCAAAGAAGACCCTGCGGAGATCCCTCCGGGTATCCTAATCCTCTTGTGACTCCCCCGGGCCCACCAAGGGCTGGTTAGGAAGTTTAACTTTGGCCCATCCGTCTCTGGATATCATGAATCCCTATGTGCCCAACTCGGATTGGACACTCCTTCCATGTGTGCCACTTCACAACCTGCAGAATAATATGGCGTCCATATTGTTTTCTTGTTTTTTTGCTCCCTTTTCTGTTTCGTTTGTTGTTGGTTGATTCCCGTATGTTATCTTGTCCGTTTGTCTTTTGTTTTCTAGATTTCGGTTCCATGTCATGAGCTCGTAGGATTATTACTTTAAATTGAGGTGATTGTATCGCTAAAAGATACTTTCTTGGGTCTATTTGGCTAAGTTTGCCATTTCCTCCCACATTGGTTTACTTCGTGGTTCTTTCCAGTTGTATGATGTTTATGTACATCCCCGAACATTCTTCAAAATTAATTTGAACAATAATTATATAAAGTTGAACAACTTTCACAATAATACATGAAACGTTTACATCAATATGAACAATCAATACAAAAACTTGAACAACGTTTGAATTTAAAATGAACGGTTGTACGATGCTCACCGTACAACCGGTTGTACAATAGAATTTGTCGTGGCTGAATACTACTGTGTGAGTAAAGTCCCTTAAATATCAAAAGGAAGAGGAAAGCAGTCCGTCTACGAAGCTAGTTTTTTTTTTTTTTTTGTGTTTTAAATGTGTAATATTTAGAATGTTATAAATTACAAAGTATAAACGCAAAAAGAAAAAACACATACTACCATTAATGATAATTAATGCTCTTTATCATATATATATACCTTTGATGAACTAAAATTTTATACTATATATTTTTAATGTCCTTGTATTTAAAAAAAAGTGTATTTTATTTACTTTCAATGAATCTTCTTTAATAATAATAAAATATTTTTTAATCGGCATTAAAATAAACTTTTTTTTACCATGAATAAAAATTAAACAAACAGCCGGTTTAAAACATTTATGGTATATAATTATAAAATGTATTTTATTTAGGCCTAAAAATAAAATTTTATCTATTAATAATAATATCATACTCTTCTAAAAAAATTATTTGAATTTTATGTTTCGAGGTGCACTTTTATGAAGTGGTTTTAGTTTACTGGAAAAAAATTTCATTTCGTAGTTCAATAAAGTACGTATATTTTAGAAGTACCTGCACGAAATGCACTTCAAAAAGAAAATCCTAACACCTTAAAACTTAGAGTAGTGGTCAAAACTAGGGTAGTGGTCAAAACTAGGGTGATTAAGTTAGGGTAATGTTAAGTACACACTAAAGTCCAGCATTACGTACATAAGGTAATTAAGTGCAAACAAAAGTCCAACATAACAAACAGTAATAAGTGCAACCACAATATTCCAACATAATAATGCAAACAAAATGTGTATCCTATATAATAGAATAAAGATCACTAACTAATAATGTGTCCTGCACCTCTAGAAGCATTATAGTCAATACCTCCCTCAAACCACTGGAACTAGTCCTAGCCCAATCTCTCGTACGATTCCACCGTAGACAAGCTAGATTGATCCATGTCTCTAAAATGTCAACTAGATAATCCATAATTTGGATTAAGCCATCTCGACATTGACTGAGAGTTAATTGCTTCAACTTATTTGTCACAATGTCCACATGTACAAAACAAATGTAAAAAGTGCATGTTACTAATATAATTTAGTACTGTATCATAAAGACAAAAAAATCTACGGACATAATACAAGCTGCTCATCAAGCATCAAAACATAGGGTCATTGACATAATAAGTAGAGATCATACCAAAATGGGTGTGTGCAGAGTACCAATCTTTATAGCTAGCAACCAGAACAATGAGAATAGAATCCAGTCATAAAGTATTATTATTTTACCTATTATAGAGTTGAATCCACTTTATTATTATTATTTTTGAAATGGGAATTCACTTTATTATGGGTGCTCTTAGTTACTATGAGCACAATTTTAGTTTTTTTTTTATTGGTGGGCTACTTATGTAGCGATGTTAACCAGAAATCTGGTTCTACAACAAAGGCTACATATGAGCGCAATTTTAGTTGCCTAGCTAGGGCTCTGGTGTTACAACAACTTTGTTGTAAGTTGTAACAGTAATGCACAAACAGATTGTATATAACCATCCTACCGTGTTTGGATCTTGAGGACACCTTTAGCAGCCTTAGAGGAATAGGCGGGATCATTGGAACGTGAACAAAGTGATGAAGACAGTTACGACACGTAAGACTCCACAGCATCCCGATATTGTTTACTCCACACCCTAAGTAAGTTGCATTTATATTGTGTGAAGAATACTAGACATCTACTTACTATGCATTATTGTCTAGTTACTTCTAAAATTCAATTAAGTAACATTTATGTTCTGTATGAAAATTGTGCAACTAAATGTGTATATGTGTTTTTCTCATTTACTTATATAAACAAAATAAGGGAAGTAACATTTATATCGCGTGTTGCATACTAGGAAACTAATTTATTGTGTTTTTTATTAATTTACTTCTATACAACAAGCGTAAAGAACATACATAAGCGTAAACATGCTTTCGAAAAGATGTTTGTAGACAAGCAAGCACTTTAGGTCCATTACAGTTGTCTTGAGATTCTCCCACTTGTTCGCTGTAGAACTGATGGAAACCTCGTTATGAACGCGGTTTGGTGTGAATGTGGGGAAAATATTGGTATATAAATACAACATCACCGGCTATACAAACGGCGAATATCAAAATGATGAAGTGAAACATAATAGATTTAAATAGAATACTTCTTTGCTTGTGATGGTGTCGGACATCCGACTATCCGCTTGTATGAATGTGAGTGTGGTTGCTCCTTGTCTACGACTCTACATTCCCAGGGTCTCGTAATTAGGGGTAAAATTGAGTTTTGGGTTAGGTTGAAACACCTCCTATGAGATACCAGAGATAGACATATAACCTTTTTAAAAAGATGCATTAAAAAAAACTTTCTTAAAAGATGAACATATGAAACAACCAGAACGCTTATAAATCCCATAAATCATGCATATTATTATAAGTTAATAAAATTCAAATAAAAACAAAGTCAAATTAGCTAAATTGATGCATCATATTTATAAGTAACAAACTCTCAAAACAGTGGTATTATGATGGCGTGATAAAAGAGTGAAGTGGACTAAAATAAATAAATAAAATTTCACGATCTAGAGCTTTGAAGTAAATAGTCACTTTTCTTAAGAAACTAGTTCGTACGTATAAATGTTGATAAGATTAATGAACCCATAAACGACCTAAATTACTTTAAAGAAGTTATGTAAATTAATTTAAAAACTTAATGTCCCCAAAATCCCAATCCTAGTATCCTTTTTATATTTTGAACATACCATTTGTTTTTTTTTTTTACTGCACTCATAAAATAAAATAATTATAAATTTAAATTTTATAATATATACTCAATAACTGAAATCTGACTTGAAGACTATTTACTTCAACTATATTTTCAGCCTTATTTAGGCCCAATCTTAATTCGGAATAAAATGGCCCAAACCCCGTCCACTCGGCACACAGCCTCTAATTTTGGATAGACCTTAAACAGCCGTCTTCCCGGGGCCCATCCCTCGTTCGGGAGCATCAGAACTGAACAGAGTAATTTTGATTCATATGTCTCTAATCAGCCTTTTGTAGCAACACTCACTCTCCCACCAGCACGTCTTTCAGACTCTCTGATCTCTGCATTAGTATTAAAATCAATCGACGAGGTTTTCGATGCGTGTACTTGACCTTGTTGTAAGATTAAATTTCTCACATCAGCCTTCACTCTATCCACCTTTTCGATCTCAGGAGCATCATCAGAGGTTTGATCATCCATCCATTCCTCACACCTGTTTTGCTCTTCCATTCTTGATTTTTTCTTTTTTTTTAAAAAAAAATTGTGATATCCATTTCCTAGGTTTCGTCTTCACTGTCTACTAATAGTAGCTGTATTGCTATAGTGTTGTTTTTAGTATTTGCTTCACTAGGAATCAGGCAGTGCAAGAGCAGATAATCTTATCTTAAAAGACTGATTTTTGGTCGGTCGTTATTTTGAAGATTTTTTTTTTCTTGTACAAACTCCGAGGAGTTCGTTGTCTACTTTCTGTGCATTTGAATTTGAGTGTTTTACTTCTGTGTGAGTGATCAAATAGAGTTTCCCGTTCGTAAGCTTTGTCACCTGTTCAATCCGTGACGCTGATTCTAAGCTCATACTTTCTCTTGGTATTTACCTTTAAGATTTACCGCTTGTAGGTTGAGAGTTTCCATGGCATTGGATGATCGAGTTGGTTCCCCACTAAATTTGCATCACGATGTGTGGCAGGATCAATCGTTTTTCAAGTGGAGAAAGAGGGATCCTCATGTCCCGCTGCACTGTCATGATAATCTAGAAAGTATCTTTCAACTTTTTTCAGTCATTTAGTCTCACTCTGCTTCTTAGACTTGTCTATGGAATTGCTTCATTTGTTATTTTGTACATGTGTGCTATACGTATTGATTTTAACTTAAACGCTTAGGAAATACTAAAAGGACGACTGTTGATACTAAAAAGTTGCTACTAGTACTAAAGAAACATTAAGTTTGTGGTTTACTCTTTCAGTTTCACTTGTATGTTAATTGTGCTCCATGTGACAACAGGAGCTATCAAATTTTGGTATGAAAGAGCAGAGTGACTTTCTGGAATCCAAAACTGCGCCCTGGAATGATGATGCCGTTGCTGCTGGTCTTGATGTGCTTCCTCTGGGTCAAAGGCTTGCCTTTTGTCAAGTCTTTATCTGGCTACTGGAAATTTCATTTAGCCTCTAGTCCAAAGGAAGTTCCTAAGTACTTTTATCAGAATGCGTTTGACGATTCTGATTGGGGAACTTTGCCAGGTAAGCAGCATCCGAATAACAAGCAGACCTTCAATAGTGACCAAACAACAAAATGTTCTCTGTGAAAAGCTATAGTATCAAATAACGAGTAGACCTTCAATGAACAATCATGGTCCCTTGAAGCTAACCTAAATTTAGATCATAAGCTTTTAGGAAGCTTTGTAGTTTGGATTTTGTGTAACTTCAAATTATAAGCCTTTTTATTGGACTGCTTTTGTCTCTCTTTGGAGTTGGCTGATTTCGTTTTTTATTTATTTACCTGGCCTCTTTCGGTTGAGAAGTTCCATCAAACTGGGAGATGCATGGATATGGTCAGCCTATCTATACAAACACTGAGTATCCTTTTAAGTTTGATCCTCCTCATGCTCCCGAAGAGAACTTTACTGGTTGCTACAGGATAGACTTTCAAATACCCAGTGAATGGAAAGGTAAGATTTATTTGATGTATTAGAAGATTCCTGTGATTAATGGATGTGGATGGTAGTTCTAGGATCTCTGCCTTTTCTCATAACTGCTTGTGCCACAATGTTTTGAAAATCTCTTCCTTTTCTCGTGACTCATGTGCTGCCATGTTTTTAAAGTTTATGATATAGTTATAGAGCCCACTCGTAAAACGAAGAAAGTCTCTTATGGAACTCCTTGTCATCTTAGGTAATATCTCCTTGATTATGTAAGTTCTAATTCTCCATGACTCATTTCATGAACAGATACACATAGGTGCAGCCTTTTCAAATTATAAAATCTATAACTTTAGAGCTCAGTCCGTAAAAATAATGAAATCTCTTATGGATCTCCCTTTCAACTTGAGTGATATTCTCCTTGATATGTAAGTTCTAATTGTCCATGAATCATTTCGTGAACAAATAACATTGCTACAAGTTGACTGTATGATTATGTATTAGGTTCTTGGTTGCACTGCTAAGTTCTCCAAAAAAATTCTGCTCTCTTCTCGTGTCACATGCACATGTTATATTTATCTTTGGATATTAGTGAATAATTTATGGCCTGATTTCCAATAGGACGAAGAATATTGCTGCACTTTGAAGCTGCAGATTCTGCATATCATGTCTGGGTAAATGGCACCCCTGTTGGGTACAGGTTAGCAATTGTACTCTCAGAGGTGTATTGATGATTGTCATTCTGTCTTGGCTTATTAGCTTGTTTTTTTTGTGCTACATACTTCTTCATGAAGTTTAAGAGACTGTAGTTTAACTATTGCATGTCTCAATTGAAGTATGAATGTAGTGATTGGATATAGGTGTGACTGTGTGAGGCTTCTCTTAATGCTTATTTTGGTTATTTTTTTAGTTAAAATTCCAATATAGAAAAGCGAAAATGGTTGTGTCTGACGTTCATCTAGTGATCAAAGGCCCATTGTTATACTGCATCACTATGGCTTTTTGCTAGCTTGATGAATGAGGAGATTTAATTTTTATGTCACTTTTCATGTCTTCATGATGAGAACTACCAATTTCTGATAAAATTTTCAAGTCAACTGTTAGTTTTCCAATTTTTTTTTGACCTCTTGTATTTAGGAATTTGAAGTATGCTTATCTCTATGCAGCATTCTTTCAGTGTAGTTGTCTTAGCTGACACAGACTACCGTCGATGACTTGACCAATAGCCTTGAAACTATAGATTCACTAACTATTGACTTGATCGTGTTAGGTCAGTCAGGACAGCAGACTTCCTGCTGAATTTGAAATCTCAGAGTATTGCCATCCATGTGATTCAGACAAAAAGAATGTTTTAGCAGTTCAAGTGTTTAGGTGGAGCAGTGGTTCTTACCTTGAAGATCAAGATCATTGGTGGTTGTCTGGTATTCATCGTGATGTACTGCTTCTTGCGAAACCTCAGGTTTGTTTCTTCCTTAAAATGCCTGTTAAGACTACCGTATGCGAAACCTGCAGGTTGACACTCTTGTGTCCCCTTTTTAATTGAAAATCATATAACTGATGCTTATACCAGGTAATTGATTATCTGTTTTTGTGAGAGGAAATACTGTAGCACGTTACAGTTTGAGGGACTTATTATGCTCTCGAACTCCTTCCTAGTGTTTATTCATTTCTCTTGCAATCTCTCTTGAGAAAAGCATTTATTTGATGATTCATTTGAGATTTTTTTTTTGTTCTACATATTGTTAATGGGTCTGTGGTCTTTTTGAGTTTCAGGTTTTCATTGATGATTATTCCTTCACTTCAAACCTGGACGCAAGTTTCTCCTCTGCTGATCTACAAGTATGTTGACGGTTCTGGTTCTTGGTTATCTCATGATCTATCTATTTGTTTAATTCTTCCTGGTTTAGATTACAGAAGCTTTTATAATCTTTCAGCGACTAGCTTACTTCGTTATCTATGTTTAATGAAGAAGTATAACTCTTCTTTAGTGCGGTTTGTGGGTTGATTATAGCTAGCTGGGGTCCACTGAACTTAAGCTACATACATACCTTGCAAAATGTCCATTCAGAAATGGGAGAGTCCGAAAGGGAGCCTAGTATTCTCGGACGAGTCGTGCTTGTGATGAGAGTACATGAGGGGACCACTGGGAGGAAGGTGGAAAAGGTTTGACAGGTGTACAAAAGAAGAATCAAGAAGGAAACAAAATAACAAGAAATAACAGTAAAGCAGTGCAGTACGAGTCCCCGCCAATTTCTTGCTGGTGCCATCAGTTTGTTATTTTGTTTCCTTCTTGATTCTTCTTTTGTACACCTGTCAAACCTTTTCCACCTTCCTCCAGTGGTCCCCTCATGTACTCTCATCACTTTGTCATACGCTTGTATTATTCTCCTTGGGTTTGATAGTTTTGTTTTTGAATCCTTGACCTATATTTATAGGTTGAAGTGAAGATTGATACTCCTCTTGGGATGCCCAGAGATCGTATCCTCGCTGACTATACCATTGAAGCTGGGATATATGATACTGGAAAGTGGAACGGAGAGCTTGAATCTGTTAATCTGCTTTCATCTAAAGTGGTTGATATGCAATTTTTACAGCCACCTAGCTTCCGTTTCAACGGGTATATACTCACAGGCAAGCTGGAATGTCCGAAGCTTTGGTCTGCTGAGCAAGTAAGGATCAGTTCCTTCTGGTTTCTGCTGGGATTTAATATAGAGGATCGCTTAAGTTACTGAAGCTAAAGCAATCGAGCTTCTATGAGCTTTCAGTGATTTGCTGTAGTGTTTACAGATGATGGTTCTT
This sequence comes from Limonium bicolor, assembly GCA_023374045.1. NCBI lineage: Eukaryota > Viridiplantae > Streptophyta > Magnoliopsida > Caryophyllales > Plumbaginaceae > Limonium > Limonium bicolor. Next base: position 263,118,369 of record CM041776.1, read on the forward strand.
TTCATAGTATTATTTGATAGTTCCTCTCTCTTACATCTTGCTGGTTTCTTTTTGTGCACATGCCAGCCAAATTTATACACACTTGTTGTGACCCTAAAAGACACATCTGGGCGCATTGTGGATTGTGAGTCATGCATGGTAGGAATAAGGCAAATATCAAAAGCCCCAAAACAGCTGCTTGTAAATGGTCAACCTGTGATGATAAGAGGTGTAAACAGGCATGAGCACCATCCACGTCTGGGCAAAACTAACATAGAGTCATGTATGGTTAAGGTGAGACAATTTGAGCTGTGTATTTTTTTCATTGGTAAAGGTTCACATTTGGCGTTAACTTGCAAATGTTTTGCAACTTCGTATTCTTCTGTGTTGCAGGACTTGGTTTTGATGAAACAAAACAACTTTAATGCTGTGAGAAACAGCCACTATCCCCAGCATCCTCGATGGTATGAACTATGCAATCTATTTGGCATGTATATGATTGATGAAGCCAACATTGAGACACATGGTTTTGATCACTCTGGACCTTTAAAACATCCTACTATGGAGCCGAGCTGGGCTTCAGCCATGATGGATCGCATCATAGGCATGGTAGAGAGGGATAAAAATAATGCATGCATCATAGCTTGGTCGTTGGGTAATGAGGCTGGATATGGGGCTAACCATTCTGCTGCTGCTGGTATGAACTAGCTCAGCTTATCTTTGCAGTATGCATTATCGATAATGTTTTATTTTTTGTTGATAATTGTGGCTTTAGCCTTATTATTAAGAAGAGAAATTAAAAGTACATAGTTGATCGTGTAATCTCATTGATCACTTTATTATGTCAATCTTTGATCAACCACATTTAGTAATCAACTGCAGAGATCTGTAGGCCTGCTGATCATATGTCGATCGGATCAAATCATTTTCAGGTTGGATTCGAGAGAGAGATCCTACTAGGGTGATACATTATGAAGGGGGTGGATCCAGAACAACATCAACTGATATTATCTGTCCTATGTACATGCGTGTTTGGGACATTGTGCAAATCGCCAAGGATCCATCTGAATTGAGACCTCTCATCTTATGCGAGTATGTTATTCATTACCTTTCCCTAGTGATTTTGATTTATGGATGCTCATAGACTATCTGCGACTTAGCCTGGCCAAAGAATTAAGCTTATGAATATTATAACCAAAAAGATTAATATCAGACAGCCCACAAAGCACCAGGGATTGCTGCCTTGATAATGGACCATAATATTTTATTTGCAGGTACTCGCATGCTATGGGAAATAGCAACGGTAACATAGATGAGTATTGGCAAGCGATTGACAACACATTTGGATTGCAAGGAGGATTCATATGGGACTGGGTTGATCAGGTATTTAACCCTGATCAAATACATGTCGATATCCTGTTAATTGCATGTGGGTCCTGAAATAAAAAAACTGTATCATTATGGTAATAGATGACAAGGTCATCGAAAAGCTTCCTGAAATATTTGCTTGTTGATTTAACAGGGACTGCTGAAAGAAGGTGCTGATGGTGTCAAGCACTGGGCTTACGGTGGTGATTTTGGTGATAAACCTAATGATTTAAACTTCTGTCTTAATGGACTCATTTGGCCTGATAGAACTCCTCACTGCAGTACATGGTACTTCTTGCTCCGTCTTGGAGTTATGTACTACTGATCACCTTAAACCTTGTTAATCAATTTTGTTTGTATCAATGGTAATTACAGAGGTTAAGTATCTTTATCAACCAATCAAAGTTTCACTTGAAGATGGAGTAATCAAGGTGTGGATCTATCTCCTCTATTCAGCGGAGCTTCATCGATGGTTGTTTAAGTTAGTTCATAATAATCCTATTTTTTGCAGATAAAAAATACCCATTTCTTCCAAACAACACAAGGTTTGGAGTTCTCTTGGGTTCTAACTGGGGATGGAAGTAAAATTGGGTCTGGTTCGCTGTCCATCTTAGAAATTGGGTCTCTAAAAGGTTCTGAGATAGACTGGCAATCAGGTCCATGGTACTCAGTGTGGGAATCATCTCATGCTCTCGAGGTTTTCTTGACAATTGATGTGAAGCTTTCAAAGTCTACAAGATGGGTTGAAGCAGGTCATGTTGTTTCATCAACACAACTGCAACTTCCCTCCAAGAAACAGCTTGCCCCCAGGTTAGCTAGTTCCTTAAAAGTGTATAGTACAGTGATGGCCTTTCTGCAGCTCCAATGTTTCACAATTATTGTGATTCACAGGTTATTACACCTCGGAGCTCTGTGCTGAAAAGTGAGGTGGCTGGTGACACTATTAAGATTGTGCAGCAGAATGCGGAGCTCATATTGAACAAAAAACTGGATCCATTGAGAGTTGGACTGTATGCTTCTTCATGATCAGTTCTCTTAATAGTTTTATTATATTGGCTCACTTTTTCTTGGCATTTTGGATGTCATAAAGTCAGACTAATGGCCATGCACATGACTGTAGGTGGAAGGAACTTTGGTCATGAACCGAGGTATAATTCCATGCTTCTGGAGAGCACCAACTGACAACGACAAAGGGGGATCACAGACTCCCAGCTATCTCACAAGGTGGAAAACCGCTCTTCTGGACACTGTCAGTTTCATCACTGAGAGCTGTGTGGTCCAGAACAGAACAGACCATCTTATAGAAGTGGCCATCTCCTGTCTTGGAATTCCAAGTTCAGACAAGAATCCCTCAGGATCAAACAAGCCTGACGCCCTGTTCAAAGTCAAGATGAACTACAAGATCTACGGTTCTGGTGATATCATCATGGACTTCCAAGTCGAGCCCAAACCCGACCTTCCATCACTCCCACGTGTCGGAATTGAGCTCCACGTCGACAAATCAGTAGACCAGGTCAAATGGTATGGGAAGGGCCCATTCGAGTGTTACCCTGATAGGAAAGCTTCCGCCCAAGTAGGGATCTATGAGAAGAGCGTGGATGAGATGCATTGTCCCGTACATTGTTCCAGGAGAATGTGGGGGACGGGCAGATGTTAGGTGGGTAAACACTGCAGAACAAGGATGGGAATGGAATCTATGCCGCAATGTACAGTGATTACTCCCCGTTGCAAATGAATGCGAGCTACTACTCCACACAGGAATTAGACCGGGCAACACATAATGAGAAGCTGTCAAAGGAGATGATATTGAGGTGGAATTCCTTACATCTTACTAAGGACTTGGATTATTGCTTTATCTTCTGGATTCTGTTTTAGTGTATATTATATTGTTATGATTTAGGCTGTTGTGTTCTTTATGCAGGTCCATCTTGACCATAAGCATATGGGTTTAGGAGGTGATGATAGCTGGTCTCCATGTGTGCATGACAAGTACTTGATCCCCCCCAAACCATGCTCCTTCTCTATTAGGCTCTTCCCAGTTACAGCTTCCACTTCTGGCACTGTCATCTACAATTCTCAGCAGCTACCCTTTTAAAAAAACGCAAATATGAATTGCTGTTTGGGGACCAAAAATGTAATGGTGATATCTTGTATTTATTGGGATTGGGATTGGGATTGGGATTGCTTATAGAGAAGCAGTAGATACTACATTGCATCTCTACATCCTCTTTCCCAGCCCCAGCGCATTAGGGGGGTATCTGGTTGAAATATACAGGAATCATGTTGTTAAACAATTATGTTGTGTTACATTAAAGTTGATGACTCCTTTCTGATTATTATTTTCTGGATTATCTAAATGAAGTAAATTCATTAAGTTCTACAGAAGTGCTTATACAGTCCAACACACAGATTACTTGGATAGCTTCGCTTTTGACATCCGCACTGCTTTCTTTTATCATTATGAGCGGGTTACATTGTGACTGTTAGACAGTCTATGGTTTTCTTCAATCTTGGAAGTCGTAAGATCTGTATACAATGTGGAACCCGCTATTTGCTGGACGTAGTATGTGTCAAGGTTGTCGTTAAAATAAGTTGCCAACTTGTATAGTGTGCTGGTAGCAATGGCGGTGATGGGTAGAGTTCGGACACTCTTTAGCACTCCATTGATGCATTCGACCAGATTGGTTGTCATGTGCCCCCACCTCCTTCCTTCATCATATGTCCTAGACCACTTCTCAAATGGTAGGTCATTGAAGAATCGCTCAATGTCGGTATTCTGGGATAGAAGGTGATTATATCTTCTCTGGACATGATGTCTTCTAAATTCGTAGGCTAAATACATGTTAATAAGTCAATGTTAAACATTGAAAATACTCAATTTAATTAGTGATGTACATTAATTGATAAATTAAGATACATGTGTTGATCAGATACTTCTTCAACCTTTTGTTGTGGAACCTTGAGGTAAAATTCGATGCAACGTCTTATGCAGTAGAAATGGTGAGCCATTGGGGGTCTCCATAAATTGTTTGACTCCACGATGCTTATTATAGCAGGTGCACGATCTGTAATTATTGACACATCGTTCCTTTGACCGATGACATGCAACCTTACCTTGTCGAGGAAGTACTTCCAAGAAGCCAAATCTTCAGACTCAACTATAGCGAATGTAACAGGTATAATTTTGTTGTTTCCATCTTGTGTTGCCGCTATCAAAAGCTTACCTTTGAACTTCCCATATAGATGTGTACCATCTATCTGTAGCATGGGTTTGAAGTGCTTGAATGCTGAGATGCATGGTCCGAACGCCCAGAAGCATCGTTGGAAGAATTTGACTTGCGTTGTTTGAGTTTCATCTTCATAACCTGGAACTGATTTCAGATTAACAACCGATCCAGGTATTTTATGTTTTATTGCCATGAACAACCTTGGTAGTTGGGCATATAATTCAACCCAATCTTCGTACATCTTTCCTATTGCTTCACACCTCGCCAGCCAAGCTTTCCCGTATGAAACGGTCCTATTGTACTGGCCACGAACTTGTTCTATTACATCTAGAACACTCATGCCCGGGTTACGGCTGATATGGGGTAGAATGGCCTCCGCAATGAAATGATAATTCATTTGTCGGTGATCTTGTCCGTCGGTTTGAGGAGTGCAGGAGTGTGGCCTCTGTCTTGTTATCTTCCATTTGGTCTCACCGGACAACAACGCTCCCCTTATATAAAACCTACATTCTTCCCCACTTGCACATTGGACAGCATACGCTCTACTCGAGCTTCTTACAACACGAAAATCAAGATTATTTCGAATGTGAAAGTTTTTAACAGCACTAACCAGACTCTCCTTGTCATCGAACTCTTGGTGGACTTCAAAATTTCCTCCAGACTGCCATTGTGGAACACCTCGTCATTCAACATCAATACTCAATGCGTTGATAGCATTCCAATCCACGTGATGATAGAACGGCACATCCGGGGCTTCTTGACTAGTGCCTTCATCAACATCTGGTTGATGGAGAAATTCTTCTGGTATTAGTTCGACTTCATCATCTGATGATAGATTATCATCATCCCCGGGCTCGTACAAGTCATCATCTTCATCATCATCACCATCCATCTCCACATGAATCTCCATGCTCTGGGAGAGGTCCCAACTACACTTGTAGTTGTCAATCATTGCTTGAATATCTCCATCAGTGTTCAATTGAAGTGCAGAGTACACCATTGGGTTTCTTGAAAACAAATTTCGATAAGTCATCCTTCCTACATCGTATCCGCAACCTAGTTGACGAATGGCCTCCGTGACAGATTGCTTCAGCATTTCGAAGGTGAAATTATCAGTGACCCGAAGGTGGAAGGTCTTAGTTTCTTGGCTCCAAGAGAAATAGAGGCTACCATGTGGATTGTAGGATAACTCAGCATTAACGAAAATTATACAAGGATACGCCATATGTTTGTGGACTGATTGAAAGAAATTAGGTGGTTGTATGAGCTTGATAATGTGGATGTTTAAGAGAGTGATAGATCAGATTGAGAGGGAGGAAGAGAGAGCTGAATGCTGAGAAGTGGTGCAATTGAAGTTTGCCACAACCACTTCTATATATAATAAACGAAAAATGAGCACAACCACATTGGTCAGAGATTTGAAATAAAGCACTCTGCAGACCCATTTCAAAAAGGAATGGCTGATATTAATTCGTGGGGTGGTGGGTCAGAGATATTATTGTTGCCCACTAGAGGACAATGGTAGGTGACATTTGCAGAGACATTATTTCAAAAAGGGAGTCTAGCATATGCCCACGATGTAATCAACTTAGTGGCTGCAGTGATATTTGCAGTCAAACTGGGTGGCATTGCACAACCCACGGTAGGTGTGCGCTAATAGTGCCGACCCCCAACTATACTGACCGCACTCAGAAAAATCTCTCAACAACTTCAGATAGCCACAATCAATTGTGCGACTGTCAGCACTGGGCATCAACATCCCACCAATCAACCGCATTATCCATGCTCTTGCGTAGCGCTGATGGACTACATTTGGCCAATTGTAGAATGCATTCTCATCGTCACTACTGATCTCGAATGTGTTCTGTAACACAACAGCGAAATCTTGTAACCTCTGATTGAATCAGGTCCAGGTCTTTTACCCAATAATTCTTCACACAAATCTGCAACAGTCTGATTCATCCGCACAACGACAGCATCTCCTTCCACCTTCATCCCAAACAAATGATGTACATCTTCCAGAGTAATGGTTGCCTCACCAAAAGGCATCATGAAAGTGTGAGTCTCTGGTCTCCATCTTTCAACAAGTGAGCTGACGATGGCATTGTCAGCCTTGATTCTAAAAAACCTCGGCCCTAGAAAACCAGCTTCGCTGATGTAATGATGAAGTACATAGTGTGGAAGCTCTACTTCCAGATTTCGGGAACGCAGCTTCCTCTCGGCGTATTTTGGATTTTGTAGTACCTACATGCCATGGTTAGACAATTTAAAGTTATGATCCAATATAAATATTGAACAAAATGTACTAAAGTTGAACATCGTATCAACGTACCGGATCATCTGAAAAAAGAGCTACTGATATGTGAGTTGACTGGTATGTGAACAGTTCATTGTCCTCGGGTCCCACCTCGGCCGGTTGGCGCTGGAATTGCTGGACCATCTACATAAACAATAACATGTAAACAATCAAGAGAGATAACAAGTGGTGAATTGTAATACATATGTTTTAGGAATTCATAACAAGAAAGACTTGGTTGTTCATTATTTTTGAAACAAGTAAGAGTAGCAAACCTTCGCTAGCTTGTACAGATTATGACACAATCAATGACACCTGCATTTTTAAAAAATTGCATATCATTATAATAACATTAACATAAACAATCAGTGCATAAAACCACCAAAATTGGTGATTTTGCAACTTATAAAATAAATGGAGAATGTAATTACGAATTTGAATTATATTAATGAGCATTATAATTGTAAAAAAGGCATAACACTATAATAACATAAGCAAAAATTAATTAAGGCATAAAACCACCAAAATTGGTGATTTTGTAAGTCATAAATTAAATGGACAATTTAATTACGAATTTTAAAATTGTTAGTGAGCATTATAAATGTAAAAAAATACCATAACATTATAATAACATAAACAAAATTAATTAAGGCATAAAACCACCAAAATTGGTGATTTTGTAACTCATAAATCAAATGGACAATTTAATTACGAATTTAAATTAAATTAATGAGCATTATAAATGTTAAAAAAATGGCATAACACTATAATAACATGAACAAAATTAATTAAGGCATAAAACCACCAAAATTGGTGATTTTGTAACTCATAAATTAAATGGACAATTTAATTACGAATTTAAAAATTGTTAGTGAGCATTATAAATGTAAAAAAATTGCATAACATAATAATAACATTAGCATTAACAACTAATGCATAAAACCACCAAAATTGGTGATTTTGTAACTCATAAATTAAATGGACAATTTAATTACGAATTTAAAATTTGTTAGTGACCATTATAAATGTAAAAAAATGGCATAACATTATAATAACATTAACATAAACAATAAGTGCATAAAACCACCAAAATTGGTGATTTTACAACTTATAAAATAAATGGACAATGTAATTACGAATTTAAATTATATTAATGAGCATTATAAATGTTAAAAAAATGGCATAACACTATAATAACATAAACAAAATTAATTAAGGCATAAAACCATCAAAAGTGGTGATTTTGTAACTCATAAATTAAATGGACAATTTAACTACGAATTTAAAAATTGTTAGTGAGCATTATAAATGTAAAAAAAAATTCCATAACATTATAATAACATTAACATTAACAATTAATGCATAAAACCACCAAAATTGGTGATTTTGTAACTCATAAATTAAATGGACAATTTAATTACGAATTTAAAAATTGTTAGTGACCATTATAAATGTAAAAAAAATGGCATAACACTATAATATCATAAACAAAATTAATTAAGGCATAAATCACCAAAATTGGTGATTTTATAACTCATAAATTAAATGGACAATTTAATTACGAAATTAAATTATATTAATGAGCATTATAAATGTTAAAAAAATGGCATAACGCTATAATAACATTAACATTAACAATTAATGCATAAAACCACCAAAATTGGTGATTTTGTAACTCATAAATTAAATGGACAATTTAATTATGAATTTAAATTATACTAATGAGCATTATAAATGTTAAAAAAATGGCATAACACTATAATAACATTAACAAAATTAATTAATACATAAAACCACCAAAATTGGTGATTTTCTAACTCATAAATTAAATGAACAATTTAATTACGAATTAAAATTATATTAATCAGCATTATAAATGTTAAAAAAATGGCATAACATTATAATAATATTAACATTAACAATAAATGCATAAAACCACCAAAATTGGTGATTTTGTAAATCATAAATTAAATGGACAATTTAATTACGAATTTAAATTATACTAATGAGCATTATAAATGTTAAAAAAATGGCATAACACTATAATAACATTAACAAAATTAATTAAGGCATAAAACCACCAAAATTGGTGATTTTCTAACTCATAAATTAAATGGTTAAATTAATTACGAATTTAAATTATAAAAATGAGCATTATAAATGTAAAAAAAGTTACATAACAAAATAATAACATTAGCATAATTAATTATTGCATAAAATCACCAAAATTGGTGATTTTGTAACTATCGATTTAAATGGTTAAATTAATTACGAATTTAAATTATATAAGTGAGGATTATAAATGTAAGTTTAGATAAAAAAAGAGGATTATAAATGTAAGAAAAATTATATAACAAAATAATAACATTAACATTATTGATTAGTGCATAAAATCAGCAATTTTGATGATTTTGTAAACAAATTGCATAAAAAAATAATAACATTAACATATGTTGGGAAGAATACTAATACGATAAAAAAATATTAGAAAAACTAATAGAAGAAGTAATTAGAAGATAAAAGAAGTAATTACTATTTGGCAAACAAATAAAAAACATAAAAAATAAGTACTTTAATAAACATAATAATTAATCATAAATAAACAATACAAAAAATGAAAAAAAATTAAATATTGCAACTTACTTAATGAAATTTGGAGGTTAGAAGATTGTAGTAGTTGGGAGAATGAAAGTTGAAGAATTGTGTGGAGAATGGGGGAAATTGGGTGGGTTTTTATAGAGATTTCCGCCTGCTGGAAACCGCCCCAACCCCAGGGCGGCTTCAGTGCAAATCGGCGTATAAGCTTATCCGTCCAAAATCTGAAGAAAATCTCGATTGACAACTCTGATTGGCTGTCGAGATTTTCTGGATGAGGGGGAAAATTGCAAAGAAGCCGCCCTGGCTTCAAGGCAGCTTTCAACATTTTTGCTTGAAGCCGCCCCAGACTGATGAAACCCACTATTATAATGACGTAAATGGCCAAACAGAGGTGATAGAGAATGAAAAGTAATCTCCCTAAGGAGCCAAATCAGGACTAGCCTGCCAATTCCACAAGCGTGGCCAACAAAATACCCAAAATCATGCCTCTGCTGCCCTCCCCATCTTTACCTTACATAGCTAACATACTAACGTAGGACAAAATAGTATAAAGCAGATTAACAACCTCAGTACATAACAGACGCACTAATCACCTACTGACACAGCAGCCTAACATTATTCTTTTCTTCATAAGGCAATGGTCCCCTCTCTCTTTTAGTCCTTGGTCCCCCACATGTACTCCCATCATTCCTCCCCCGTTAAACCACCTTGTCCTCAAGGTGGAGAGAAGAGTAGAGTAGCAGTGATAGTGATGAGAAGGCAGCAGCAAGGTAACGCTAATGAATCCTGGGAAGCAAGGAAATTCTCCTGTTGATTGTCGTTCTCTGCTGCCGTGATTGACGTGACCAAGGGGAACCAACCCCTGCAAGGACTGCGCCAATCTCTCCATTGAAATGAATCTGGTGGGCGAAGATCGGTGTCAATGAGTGGGCCCCTTCTGCCGCCAAGGGAGTTGGTGTGCCTCCGCCTACATATGTGAATATTTGTGGAGCTCTTTTGTGGATGTTGGCAGACTGTGAGGTGTGGTGGATTTAAGGCTGTGAGGCGTGGTGGAATTCCATTTTGCCTAGCGCCAGCACTGTTGGGGTAAGTTCGATTGTGGAGCACCCCAATTAATTTAGGGTTAGGAATTGATAATCGGCACCCTGAATTGATGCTCCCGCTCTGAGTTGGCTTGTGAATTCCTTTCAATGTCGGTCTGCTTGTATCGATCGTTTTGGAGGAGAGCATCCGTCTTTTTAGGGACCGGGCCGGTCTAGAGGACACTAACCGGTTCTGGGCCGGTTTAAGGAAAAAAAATCCAATCCCAGCGTGACTCACCCGTCGTCCCGTACCAGTCCTCGATTGTCTCCAGTCGTCAACAATCCCTCCTATAATCTTCTGTGATTTATCTTTCTTTTCTTCACAAATTGGCGGAATCCGGCGACCTGCAACACGGCGTATTTGACCCTGTCGAAGGATGCGCTCCTGTTTGAAGTTTGCAAGCGTGCACCCGTAAGGTCGGGGAGGAGAGCCGCCATGGTTTCTGAAAACCAAGTCGCTCCAATCATTCGACCGCTCCCAGGTATCATCATCCCTCTTTTTCTTTTCTTCTTCCTTTTCTTTTTCCCTTTCTTCAGACGCGTGAACTTCCTCTGCCTTCTTCTCTTTTCGGACTCCCCAAATTCAGTGGCCGCACTTTGTCGAGAAACTTCCCTTTCATGCCGTCTCTGCTTTCCCACCATCTTCTTCCTCTTGCGTGCCTTCTGCCTTGATTTTTTCTGCCGCCTCCCCATCGTCCCTTCCAATTGTGGGTTCTGGGTGACCACTTTCTCCATCACGACCTCCCTGATGATTGAGTTACCGTTTCCTTCTATTTTTGCAGCCCCATCAGCCCTTACAATCTCGATTGATTCCACCCACTGAACTTGTTCCGCCTCTGTTTCCTTAACTGAGCAAACAGACCCCGATTGAACCGGTTTTTCAAACCTTTCAATAAGTAGTTTCTGGAAATCAAGCCATGGCAGCTCTCCGAAATTAACCTACACCTCTTCGAACCAACAAAAAACTTCTCCCTCCAAACACTCACCCGTGGCTTGAAACCAGAAACAATATGGGATAGATTTGGCGGTGAAAAACTCCTCCGCCTTGTTCAGCCAACCATGGGGGTTTTCTCCATTGAATATCGGAGGCTCTGTGTGTATTGAATCCATCTCCCACCCCACTAAACAGAATCTAGGCTCTGATACCAATTGATGAAACCCACCATTATAATGACGTAAATGGCCAAACAGAGGTGATAGAGAATGAAAAGTAATCTCCCTAAGGAGCCAAATCAGGACTAGCCTGCCAATTCCACAAGCGTGGCCAACAAAATACCCAAAATCATGCCTTTGCTGCCCTCCCCATCTTTACCTTAAATAGCTAACATACTAACGTAGGACAAAATAGTATAAAGCAGAATAACAACCTCAGTACATAACAGACGCACTAATCACCTACTGACACAGCAGCCTAACATTATTCTTTTCTTCATAAGGCAATGGTCCCCTCTCTCTTTTAGTCCTTGGTCCCCCACATGTACTCCCATCATCCAAGACCCAAGGCGGTTTCAAGCAGAAAAATGCAGAAGCTGCCCTGCCGGCTGCCACTGAGACGGTTTTTGGCAAGTTGCCTTGACCCCAGGACAGCTTCTTCACACTGGTTTGGCACGTCCGTGTATTTTTTTTCAAAAATGACCACCGCATGTAATTTTATTATGAGATCGGTATTTTTACAAAAAATTTCCTAATTTAATACTGGTTTTTAATGGAAAGATAAATCTTAATACTACTACCAGAGCAAACCCAACCCAACAGAACATATTGGCAAGCATAGACCCACTGGCCACTGCGTGGAGCTCAGACGGCCGAGAAGATGAGATTCTATGCCGCAATTGCAGTTGCTGTTGCTGTCGGAGGCGTTATTCTACCACTTGTCAGCTCTCCCGTTAACAATCTCCGTATGTTTCCACTACGGCAATCTTTTTCCTTTCATTATACACATCGAACCTGCAAGTCCTAGCTACTTCACAATTCATGCTGTTAATTTACTGTTTGATTGCTTAAAAATCCGTTCAACGGAACTGTCCTTTTCTACAATTTTGAGGCGCAGTATGGTGGTGGTGGAGTGTTGGAGGAAACCCAGCAACGGCTGATTTGGTAGTGAAAAATGCAACCATCTTCACCAGCGACCCATCCCTTCCCTTTGCCGACTCCATGGCTATTCGCCACGGGAGGATATTGCGCATTGGCAACTACTCTTCTATTCAGGTGCCTTCGTTTCGTTTCTCTTTCATTTTCTTCATCTTTTCCACTCCATGGTCCGAGTAGTGCTCTTTTTTTTTTCTTCTGTAAATTACTGCCATAAACTTGCATTATAATGATGCTAGTAAATTTCTTCTATCTATTATCTGTTGATCAAGCTAAGTTTCATACTATTTAATCTTCGTATCAACGACGTCTATTGCTGTGGCATTGGAGAATAGTCTTATAAGATGCATGAAGTTCTGAATGTGAAACCATTTTGCTGCATGACTTTAGTTGAAGCTCCATTATTATGAAGTAAAAAGAGTTCTATAATTTGACTGATCACTTCCTTTTTTGATTCAAAGGTGGTCAAATTCAAGTGATATAGCTCATGCAATATAAAGAAAAAAAAATTCTCCTTGGTTTGAATTTTACTGAAGTTTCACTTATGATTTGGATTCTTGACTTTATATCCATGTTTTCTTGCCTTATTATTCTCAAAGAATTGGTAGGACAGCGTACCAAAATGTTGAATCTTGAGCAAAAGATTGTAGTTCCGGGGTTTATCGATTCTCATGTGCACTTGCTTTCTGGAGGACTTCAGGTTATTATCCTTCCCTCCTCTGTTTTGACTACAAAAAATAGAGCATTTATTTTTTGGTCATGCTCGAGACTGCTCATTTTTTACTGGATATGCTTCGGTTGAGTTCCTGCTTGTATTTCTGCTTGCCATCCGTAGATGGCACAAGTACAACTCAACGGTGTCAGCTCAAAACAGGAGTTTGTAAGAAGGATCAAAGAAGGCGCACAAAGTAAGGTTCATATATGGATTTATTGTGCAATTCTGTTGTCTATTCTAGTCCTGCAGCTGACATATTCAGTCTTTCAATTTTCAACTGATCCTTCTTATTCATACTTGTCTGCTTGGTTCAACTAGGTTTTTACCACCTAAAGCAGTTTGGTTTGTTAGCTCTGTTAAGCTCTTTTTTTCTTTTTAAGAAAGCAATTACTGTTCTTTTATAAATTCAATACTTCAATTGTGCGCATCTTTGGTGCCTAAGTGTGGGATTAACTAATTTCCTCACTTTACCAGAGCTGTCAACACCTTTACTAGTTTCTTCTGTTGCTATTTCAATATTTGCAGGTAAGAAATCTGGCTCATGGATTCGAGGTGGTGGATGGAATAATGACCTTTGGGGAGGCGATTTACCAATGGCATCCTGGATTGATGAATTTACTTCTGAAAATCCTGTGAGCTGTCTGAAATTTTGGTGCCTAGCCTTCTCATCATACTTGAGTTGCTGAATATTGTTCTGTATAATATTTTTTTCTCATTTCTTCAGGTCTGGCTTTCCAGAACGGATGGTCACATGGGCCTGGCTAACTCACTAGCTCTAAAGAGAGCCGGTGTTAGTCGTGATACCAATGATCCACCAGGAGGAAGCATACTCAGGACATCTGATGGTGGTAACTTTCTGATTTAGTCACACCTAAAGAAATGGGCCAAAGGATTTACTGGATGCATGATCTTCTTTGCTTTTTTAATCTATGCTTTAGATTCATTCATATCGTACCAATAAGTACAAAGTACGATAAAGACTTGTTCTATATCCTTTTTCTGTTATATTAATTACTGGCCATCCTCATGTCTGTAGTAATTTATCTCCTGATACAGTTTTACAGTTTAGTTATTAATTAAATCTGGAAATCTTTATGCTGTTTTCGCATCTGTAGAACCTACTGGATTGCTGATTGATTCGGCAATGAATCTGATTAGAGCTCCCGAGATCTCCATAGATGAAAGGAGGGATGCACTAAGAAGGGCTAGTGCTTATGCCTTGAAGAAAGGAGTGACAACAGTAGTTGATGTAGGAAGATACTTTCCTGGCTTCTCTGTTGAGCTTTCATGGGCAGATTTTACAGGTGTCAATTAAATATGGATGTTTGAAGCATTTACTGTACATCATGTTAAATTAGTGAGTATACATTTGTAGTAAGAATGAAGGATCCTCTATCAAGATCATCAACATAATGCTTATTTTCTGAAACGTTTTGATCTCTACACCGTGAGCAATAGCAGTGAGCTGAAATTTATTCATTGTCATTTGCAGATGTTACAGATGGGCAAACTCTTCAGGGAATATGATGATTAGGGTTTGCTTATTTTTTCCAATAGAGACATGGTCACGTTTGGCTGTAAGATTAATGTTAAAAGTCTGTGAGCCAGTTCTTAACATATAGGTTTTTGTCGTCATTCTTTAAGAGCTTATCGATGCTGTTTCATCAGGGCCTTGTTAAGGAGTATGGCCGTGCAGTTAGCCATTGGATATATTTGGGAGGTGTCAAGGCTTTTGCTGATGGGTCACTGGGCTCAAATAGTGCGCTTTTCTATGAGGTGAGTTTTACCTTTTCTATTAACTGTAATTCTGAAGGCCTCAACCTTTTCTAGAATGAGAAAAATCTGGATTCAGAAGCATGACTCTCGGAGTAAACCAGCTACATCAGTGTTGCTTGAAAATTTCTGTTTTTTCGCCTCCTAAAGACCACTCTAGCGACTAGCTTGATTGTAGATTAGATACCCTCGTACATAAAGAAAGTGAACTAGCACTTTTGATCCAACTATATTTTCTTTATCCAGCCCTACGTTGATGATCCAGAAAATTATGGCCTCGAAGTCACTGAACTTGAGAGCTTAACTAACTTGACAACGTTAGCAGATAAGCATGATCTCCAGGTGATCCTTTGAGCTAGTTGTATTTAGCTTTTAAAGCGTGTATATTCCATCTCAATTGTATACAAGTTCTATAACCTCTTGCCTTTAACAGGTTGCTGTTCATGCAATTGGTGATAGAGCAAATGATTTGATATTGGACATGTACAGGTCAGTTGCTTCCACCAATGGATTGCGGGATAGAAGGTTTAGGGTAAGAAATGGTCTGTACTATTGTAGATAATCATTCACTGTACGACATTGTGAAAGCAAGTAATCATGTCATGGTGAGTGATTGGTTATATGTGGTTTCAGATTGAACATGCCCAACATTTAGCTCCTGGTGCTGCTTCAAAGTTCGGTGAACATCGCATTATCGCTTCAGTTCAGGTGAATATGCTCAAAGTTCTCATTCATCCTACAGCATAGCTATTTAGTTTCCTTCGGAAGCCTTATGCTTGAAAGGGCCAGAGTATTTGTAGGAGGATGAAAGGGGATAAGAGAGTATACTTTTGGATGGAGATGGACGAGAGATAGGAAGTAGAAGATAGGGACACTAATTAAATCTTCAGTAACTCATACTCCCTCCGTCCTGAATTGACCGTCCTGTTTACTATTTGGATATGTCGTTTGACTTCAATTTTTAACATATAAGATAAATTAATTTTGAAAATTTAAGTTTTACATATGAATCCTTACATGATAAACTATATGTTATAAAATTTAGTTTTATAAAATTATTTATTTTATATGCTTAATATTGAAGTGGAAAAACGTGTCATAAAGCAAACAAGACGGTCAATTCAGGACGGAGGGAGTACATAGCTAGAAACCCTATAAGTAGCAAATTTTGAACAAATATCCTAATAACTAGAAGGTTCAACAATAATTGATAATTATCTAATAATTTAACTAGTGATTATGGTAATATCTACAAGGATAAAGATATATCTCATATCGAGAAGGATCTAAACTACAATCATTGAATAACTCTTGATAACCAAGTATCCTTGGTTGGTTGCTCCTTCTTTCTTTACATTTCAATTTTAGATTTGTCACGTTGTCCACTTGGATGATGTGAAAGTACAATAATAATGACTTGTTTCTTTAGTTGTTGGCTGCTTCTACATGATGCTGTAGCCTGTAAGCCCCTTGCAAAGTTCTTATCCTTGTTTTTTGCGCTAAACTCAAAGTGGGTGTCTCAATTTTTCCTTGTTGGCAATATACCCTTCAATAGTTAAACTGATAACTACATAGACTGTGACTAAGATGGTTAGAAATGATGACAGCCAGAACATCTACTGTACGATGCGGATTCAGCTATAAAGAAGCTTGGGAAGAAGCGAGCTGAGCGTGGATCTTACTTGTTTCATTCTGTTGCAGCTAATAATGCCCAGCTTGCTTTTGGTTCAGATTGGCCTGTAAGGAGTGATAATTACCTTTTGTCAGCACTGAAGTTGAGCTAATAAATGGTTCATTATATAAGCAGAAGTATTGTAGTAATGCTCTGAGATGACCGTGTGTTCAGGTTGCAGATATAGATCCTTTATGCACTATAAGGACATCCATGAAAAGAGTACCTTTTTCATGGGGAACTACTGCCTGGATTCCATCAGAATGTGTGTCTATTGAGGATGCACTGAAAGCGTAAGTTTCTGATTGTTTTACTTCCAAAATTAAACTGTATATGTGCATGTGCGTGTAATATATGCATTGTCATCTAGTGGTTAAGAGAAATGTTACTAATTTCATGGTTGTGGGCAGGCACACGATATCCGCTGCATACGCTTGCTTTCTCGATAAAGAGCTCGGGTCATTGTCCTGGAAAATTGGCGGATTTTGCTGTTCTGTCATCTGATTCATGGGATAACTTCAAGGAGGACGTATCTGCTGAGGTTGAGGCAACTTATGTTGGTGGAGTTCAAGCCTATCCAAGTGAAGCGTAAGCATTCTGAGAAATCTACAGTGTAAAAATTCATATATCAAAATCAACAAGATGCTGTGGACGTGACACCAGCGGCCAAAAAGGGAAGGAGATGATGCCTTTCTACGGCCAAACGTATTAGAGTAGAAGAGGGTTCAACTGTTCTAACAAGACCATCTCTACCAGTGTTACTTGAAATTGCGAAGTGTGGTGTTTAAATAATATTCATATTGCTTTCAAAGCCTGTGGTATGTGCTGCAGTTTTAGCTCAGTATGGTTCCTGTATCTAGGTGTTATTATGCTCGGCTGTTTGTTACTCACAGCTTGTTATTGTTGAGTGGAAAAGCACTATGATACAGTGACGGTTTGTGATGAGCTGCTGTATATAAGGTCAGTTAACTCCTTGTATTGTTAACTTTCCCATAAGCTTTCATAGTTTGAGCAAAAAAGCCAAGGTAACCCTAGAAAAGTACAAAACCATACTGGTAGTGAAAGGGTACACTCAAAAGTATGTAGTGTATTAGGAAAACAAATGTTCTCACCTGTTAATTTCACCACAATTCGAGTTCCACTGATAGTAATAGAAAAGAAAAGTTCGATTCTTGACCAATTGATGGTCAGCGACACCTTTCTACATGATGAATTGCAAGAAGTTGAAATGAACATCCTAGAATGCTTGAAAATCAATGAGGAAGGTAAAGCTTGCAGAGTTAAAAAGCTTCTAGGCTATAATTATTAGACTTAGTTAGTTTCTTAAAGATCTTGGCTTTGTCCAATCTACCAACGAAGATAACTTAATAAAAAGCTTAACTAATCCTTGTAAATGAGACTATCGTAAGGAGTATGACGGAGGTAGAGGTTATAAATGACGCTATGTAAGGAGGATGAAGGAAGCTGGCAAAGCGTGAGAATGGGAGGGAGTGATACCAGAGCAGAAGTGGGCAGAGTAGATCAGAACAGGAGGAAGGAGACAGAGGTACATCTATTTTCTTTCTTGTTCAACATCACCGGTTATTTTCCTTTTTATTCTGTTTTCTTTATGTATTACATTACATATGAGACTTGCATGCACTAATTACGTTCATAAAAATATTTGCTTAGAATGGCCTTTCCAAAACTCTTCCAAGAGAACAATATGTAGACATTCTAAAGCGAATGTGCTCAAGGAGCATCAGTGACTAAGGGTTGCATTTCATCTATGCAAATCTTGAGACGAAGTAAGATTAATTACATATTTGTTATCTAGCTGTCCATATGCTCCTTTTCCTAAAAAAAATTGTTATGCAAATCTGAACTTTGTTGCACACACGCCTCTAAGAATAGACAAGCGGTCACTGCAAGAGTTTTATAATATAATTCTCAATAACTTGTATCCACGTCTTGCACTCTTCTAAGACCCGTGTATGATTCAAATAATACATGGGAACCACAAATAAATTGTTTAACAGTGCGACTGCAGAAAATGGTGCTCCACAAAGTTGGACCAAAAATGAAGCAACGGATCGTGGGTTCAACTTACTTTGACAACATGACCAGCAGAATCAAGACTCAGTCAAATGAAAGCTAAATCTTTCAAGGATTCCCACTACAAATTAGTAAGTAAAAAAAGGGAACCAAGAGATCTGTTTCCCAATTGTATATCTGTACAGATTGTTTTTTATATAGCACTTTGTAACCCGAAACAAAAAGATGGATTGAAGAACAATAAACCATCCATCGATCTCTAAACTCAGTAACCCTTTTGAGTCAACATTTCATTTACACTTGAAAACAAGACTTCCAACAAAAAAGATTTCCATCTAAGATGTTGTCAGATGCCTGTACTTGAGCTAAGTATCAGCTTCGAAAAAAAATTAATCAGATAAGGCTACTAAATATAGTGATACCAGTGGATGAAAAAATCTTCTTGCGTCTGTCCATGTCCTTCTTCTGATCATGGTGTGTACATATATATGGCAGCTTCTGCAGCCAAAAACCTATATCTTTGAGCAGCACAACCACAAAAGCCTCTGTTTAAGCTTTCCTTGTGCTGGGTTTTTTTTGTTACCAAATTGCATCTGAATCTCACATCCATCGAAGCTCAATCTAATAACTTTTTCCACTGTAACTAACTTCATGTGTCTTCTGTGAACACTTTGAAGATGAAGTCCCGAAATCTCCTCGAGTACTGCTTCGGATCAACAGCTGAGATTGACGTTGGATCGTATTGTATGGACTTGTAAGCATGCTCAAGCTTCTTGCTAATATCGTAGTCTTGGAGAATGTCTATGATGCCAAAGAAGACAACCACATCAAAACACTGCCCAGTTGGATCTCCCACTAAAAACTGGCCCTCACACTCCGGTTTCTGTCGTACAGTTAGCTCAGCTCTCACTGGCATGTTGATACCAAGTCTAACTGATGTCCACCTGACCAATCCAAAAGAATACACAATATCAAGACTAGAATCAACACCCTTAAAAGAATCAAAGATAAGATTGCAGAGAATTGACAATTGGTTATCTCTCGAGCACTGTTTCAGTTTTCCAATGGAGATGAATTCTTACTGGTCAGGATCAATGACCTCATCGGATTGGTCTAGTCTTGACATGCGAGGTGTGATGACTTCATTCTCTTGGAACCCATTTTCTGGAAGACATAAGATTCATTTCAGTCAGAAATGATCAGATACTGGCAGTAGAGAGATCAATCACACAGAACAAGATTTTTAGACCAATACCTTTGGCAACTTCTTTTGAACAAGAAGCCTCACGGAAGTGGACACCGACAAGAAGACTATAATCCATGATCCCTTCCTGTTCAAGAAACTCACAATCTCTATCTACTTGCCTGAAAGGATGATCAGCTCAATTTTACAGCGAAACCAGATAAAACCAAATCCACAGCACAAGTCTACTGTTTTATGACAGATGAAGTTACAATGTTTTCTATGGATAGGAAACTGAGCATAGAAGATGTACAAGTAGGATGCAATGCAAACAGTGCCATTAGCATGTAGGTTTTGCTAAAAGCTTCTTGACCTGTGAAACTCTTGTGACCAACACTTCTGCAGCCGGAAAATGTAGTTTAGATCTAGATCCTTGAGTGTTGTGGTTGGATCAATTTCTGATTCAGGCTTCTCAGTTGTTCGGCCATGGGAGGAACCTTTTAAGTCGAACCGTCTGTGGATCGCGTACTTGGTGCAGAAAAGATTACCCATGATGACAAACCGGACCTGATTATTTTGTTCAGTTACACATGTTTGGAGCAAGAATTTTCAACCGATGTCAATTAGCTTCAATGAAAATAGAAAAACTGGAGGTTGGAGTTTTTGATTTCACACCTTTTTCTGTGCTGGTCCGGTAAGTTTAACACAATGTAGGCCGAAAAATTTCGTTACTAAGTGTTTTCATAGGCACGAACATGATTGTAGTAGGCAGGCAGCATCCTCAGGAGAACCTGCAAATTATATTGACAATTGGATATACTGAGTTCAGCCACTTTTCTGAAGTGCTTGATCCTTTCAAGGTTTTTTTTTTTATATAATTAGAAGCACTTGGCCAAACAATCCACTAATGTGGAATCCTTTCAAGAAGGTATAAAAGAGAAGCCACCTTCCTCATTGACAATATTTGTATACCCAAGACAACTAATAGCAGATTAAACATGCTAGGAGACTCACTTTTACTTCTGCCTTCTTCATGGTCTTGATCATATACTTGTCATCATTAGTAAGGTAAAAGAAGCTCCCACTTTTCCCAGGGATGAAAGCTCCCTGAGAGCTTCATCTCCACATATAGAGAGCATGTAATCAGCTGCATCAACTTTGAACAACTTCCTCAGAGTCCTAAACAAAAAAACATCATATAGACTGAGAAATCAGGATCAGATGATCAATAAAATGAAAGCAAGGAAAAATACCACAAGACTAACCTGAAAACCAATGGGCAGTAATCCTTCCACTTGAATTCAGCTGAAGAATGAGGAGGAGTGTACTTGGAACCTTCTGAAGGAAACTTAGTCCATAGTTTTTCTTTTGGGTCAAACGCTGATGCCTTCAGATCAAATGTTGTAGCTGGGGCTGGCCTTCCCACTGAATGTCTACAACCATACATGATAAAAAAATGCCAAATCAGTTTCATAACCGTTCAAGCACCAAAACCCAACAAGTAATCAACTCAAAACATACCTTATCCCCAGCTGAAGATTAAGCATGAGTTCATAGTTCTTATGCCCTTTAGAAATCGTCTCCCCTTGTCTCTTAAACTCCTTGGGCAACACAACAGGATGAAATTGCAATTCCCTTCCAATCATAGATGACACATCACTCCCTTGCCTCACAAATTTACCATTCTTATTCACCCCAATTACACTCCCACGATCATCATCATCATCCCAGAACCCACCAACCTTAATCCCATTCCCACCATTGATCAACCTATCATCCACAGATCTCCTCCTGTTTTCCCATCCACTTTCACAACTACATTCTTTGCCAACATCTCGGCATCAAAACTCGGCCAATTCACCATCTTCTGAGACGGAAATCCTACAATCTCCTCCCCTTCAGAAACCACAGAATCCTTCAATTCAACCTCATACACTTCATCCTGATCCCATTCCCCATTAGTTTCCCTTCCACCAGCACCATAATAAGTCCCACTTCTCTCTTCCCTCTCCTTACTCCAAACACCCACATAAAAAACCATCAACCCACCTGTAAGTCCCAGTCCCCCCTTCATTAATCCATTCTCCCAATACCCATCATACCGACTCCCCTTCCCAACCCATATAAACGTTCCATTGCCGTTCATCTCACCATCCTTCCACTGCCCAATATAATGATTCCCGTTACTCCACTGATACCTCCCTTGCCCATCACGCAACCCTCTCTTCCATTCCCCTTCATAATAATCGCCATTTGTGTAACTCTTGTTCCCTTGCCCGTGCTTCAAGTTCATTACCCAATTCCCTCTGTATGTATCCCCGTTTGAACCAGTGTAAGTTCCACGGCCGTCCATATATCCGCCCCGAAACTCACCCTCGTATGTGGCCCCTGACGGCCAGCTGAATGTACCATTCCCGTTGGTTTTCCCTTGCTCCACTCGCCGACGTACATACAGCCGTCTGACCAAAGGTACTTCCCGTGCCCGTGAGGAAAATTTTCCACCCATTGGCCAGTGTAGAAGTCTCCGTTTTTAAAGACCTTTTCAGCGTTGTAGAGTTCGGCAGGGGATGGAGTTGTTGCTGTTGATGAAGTGAGGTCAGAGGAGGAGTCTTCGTCTGAGGATGAGTCGACGTGGGCGACTGACATTGGTGTGAATATACTGTTGGATCGTCTCCGTTGTGTTCCCTGTGACCAACGACCTGTTGTTGATTCCCAGACCTTGTTCATGCCGATAAATCTGTTGGTCGGTGATGTTTTTTTTTTCTTTGAGTTCGTGTTTGACTCGAGTCTGTGAATCTAGCAAACAGAAATGAGGTTTGTTGTTAGGACGAAGAGTATGGGTTTTGGTGTGGGTGTGTTTTAGTTTTACTCTCTCGGTCTGAGATAAACGACTAAATTAAGCAACACCATCGATCCTCCATGGATGAGCTGGTACAGAAGAAGCAGAAAACAAAGATGGGCAAGGGTGGTGTTTCTCTACCTCCCTAATGAAGAACAGGTATGCACATTGTCCGTGACTTGTTCTGCCAAAGAGAGGAAAACGGGGAGAGAAGAATTTATGAAACTAGTAAAACAGGGCGTGTGCTGAAAAGGAATGGAGATGATGAGATATTTGAGAGAGAAGAAGGGAAGGAAAAATCAAAATGAGGAGGGTGAAGAAGTGAGTTGAAATGGGTTTTTGATCTTCTGAAATGGTTTCTGATGAGTATTCTGTTTGTCGTTGAAAAGAAATAAGACCAGACCAGTATCAGGTTCAGGTTCAGGATGGAGGCTGACAGTAGTCCTTCCTTCTTTCCTTGCTCTCCAGAGTCCAGACTGCCTCTCTGCTCCGACTCCTGTTGGATGATGGGTAAACAAAAAAATGTATACTACTAGGAACGAGGAGAGGACTCTGGCGAAATGGAAGACAGCTCCGTATATTTAATATTCATCTAAATAAAAAAATACTATTTCTTAATTAATTATGTATTTAACTTTTGTGTAAACTTTGGAGTAGTGGTGTTATTTGTTGGTTGGGGTTGGACCCAGAGGTTGTGGATTTTCAACACAACAAAGCCTCGATTTCGATTCCTGTCTCCGGAATCTCCTCCTTGGCTTGGACAACTCCTAATTCACCAAGCGAAAGCAAGGATATACTAGTACAATTTTTGTTTATAAAATTATACTATAGGGTGGGTGGATCCCTACCCTATACTTTCATCTCCTCGAATCTTTAGTATTAAAAGAGGATTGGTAATCTCAACTCTCTCGGGAATAATGGATGACCAATCTTAACTTACCATGCACAAAATCTTGTGCAAGAAGTTTTAATTAGAACTCTCAACTGTCCTCGAAATATAAATATTAGCAATCACTCTTAGGTTAGTATTTTTTTTGCTACTGGTAGATGGAAGTAGAGTTAAGGAAATAACTAGTTATTTTTGAAGAAATTAGATTAAATATGAAATGATATAATTATCATTGATCAATCGAATGGTCAAATAGATTTAAGGAAATAACTAGTTATGTAGCTGTATCAATAACGGAATAGGTAAATATCTGAAGAATCAAATTTGGGAATACCCTTAGTTTTTCAGATGCACACGGTAGACAATGTTAGAACACTAAACACGGAGGGAGGGCAGAGCCGACAGGTGTGGTACTGCTTCTGGTCTGGTAGATGGAAGTAGACATGCACATTTCTATCTTTACTTTCTGTTCTCACCGGATCTCACGGCACGGTCGTGCAGGCCTGCTTTGTTTCTCATTCTTTTCTCTCTGGTCTCTCTCTTTTTCTGTAACACCTCATCCAACATTAACACACTTACAATAAACTGCAGCGGAAATACAAACCTCATCACATTACTTAACTCGTTGGTGTTACACGCCGTTAGCCACCCACGTGGCTAACAAGGCTAATCCATATACATTGTACCGGTCTGATGGGCTAAATTCCCGAGCAACTACACATTATTATCCCCTTCCATTAACAACAACAACAACAACATACACCTTTCAACTATACCGAGTATTTATAAACTGATGCCGACAACATATCGGTCTTACTACACCTACTGTATATATACACTTAAATGAATACCCATGTACAATGACTACCCCGTCCTACTCTCGAACGGCTTCCAGCTCTCTGTACCTGAAATAGGAAAAGAAGAGAAAGGGTGGCCCCCAAGGGGCTCAGCACCTTTGCTGGTATGGTAATCCCGCAGCCCACATGCTACCGGGCCACGCACAACTAATTGTCGTCTTAGCATGCAGTTGATTATATTTAAATCATGCATACAAACCATAAACACACAACACTTTGCATACACCCAACAATGGGGCTCAATACATATCCAACACATCCACGTTTAACAAATCATCCAATGGTTCCTTTAACCCTAGAGCGGCTCTCCTCTAAAACGGAGCTACTTCCTTAATGAACGACACGTACCCATTAATCGGGTTATCCTTAAACGCCTCTTGTCACAACTGGGATTCATTTCCATGATCCACACACTTCATATCCTACAACATATCTCATTCATCACATAACAAAACATAACAAAACCTTTCTTGTTTCGGCGTACACATGATAACATCGCATTCATTTTAAACACCTAACGTATACATATCATAGCATAGCAAGGGAAATTGCCTAGCACAATAACAACACAAAACACCATAAGGTCGGTTCACACAAGGAACCTTCCACCATAATTAGTATACATAGTGAGCCTAGAGATTAATGTCAATCTCATGCTAAGCTCGTTACCAACCTCGTTACCGTCCAGTTATATCGAACAGTTAACTTAAACCCAAGGTGTGTCGGATATAGTAATCCCAAGCACACCGAAAATAACATTTGTATGCCCCTGTGGCCCGACGTGAGTCAGTAAACTAGCTTTGGATAAGCTAAGGGAAGGTCGAAACCAAATTGGAATACAACCTATACATACACCAAGAGAGCCGAACCGGATATGACATCGACTCCCGTCCATCACACGCGTGGCCGGAACATGACCGGACTCCTCCCACCCCCCCCCCCATTAGTACATATATACTTATAAATAAGTAGTTAGAGATCCATTATGGAGCCTACCACATCCACACACCATACGGTATCATGACCGAGTTAAGCACACAAGGGAGGTTCACACACTTGCATACAACAACGATATCCAACTAACTCACACATAGCCGTGGTTAGAACGTTCCCAAGGTTTGGGTCGTTAACTCCGAGTACCGACCTCTCACGTGCTCCTAGTTCTAGTTAGTTAAGGTTTAACACTTATTTGAGGTTAAACGGTACCGGAGATTAGGATCGCCACATCAATGAATTACTATAAACTCATTACATGTTTTATCTTACAAGGTGGCAAACACTCAGAAAAACACATTGGCATACAAGCCGTGTGTAATCCGTTAGGACACGGGTTGCAAGAAAACCATACCTGTCTCGGAGTCCACTTATCATGTCCACCCATGTTCCCCGAGCAGTTCTCGAACAACTGATAACATTACATGTACTTTATTAACATCGAGGTAACATGATTGTTTAAAGTCTAATGCTCATAACCTTTCCCGTTAACTTAGTGGCATGACCTCACATTTTAACTTGTTTTACTTTACATTTTTAACACAACCTTTCACCACTCAACCATCATTATAACTCACTTCAAATGTCCTCAACAACCTCATAACATCATTAACCATCAACCCCATCATTTTATAACCTTAACAAATGTTTTGGCCCATACAACACCTTGTCCGAACTTGTGTCCGAACCTCCAAGTTCGGATGCAAGCCGCGACCTAATACTGAAAACCATACACACGTCCGAACTTGTGTCCGGACTTCCAAAGTTTGGACACAGTTCGAGAGTAAATCCCAGATAGAAACAGTCATGTCCGAACTTGTGTCCGGACTTCCCAAGTTCGGACATAGTTCGAGAGTGAGAAAATCCTTTACCCAACAGAGCCTGTCCGAACTTCCATGTCCGGACGGAAGTTCGGACACGGCAAAACATTCAATTTCCAAGTCTTTAAACACTTAACCAAATTCCTCCAAAGCTTCCAACACTTATAGTATCTTCTCCTTAGGTTTCTAAGTGATGTTTCATGCCTATTCTAACCATTATACCAGGACATATCTTCCACACAAACATCATCATCCAAACATCCTTTCTTACAAAACAAAACTCCTAATGTCTCTCTTACAATTCCTTTTCCAAGCTTACACTTTCTCCTCAATTTACCAAAGTTTGCCTAAGTCTTTAACTAAGTCCAAAATGACTTTGGTACATACTAAAACCCCAAAAATAATGCCTAAATCCATATTACACTCTAGAACACTTCCTAGTTCACCAAAATCCCTTTAAAACACTTTGAACTTCTTATACATTTTCCTAAATTTTGACATGGGTTCTCTTAGCACATCATCATTCCAAAACTCATGGTTTTCACCATTAGCACTCAAGAACACCTAAATCCATCAAGAACACCATCGCACACAAGACTTCACCAAATTTACACTACATCACAATATAGTGCACAATTTAAATTGTTTGGCACTTAGGCCCTTAAAAACATGGCTCTTAGGCCCTTAAATTGCATTAAACTTAAACACTGAATCTCCACATTTAAATGCCTTCAACCTGCGATTACACACAACAAGACATATGTTCCTTTACTAGTCTCCTTGAGAACACCTTACTAAGTCATTCACCATTTGCTCTTTAGGTAGTTTTAGCAAGCATTATAAGCTCATTTCTCCTAAGGCATTAAACCACATTGAGATAGCATATTTACCTCTTTTCCTCACAAACTTCTTTCTTGTTTCCTTGTTCAAAAATCGGCTAAGCTTAGTTGCTTGTCAACTTCTAAACATTACACAAACAATGTGATGAGTATTCAAGCTCC
The DNA here is from genome assembly GCA_023374045.1 of Limonium bicolor. Classification (NCBI taxonomy): domain Eukaryota; kingdom Viridiplantae; phylum Streptophyta; class Magnoliopsida; order Caryophyllales; family Plumbaginaceae; genus Limonium; species Limonium bicolor. Next base: position 263,145,784 of record CM041776.1, read on the forward strand.
AAGCTTAATCTCATGTAAACCCTAGGTTTACATATATTATCTTAAGGTATTAAAATGATTGTTTTACCTTGGAATGGAAAGAGAGCTTGGATATATATCAAGAGAGGACTCCACCAAGCCCTGGAAGATTCAAATGAAGCTAAAACAAGCAAGGTAAATACACCATGGTGAGGTGAATTTCGGACAACACAAAACATGAAGGAAACATCATTTTTCTTTGAGTTTCCTTACCTTGAAGCAAAGGAGAACAATAATATGTGAAAAGGTGAGCTCAAGCTCCATCAATGGTGAATCTCCTTGGCACCGAAAGGAGGCTTTTGAAGATTTGAAAAGGTAAAAGTGTAGAGCTTGCTCCAACTAGAAGAATGGTGGTCTTAGAATTTCATTTGGCCAAGTGAGCTAGGAGATACAAGCATTCAAAGATGGAGAATAATGGTGGTGTTGGTGTTGCTGTAGCATTTCGTAAAAGAGAGCAAGAAGGGGAGGATGGAGACATGGGAATTGAGAAGGGGAAGAAGAGAATGAAGATAAGTTCTTTTTTTGTTAAGATATTTATGTATAAAGCAAAAATAGTACTTTACTTTAAGCTTTATTTTACTTATTTGATTTCTTTTACAAGTTGGTGACTCACACCTTGAAAAACCGGCCCCCATTTAGTTAGAAGGGTACTTTAGTCTTTATTTGTCAACTTAATTACTTATGATAACATATGTTACAAACTAGCTTATAAAAATCACTATTCACAAAAACAAGGCACATAGAAGTGAAATTTTTGATTTCCTCTTGATATAGACTTCCAAATGTGATACTATATAGTACACATATTATATTAAAGAGTAATGATGGACATTTAGCCATTCAAAACTCATTTACAAGACAATTTTTCAAAAACGTGCTTTAAGACTCCTTAAAGCACTTTTTGTGTTTTAACTTTTTTCAAGCTTGGTTTTCTTTGGTAATTGATTCAATATGTTCATTAACATATTTATAAGGTGTAGGTATGACCATTAGGTCTTACACAAATTCATCCCAAGCTTAGAGCACATTTTAGCTCATAATGACCTTAAGGTATTTATTTGTGTTTTGTTTGGTTTCATTGTCCACCAAGGTTTCCTAAGGACTTAATTAGCCTTATAAAATCATAATTAAATATTATCAAATCTTGGTAGGCTCTTTGGGTCCTAAACCAAGTTCACTCCAAGCTTAGAGCATGTTTTTGCTCGAACTGTGTCTTAGTGTTTTATTGTGTTTTACTATGGTTTAAATGGTTCATTTATGTTTCTAAGGCACTTTTTAGCCTTTAAATACCATAGTTTAACATTTACACAACATACCAAGGTTTGAGGTATTTCAATCTACCCCCCTTAAAAGAACTTCGTCCTCGAAGTTCACATTTCCTCGCATCATTGGATTAGAATACGGGAATTACTTATAGCCATAAAACTTCCATTACCAACCACCCTTTACATCCAACCTCAGACTTAATGGTCCGGGCAACATATCCACATTATACATAAAATATCATACTCACATGGTAACCTCGGACTTAATGGTCCGGGTACCTTCACCACACTTGCACTTACATAATATCCCTCAGACTCTTAGGTCTGGGTGACATAACCACATTGGACTCGTAGGCCCGGGTAACACAATCAATTCAGAACCCACCCACATTAGAACTCAAGGTCTAAAATAATATTTATTACTTATTCCACACAACATGTCTTAGCATGTATATCAAACAGAAATACCTTTTTCCATCTCTCCATGGGTTCGAATCCCCACGTTGAGTACATATACACTGTGATCCCGCAGAACCCGGTCGCGATGGACACCTTCTGGTCCCCGTTCCTTTGGGAGATCAAAACGTTCACTTAATTTTTAACATATATACTTCTCATGTCACCGGTCCGAAGACAAAGACTCATACGTCCTCAGCTCGTGAGCAAGTACTACAAAAATATTCTTTACTAGGTTAAGTATAAGAAGATCTTTTATTCAAAATATTAATCGATTGTTTGAAAATACCAATTGAAAATCCTTTTGAAAACACCACACAACTCCAAGTCCAATTTATGCTCCTTGTATTTTTCTTAACATGGTTGTTTGTGACCACTTACAGGGAGCTTCAAGAGTCATCCAACCCTGATGTGATCAGCATCAGTGTTGAACTATCTTTCCACCCCAATTTGTGTTCGGCTTCCCTTGATCTCATGATAATCAAGTTTCACCTCCCACTTCTTTTTCAACCAACAACTAATTCAAGCGTATCCCATTTTCTATCTTTAAAACCTTCTAGTCATAATCATTACATCTCCAAGGGATAGAACTCCGTCTATCAATCATCACCCAAATCCAACTTAATTCAAGTTACCTAGGGAATTTAATTCTCACTAGGTTCTATGTCGGTCTCATACCCCTTCATAAATCACAACACTGTATATATATACATATTTTTTTATCAAAATACAATACATGGTTTACATTTATGCACCGTCGGGGTTTTAGTTCCCCGGGAGTTTCTTTACTCCCTTCCACTTGTACTCTCACACACCACTGTTAACAAAATAAACACACTTCCCACAATGGTATTCGCATCTTCTGTGCGCAATTACCACAATTTAGCCATAAATGAATGCGTATGTTTGTATAACACATGTGCCAACCATCATAACAAATCATTTTTGTGCTATGCACAACCCCGTTCACGTACACTTGTACGGTAAAACACACTAAGTGGTTTTGCGCGCTCTACCCCCCTTAAAAGGGATTACGCCCACGTAATCAATCACTAAACTTGGCTTAAAATGTTCTGCCGTCGTGAAGTGTTTTGACTTCCACGCGGTCTATTACACAATGGATTCTGATTAGAGGATCTTAACCATATTGGCGGTTTAGTCCCTAAACCAAGAATTCGCATTGGAGTTCTAACTCATAACCAGTTTCGGTCCTGGCCTGTGAGGCTTTTAGGCATTGATAATTAGCCATTTATTCATATTCACCATGTATATTCAGTATCTGGTGTATGGGCTCCCTGGCCTCTGTTGCACAACTCTGGTAATTATAGATCTAGTTTGCCCCATTCGTTACTGTTACTGTATTATGCATCTCTAATGTATTACCCTTATCTAGGTAACAATGGTTTCTCAACCGATGCATGGTACCTCTTACCCTGAGCGAATTCGGTGAGTTCCAAAACTTTCCATCCACTTCTCCAATAGCTTACTGCGTAAACTGCCCAATGATTGACTTACTTCTACCGACTTACTGTCGGTTGAGATTGAGCTACTACCTAAGGTGTAGTGCTCTCTCGGTTATTTCCCACACCTGAGGTATATTTCATACCGACATTTGGTATTCAGTGCCACTGTTATCACTTATTCTTAATCATACCTCCACATCTGGTTTCGTACAAGTACTCTTCCATTGGTATGACCTTGCATTTCCTATGCATTGATCATTATAGTATTATAGGTTCTTTCTACATCCACCACAATTAACATTTCCCAAATCCTAGCTACCCCACTCGATCATTACTGCGCAAGTGCAATACCAAAACACTCAGTCATACAGAGTGTAGAGGCGTAAACTCCTGACAGTAAATCTCTTATGCGATAGCAAATAGGAATTTACACTGTGTTTTACTGGAGTCCTTATCACATAATAATGGCTACTGGCTTACTGCCTAGTTCATTTGCCAAACACCTACCATTGTATCTCTGCTGGGTTTAACTCATAATTCCGCTTATTTGTCATACTGTCACTTAACAACACTTATACGACGATCGCTTATTGCACGTCGTATCCTCTTTCATTATACAACATCAACTTACACTGCATCCGTTCTTATATTAGCTTCCGCTATTACGCTGGGTTTGGCCACTTATCTGGCTGGTTTATTTGAATACACTTTTTCTCGAGCCTTTATGTTCCTTGAGCGTTGCTCACTCGAGTCACAAACCGGCGTTACTTAGCTCGGTGCTTCACTTTATACACACATACTACTAAGCTAACTGCTCTCTTTCAATAATAACGTCGTCCGTCCTTAACATATTTCTTGAACTTGATTCACATAACTACCGCTCCTGCGGTCTCATAATATCGAGAGGTATCCCCACTCTTAATGCAGTGGTTCGTTCTCCGCTCTATTACTTGTATAACATATACTTTTGCAGTCAATCTAATTTTCATAACACATTTTATTTGTGGCTTATAAGCCTTACTGCCTTGAGCTGCGCTCATTGTAGGCTATCCACACATATGTACTTCTCTGTACAACATTACATGGTTTGGATATTATATTGAGCTCCATGACAAGGTCGTTGCATTCCGTTTCCTCTCATGGGATGCCCTTTAGGTTTGTCAGTCCGTCTCCTGACAACTTATGTCTAAACTGGGTGTTAGTTTCAACCCTTGTGTTTCTGTCACGCCATTTCGTGCAACAATTGTTGATGCGAACACCCTTCAAGGATTGCTCCTGGGTGTTGTTATGTTATGCTTTTACATCTGGTTCACACTTATGGTACATTCCGTTAGCCACGCCGCTTGCGTTCTTATCTGGCTTATTATCTTCTTCTGTGAAGATCAACATTTCCTTGTAGTGTAGGTACTCATTCTAGGAGTTTCATCCCGTTCATTGCACAGTAATGTGTCCACATTAGGCATCTGCCTTGTCATACACAGGCTGGGTCACCGTTCCAGCTATCATGTTTATCCCTGAGGATCCTTAGGACATACGATGTCTTTACATTACAGTTAGTGTACTTCACACCTCCTGACTCTTAAACATTTCCTTGAAATGAATTCACTAATCCTTTTAATCTCGTTAACTTGATTAGGTTCTTTATTTCAACCACTCCTTGCAATCCTTAGCTCTTGTTTGATTTATACTGCTGACCGTAGACGGAGTCGACTACTTCCCGTGTTTCGGACTCCACTCGTATACATACGTGGGGTACCATACTGATACATTGCTACTTACCCAACTAACCCATAAGTAGGTATGCCAGGCCCACAAGCTCCTATCGAGTGTGGTCGTCCCACATTCAGTGGTACACTCGTAGTGTCCGTCACACGCCTAGGTGAAGTATTCTGTTGTCAACTCCCTATATTGTCCCTTGACAATATGTGTCCGTGCTTCCCGAACTTAATCGAAGGAAAGTTTATCCACTGTTGTATCCTTGTCAACTGTCCTTGGTTTTACTGGTTTGTGTGTAAAAAGGAGGTTAGAAAGAAGTGTTGGTTTGAAAGAAAACCTGGTTTTGAAAGAAAAGAGTTTGAATAAATCTGGGTTTGAAAGAAAAGTTTCATGGTTTCGCAACATCTTCTTACCTTAGCCAAGTCTAGCTTCTTGCTGACTGGTGTACTTACAATTACAGAGGTTAGGCTAGCAGGCCCTTCCACTGTTATGACAATCACATTAAACTTTATTGTACTTTTCCAAGTACTTTGTAGGTTATAAATTTCCCGAATAGCCCTGTTATAGCAGCACTTGCTATGGCAAGTGCGCCATGCTAACTGGCTATCGGTTCAACACATACCGGTTGTGGTATTGTTTTTACCCGCACTGTCATCAGTGGCCTTGTTGGCCCTTATTTGTTCTTACCGTCTTGACAATAAATCTTCTAAGTACTTCTCGCCGTCTCCACATGATAATCATCAACTAGGGTGTTTCCCACTCTGGGAGACCCCTTTCTTAGTATTGTATCCTCTTTGTAGCCCGTCCATGTATTTGGGCACTACGTTGTAGTTCCCTTGTCGGTTGGTATACCGTTGGCGACATTATTTAATGTGTGCGGTCCCGTAGTCACTCATCCCGGGTTTCATTACTACGTTTCTTGCCTGTTGCACGGTCAGTGCGTTGCAAGCTGGTTGTCCTCGACTGCTCAGCATGTCGACCCAGGTTGCCGGAAATTCTATTCTCCTGTACACAAGATTCTTCATTTTTCGCTACGGAATGCGGTTAACATTATTCAGATGGAAACCGTCTCCGGATTCCCAATTTTCGGATCTACCGTATATGAAGGTTCTCCGTACCTTAGAGGTGTTTAATAACAGCAGATCGGGTATTCCCGAGTAAGAGTGGACTTCCATCTCTCTGGCGTTGTTGCCCAAGTTATAAAACAGGGATTGTGGAGGGTGGGATGGATATTGTAGGTTTCCAGTACACACTGGAAATTCCTATCGAGCGTATGTCTCACGCTATCACTCAAACCCTTAACCCAAAGTACTAAAATCCTGACCTCGGTACTTTCCTAAGCTCGGGAATTCAGTCATCAGAGCGATACTTCGCTCTGATACCACTTTTTGGGTAAAACCATCATCCAACATTAACACACTTACAATAAACTGCATGCGGAAATACAAACCTCATCACATTACTTAACTCGTTGGTGTTACACGCCGTTAGCCACCCACGTGGCTAACAAGGCTAATCCATATACATTGTACCGGTCTGATGGGCTAAATTCCCGAGCAACTACACATTATTATCCCTTCCATTAACAACAACAACAACAACATACACCTTTCAACTATACCGAGTATTTAATAACTGATGCCGACAACAATATCGGTCTTACTACACCTACTGTATATATACACTTAATGAATACCCATGTACAATGACTACCCCGTCCTACTCTCGAACGGCTTCCAGCTCTCTGTACCTGAAATAGGAAAAGAAGAGAAAGGGTGGCCCCCAAGGGGCTCAGCACCTTTGCTGGTATGGTAATCCCGCAGCCCACATGCTACCGGCCACGCACAACTAATTGTCGTCTTAGCATGCAGTTGATTATATTTAAATCATGCATACAAACCATAAACACACAACACTTTGCATACACCCAACAATGGGGCTCAATACATATCCAACACATCCACGTTTAACAAATCATCCAATGGTTCCTTTAACCCTAGAGCGGCTCTCCTCTAAAACGGAGCTACTTCCTTAATGAACGACACGTACCCATTAATCGGTTATCCTTAAACGCCTCTTGTCACAACTGGGATTCATTTCCATGATCCACACACTCCATATATCCTACAACATATCTCATTCCTCACATAACAAAACATAACAAACCTTTCTTGTTTCGGCGTACACATGATAACATCGCATTCATTTTAAACACCTAACGTATACATATCATAGCATAGCAAGGGAAATTGCCTAGCACAATAACAACACAAAACACCATAAGGTCGGTTCACACAAGGAACCTTCCACATAATTAGTATACATAGTGAGCCTAGAGATTAATGCCAATCTCATGCTAAGCTCGTTACCAACCTCGTTACCGTCCAGTTATATCGAACGGTTAACTTAAACCCAAGGTGTGTCGGATATAGTAATCCCAAGCTCACCGAAAATAACATTTGTATGCCCCTGTGGCCCGACGTGAGTTAGTAAACTAGCTTTGGATAAGCTAAGGGAAGGTCGAAACCAAATTGGAATACAACCTATACATACACCAAGAGAGCCGAACCGGATATGACATCGACTCCCGTCCATCACACGCGTGGCCGGAACATGACCGGACTCCTCACCCCCCCATTAGTACATATATACTTATAAATAAGTAGTTAGAGATCCATTATGGAGCCTACCACATCCACACACCATACGGTATCATGACCGAGTTAAGCACACAAGGGAGGTTCACACACTTGCATACAACAACGATATCCAACTAACTCACACATAGCCGTGGTTAGAACGTTCCCAAGGTTTGGGTCGTTAACTCCGAGTACCGACCTCTCACGTGCTCCTAGTTCTAGTTAGTTAAGGTTTAACACTTATTTGAGGTTAAACGGTACCGGAGATTAGGATCGCCACATCAATGAATTACTATAAACTCATTACATGTTTTATCTTACAAGGTGGCAAACACTCAAGAAAACACATTGGCATACAAGCCGGTGTAATCCGTTAGGACACAGGTTGCAAGAAAACCATACCTGTCTCCGGAGTCCACTTATCATGTCCACCCATGTTCCCCGAGCAGTTCTCGAACAACTGATAACATTACATGTACTTTTATTAACATCGAGGTAACATGATTGTTTAAAGTCTAATGCTCATAACCTTTCCCGTTAACTTAGTGACATGACCTCACATTTTAACTTGTTTTACTTTACATTTTTACACAACCTTTCACCCACTCAACCATCATTATAACTCACTTCAAATGTCCTCAACAACCTCATAACATCATTAACCATCAACCCCCATCATTTTATAACCTTTAACAAATGTTTTGGCCCATACAACACCTTGTCCGAACTTGTGTCCGAACCTCCAAGTTCGGACGCAAGCCGCAGCCTAATACTGAAAACCATACACACGTCCGAACTTGTGTCCGGACTTCCAAAGTTCGGACACAGTTCGAGAGTAAATCCCAGATAGAAACAGTCACGTCCGAACTTGTGTCCGGACTTCCCAAGTTCGGACATAGTTCGAGAGTGAGAAAATCCTTTACCCAACAGAGCCTGTCCGAACTTCCATGTCCGGACGGAAGTTCGGACACGGCAAAACATTCAATTTCCAAGTCTTTAAACACTTAACCAAATTCCTCCAAAGCTTCCAACACTTATAGTATCTTCTCCTTAGGTTTCTAAGTGATGTTTCATGCCTATTCTAACCATTATACCAGGACATATCTTCCACACAACATCATCATCCAAACATCCTTTCTTATAAAACAAAACTCCTTATGTCTCTCTTACAATTCCTTTTTCCAAGCTTACACTTTCTCCTCAATTTACCAAAGTTTGCCTAAGTCTTTAACTAAGTCCAAAATGACTTTGGTACATACTAAAACCCCAAAATAATGCCTAAATCCATATTACACTCTAGAACACTTCCTAGTTCACCAAAATCCCTTTAAAACACTTTGAACTTCTTATACATTTTCCTAAATTTTGACATGGGTTCTCTTAGCACATCATCATTCCAAAACTCATGGTTTTCACTATTAAGCACTCAAGAACACCTAAATCCATCAAGAACACCATCGCACACAAGACTTCACCAAATTTACACTACATCACAATATAGTGCACAATTTAAATTGTTTGGCACTTAGACCCTTAAATAACATGGCTCTTAGGCCCTTAAATTGCATTAAACTTAAACACTGAATCTCCACATTTAAATGCCTTCAACCTGCGATTACACACAACAAGACATATGTTCCTTTACTAGTCTCCTTGAGAACACCTTACTAAGTCATTCACCATTTGCTCTTTAGGTAGTTTTAGCAAGCATTATAAGCTCATTTCTCCTAAGGCATTAAACCACATTGAGATAGCATATTTACCTCTTTTCCTCACAAACTTCTTTCTGTTACCTGTTCAAAAATCGGCTAAGCTTAGTTGCTTGTCAACTTCTAAACATTACACAAACAATGTGATGAGTATTCAAGCTCCAAGCTTAATCTCATTGTAAACCTTAGGTTTACATATATTATCTTAAGGTATTAAAATGATTGTTTTACCTTGGAATGGAAAGAGAGCTTGGATATATATCAAGAGAGGACTCCACCAAGCCCTTGGAAGATTCAAATGAAGCTAAAACAAGCAAGTAAATACATGGTGAGGTGAATTTTCGGACAACACAAAACATGAAGGAAACATCATTTTTCTTTGAGTTTCCTTACCTTGAAGCAAAGGAGAACAATAATATGTGAAAAGGTGAGCTCAAGCTCCATCAATGGTGAATCTCCTTGGCACCGAAATGAGGCTTTTGAAGATTTGAAAAGGTAGAAGTGTAGAGCTTGCTCCAACTAGAAGAATGGTGGTCTTAGAATTTCATTTGGCCAAGTGAGCTAGGAGATACAAGCATTCAAAGATGGAGAATAATGGTGGTGTTGGTGTTGCTGTAGCATTTCGTAAAAGAGAGCAAGAAGGGAGGATGGAGACGTGGGAATTGAGAAGGGGAAGAAGAGAATGAAGATAAGTTCTTGTTTTGTTAAGATATTTATGTATAAAGCAAAAATAGTACTTTACTTTAAGCTTTATTTTACTTATTTGATTTCTTTTACAAGTTGGTGACTCACACCTTGAAAAACCGGCCCCCATTTAGTTAGAAGGGTACTTTAGTCTTTATTTGTCAACTTAATTACTTATGATAACATATGTTACAAACTAGCTTATAAAAATCACTATTCACAAAAACAAGGCACATAGAAGTGAAATTTTTGATTTCCTCTTGATATAGACTTCCAAATGTGATACTATATAGTACACATATTAATTAAAGAGTAATGATGGACATTTAGCCATTCAAAACTCATTTACAAGACAATTTTTCAAAAACGTGCTTTAAGACTCCTTAAAGCACTTTTTGTGTTTTAACTTGTTTTCAAGCTTGGTTTTCTTTGGTAATTGATTCAATATGTTCATTACATATTTATAAGGTGTAGGTATGACCATTAGGTCTTACACAAATCCATCCCAAGCTTAGAGCACATTTTAGCTCATAATGACCTTAAGGTATTTATTTGTGTTTTGTTTGGTTTCATTGTCCACCAAGGTTTCCTAAGGACTTAATTAGCCTTATAAAATCATAATTAAATATTATCAAATCTTGGTAGGCTCTTTGGGTCCTAACCAAGTTCACTCCAAGCTTAGAGCATGTTTTTGCTCGAACCGTGTCTTAATGTTTTATTGTGTTTTACTATGGTTTAAATGGTTCATTTATGTTTCTAAGGCACTTTTTAGCCTTTAAATACCATAGTTTAACATTTGCACAACATACCAAGGTTTGGGGTATTTCATTTTCCAATCCCCCCTCGTTATATTTACGTTAATTGCAGATGCCAAACAATATGGCCCCATTCTTTTCCAAAAGAATAAACCAGCTGATAGCTGATATTGGCTGATGACTGATTTCAAAATTAGATGATTGTGTAAAACTTATATAAGTTGTTCTTTTGTATTAGAGTTTTGAACTGATAAACCAACTGATAATGTGACTGACAATATGTAAACCAACTGATAATGCAACTGGTAATGCGTAAACCAGCTGATTAACTAACTGATAATGCAACTGATAATGCGTAAACCAGCTGATTAACTAACTGATAATGCTGTTTTGAATAAGCTTTATGAGTAAATGGTATCTGACCCATAATACAACAAAAGAATGAACTGAGTCTGATAAACCAACTGATAAATCATAAACCAGTTGAAACACTGGTAAAAGAATAGGGCCATATGTAATTAATTAGGAATTAACAAATAGTAGTACATTTTTCTTATGTTCTCCTTTTTGTTGGTGTTGTAGGTTCTCTAAAAATAGAGTTCAATATTTTCTCTCTTTCATTTTCTTTTTGAAATCCATATTAATATGGAGCTCTTCTATGTTTCTTCAATTCTGGATCAAACTGGTCCCGCCCCCGTCCAGGTCGGACTTTATACTTGTTGTATAGGCTAGGCTGTGGAGAGATTGAAAAAGTTTTAAATTGTCTTTTAGCAAACCAAAACATGAATTGAATTCCATAAGTAACAGACCCATTTATGTTACCTCGTCCAAGGCCGCCATGCCATGATGAGTCGATGACCCTACCCAACACCACTTACTTACTGGTGAGGTGCCTAACCATAATCACAGTCATTTTGTAATGATTAAAGATAACCCAGGATTTGAGCTACCACTACAACGAATGGATTGGGGCAACGTTTATTGTTCTGGTTGATCAAACCTTCACTCCAAAAGGGTACTTGCTGCAACCTTTATAGGTCACCCAATTGGTGCAAGTTTGATAACATGCCCCGTTTGTTCAATATAGCAAACGTAGCGGTTTATTTTGATGCCCTATTTGGTTTCTTTATAGTAACAAATAGGGAGACTTGCACCACTTGATATAGAACTATATGAACATCACTAATACATACAGAACAACACGTCAACAACAGCAAGATGGTGTGTTGTCCTATTTGATATTTTCAGTCAACATGAGTTGAGGAATGCCACCATACCCAACGTGGTCTACTATCTATGGCTCGAGAGATGCAAGCGTGTCATGGTCAACCTTGTCAGAGATCCCGAATTCATTATATCAGACATCAAAGGCGCTACGAAAGCTACAATTGGGCTAAAGATGGGTTACTCCACGAAAGACCTCGACTAGCTAGACAAATTAAGTACTTTGCTCTTAGCTTATGGATTTTGTATCTATCACCCCACATGACTCCTTTTGTATCTAACCCCCTCATTGGGCCTCTTTTTTACGCTTAAAAGTTATTGCCCCTTTTGTATGGTGCTAGGGAAGCTTTTGTTTAGCTATCTTCCCTCTAGCAGAGTTGTATATCATTTATAATCTGATACATAGGGCCTCCTATGTATCCCATTTGTATAAACTCTCCCTTATATATATATATATATATCTCATTACCCCTTTTTTAAAAAATCACTTTTTGTGCTACATTTGACAATCTCTCTTAGTTACAAGCATATGTAGCTATTTTTTGTTTCATTTGTAGTGGTACAGTTTGTATCCAGCAAAAGTGCAGGTTTTGTAAGCTTACCGTATAGTTTAAGAAGTCAGTATGTACATCTACTACAATTTCAGTAATATCATAATTTACTGCATATCTTTATATATACAATTGTATAGTTTTTGTATACTAATTGTACAGTTTTATAGAGTAAATGTACATGTATAAATAAAGTCATATATAGCTACATTAGGATGATGTAACTAAGAAATTATCCTATTTGATCTTTCAACTTTTAAAAAAAAATCCTACATTTTTCATAATATTAAATAATCTCATTTAGATATTTGTATAACCGATATATCTATTAAATTATAAAATATGATTGAAAATTATTATTTACTATTTTTCAAAAAGTATAAAAATCCACGAAAGTATAAGCAAAGATCAAATGATAGTACGAATAATTTCAATCAAATTAATATAGCATATACATGATCACTAGAGCTGGACTGATGGGTCGGATTTCAAGAGGACCGATCACAAATTTTAATTTGTTCGGACCTAAAAATTTCATTCAAACCTGTTTTAAAAATTGGAACCGGGCCAATTGCTAGATCTAGACTTTTTTCACGTGTGCCGATGCCCAATATATTATATATACTCCAATAATTCAAATAGATATTATACTCCCTCCGTCCCATCTCAAGTGTCCCATTTACTATTTGAATGTGTCGTTTGACTTCAATATTTAACATGTAAGAAAATATATTTTTATAAATCTATATATTATAATGGAATCCTTATATGAAAAACTATATATTGTATAATTTATTTTTTAAAAATTATTTTATCTTATATGTTTAAAATTGAAGTGGAAAAGCGTGCCAAAAAGCAAACAGGACACTTATGACGGAATGGAGGTAGTATAATTTAAATTAATATAAATATATTATATAATTAATGTAAATATATATTATATTATAATTTTAAAAAATATATAATAATAATAATAAATTTGGGACGACCCTATCTACGGGCAAAAAAATTCTAAAAAAAACATCAATTTTTTGTTTGTGCCTTTTTTTCTCCAAACTTGTTTGGATATTTTTTTTGAACCGGATAATTTAAACCTTTTCAAGTGGACGGGTCGGATTACTGGACCGGGCCTACTTAATTTTACTTAATTATTAGAAAGATTTACATGTTACAAAAACAAACAAAATAATAAATAAACAAACGCAAATTCTTACCTGCCTCTGATTGTAGCCAAATGGCTACATATGTCTGATTTGAGAGACATTAAAAAAATGTTGGGAGGAGGAGCGCGGCGCGCCTGCGCAGCTGCGCATACTAACTCTTTTTTTTCTTTTTTTTAATTTTTTAATCACAACAATTTTAAATTGTTATAACTTTTAAAATATAAGTCTAAAATGAAAAAAAATATATCATTGTTCACCTAAATTCAAGCTCTTCAAAACAAGACCAGTCATGGATATTTTTTGTCAACTTTGAAAAAAATTTTTATATGTATAGTGCACAAACGTAAAAAAAACTTGTACATATAGTCATACAAACATGTACAAATGTTCATTAAAACATGTACATCTATACGTAAAAACTTGTACATCATCGCATTAACTCGACAGATTTTTAGGGTTTGTGGTAGCGGGTTTAATGGCCCTAAACCCGCCACTGTAAACCTAAAAATGTCTTCGACATTTTTTAGCTATCCTATGGTGGGTTTGGGGTGTTTTGGGGGTAGGGTAATCTATTTGGAATTTGTTTCGTACTTTATATTGTAGCAACTGACTCGACAGGTTTTTTAGGGTTTGTGGTAGTGGGTTTAAGGACCCTAAACCCGCCACTGCAAACCCTAAAAATGTCTTCGACGTTTTAGCTATCCTAGGGTGGTTTTGGGGGTAGGGTAATCTATTTGGAATTTGTTTCGTACTTTATATTGTAGCAACTAACTCGACAGGTTTTTAGGGTTTGTGGTAGCGGGTTTAGGGTCGTTAGACCCTAAACCCGCCACTGCAAACCCTAAAAATGCCTTCGACGTTTTAGCTATCCTAGGGTGGTTTTGGGGTGTTTTGGGTAGGGTAATCTATTTGGAAACCGTTCTATACTTTACATTGTAGCAACTAACTCGACAGGTTTATAGGGTTTGGGGTCGCGGGTCTAGGGTCTGCCACTATAAACCCTAAAAATGCTTTCGATGTTTTTTAGCTTTCCTATGGTGGGTTTTAGGGTGTGTGGGGTTAGGGTCATCTATTTGAAAGCCATTATATACTTTAATGTGAGAATGTACATATTTTATTGTGAGATACATGTTTTAATGTGACGATGTACATGTTCAAATGTGAGAATGTACATGTTCAATTATGAGAATGTATATGTTTTAATGAACATATGTACATGTTTGTATGACCGTCTGTACAAGTGTTCTTCCTTATATAAACATTTTTTAATCTAAGGATGTACATATTTAATGATTCGTACAGGTTTATATGACTATCTATATGTTTTTTAATGTGAGGATGTACATGTTTTTACGTGAGGATGTACATGTTTTAATGAACATTTGTACAGGTTTGTATGACCATCTGTACAAGTTTTCTTTTATGTTTTTGTACGCTATACATGTAAAAATAATTTTTTTTAAAGTTGTCAAAATATTCCATGATTGGTCTTGTTTTAAAGAGCTTGAATTTTGATGAACAATGATATAATTTTTTTTCATTTTGGACTTATATATTAAAGTTACAACAATTTAAAATTTTTATAATTAAAAACAAAAAACAAACCCAACCCACATTTTTTAAAAAAAAAACTCGCCGCGCGCTCGTGGATGTAGCCAACTATGGCTACATTCAGGTGTAGGCAAGACTCTCTGATAAATAAAACAGTTGGGGTTGGGGCTATTAACGTACGCCAATTCGAAGCTGGAGGTGGTGTCACCTTGTAAGGTGGCACTATTTTGTCTTTTTGTGGTTTATCATTTTGTACAACTTTAAAATGTTATATTTTATTATATATAAGTCCAAATAATATAAATTTTATACCATTGTTCATCATACTTTGAACTCTTCAAAATAAGACCAATCATGAATATGTTTTGATAAATTTTTATTTTTTGTATGTACATTTTTTTAAAAATTCATTGTGAATCTTAAGTTTAGGAAAAGTGAATCAAAGGTTGTTAAAAAGTGAATCATAGAGTTGCGTAAAAATGAATAAGAGGTTTTAAAAAAAGTGAATCTCACAAACAGAGACTGTTTAACTAAAGTGATTCCGATTGTTTGACTAGTGCAAATTAGAGGTTTTAGAAAAGTGAATCAAAGGTTGTTAAAAAGTGAATCACAAGTTGTTACAAAGTGAATCAGAGTAATAAGAAAAATGAATCTCGTAAACGTAGATTGTATAACTAAATTGATTAAGAGGTTTAAGAAATATGAATCAGAGGTTTTTATAAAGTAAATCATCCGTTTAAGAAAAGTGAATCAGAGGTTTAAGAAAAGTGAATCAAAGGTTTTTTAAAAGTGAATCAAAGTATTAAGAAAAGTGAATATTTTGTTTAATACTAGTAAAAGTAATCCTACCACAAACTTATGCGAGAACAGTATGAACCTTTCATTTATTGAAAGTAAGCCTTAAACCCTGCACTACAAATCATACAAATGTCTTCGACGTTTTTAACTTTACTATGGTGGTTTTTAGAGTGTTTGGGGTAAGATTCATTTTGGTAATGAATAAGGTTCATTTTATTATTAAAGAAGATTCATTTTGCTAATGAATAAGATTCGCTTAAAAATACTTAACATATACTCATTCTTAAAATATAAAATTTTAAGTTTACCAAAACATATCCATGATGCATCTTGTTTTGAAGAGCACGAAAAATGATGAACAATAGTATTTTTTTTATTTTTGCACTTATATTTTTGTGAGTTATAACATTTTTAAAAAAAAGTTTTCTCTCTTTTCCTAGTCTAACCCCCTCCGTATCTCTTTCTATTTTTTTTATTTTTTATCTTCTCTTAATATTTGTTGAACCAGTAGTATAATGACATGTGGCAGAAGCCATATTAGAAGATGGAGTAACTTCTAGGGTCTCCATGCTGTTAACGTAAATGCGATGGAGAACATTGACACATGACAAGAATATAGAATTTTCCTTCCTTCCCTAATGAGTAAATAAGCTTTTTGGTCTCGTCTTCACAATTAGACCTGACAACGGTGACCCGAACCTGAAAAATCGAACCGACCCAATCCGATCCGAACCTGATTTTAAACCGAATGACGTGACCCGAAATATCACTCGAAAAATTCTAACCTAACCAAACAAAACCGAATCCAACCGAAATATGGTACTACCAGAATCCACCCGAACCGAATTCACCTGAACCGAAATGACCCGAACCGAATTGACCCGAATACTTTGTTAAAACCTAAATGTACTATAGGTGTTCCAACCATAAACAATAATCCGAAAACCATCAACACATAATGGAACTTTAGACATCCAATAAGTGGCCATTGCTGTGTGTATATATATATATAATATTGGACATCTTCTATCTTCAAACATCTCAAGCCTTGTTGTATTAAAATATTCACGAGCTGTGTTGGGAATGTCCTTATAACGACATGTAGTTTTATAATACAAACTAATGCATATCATTACTATTTTATAATACTCTATTAATATTGAAATCACTTTATAAAATTTTTTATTTATACCTGGTTGATTCAATTAATAAATCTATTGTTAAAAATCATGTACAAAAATTGTCATCCACTTTGATTATATTTAACCAATACATAATATTGATCTTGATCAAGAGTAATACTATATTAAGAGAATTTTAAGCCGAGTATGAAATTAGTACAAGTTACAAATGTTGCTTAAATTTGTACTTAACAATTTTTATTTATCAAACCTAATGCGGATAAGTCACCTGAATTTGACCCACAATCTGAAAAAACTGAATGAACCCGAGGCTAACCCCAACCGAAAACACTCAAACCCAAAATTAACCAACCGAAATCACCAAAATCTAATTAAAACCAGATTAACCCGATTCGTTCCGAACCGAACTGAATCGAACATTAAATTCTACAAATTAACCCGACCCGAATCGAACTGAACCCAAACCGAACGATCCGAATTACCATCTCTATTCACAATGGGTGTCAATTAGCTTCATTTCCTGAGAATTTTCATTTTTGTTCGTATATAACTTTTTCAACTACTGAGAGCATGACACTTTAGTTATTAGCTCCCATTATGTGGATGGCAAACAAACAAGTGCCTAATTTACTTTTTCACTGCCCCGCCGGACACACCAACTAACACTTGCACAACTCCATTCCGTACACACTTTATTATTTCTTTCGCTTCTTCTCCATTAGAGCAACCACACGTGTGGCTCTGTTCGGCATTGTTGTTTTGTGGTTTTTTTAGTTTGGTTGTTTTATACGTGACAGTATATTATTGGAGTAGAACGTATGATCCACGTGGGACCCACGCGGGGACCACCCCATTTATACCACAAAACCACCATGAAAAGACAACTCCGAACGCACTAACTTTGTGGTTCCTTACTGACACAGAGAAAAAAAAGAAATGATAAAAGAATATGTGGAAGAGAGAGAACTACCCTAGGTGTCTTAGCTAAGGAATGTGTCTTACTAACACAAACACATTTAGGGAGAGAGATTGTGAGGGAAATGAGTAAAATATAATAAATAAGACAATCCTTAGCTTTATACCGTTGTGGTTGCTCTTACACATCCTCCTTCTGTTTCTCTGCTTTTTTTTCGGCATGACGAGCCTGGCGCAAGCGCCACTCTATAATATGGTGATAGTACACATATCAGGATGAGATTGGACAAAAAAAGATAGAAAAATATGACAGAGACCGGTGTAATTGTTACAATAGCTCTCCGCGTCTCTTTTTTTTTTTTAAATACTCCCTCTGCTACGTATAAGAGAAAGATAAGTTAGGAGAGAGAAAATATTTTTTTCTCAAAATGTTATAACTTATAAAATATAAGTGCAAAAATAAAAAAATTATACCATTGTTCATCATTTTTCGTGCTCTTCAAAACAAGATGTATCATGGATATGTTTTGGTAAACTTAAAATTTTATGTTTTTAGAATGAGTATATATTATGTATTTTTAAAGCGAATCTTATTCATTAGCAAAATGAATCTTCTTTAATAATAAAATGAACCTTATTCATTAACAAAACAAAACGAATCTTATCCCAAACACTCTAAAAACCATCATAGTAAAGTTAGACCCTAAACCCTACACTACAAACCATAAAAAACTGTCGAGTAGTGATGACAATATAAAATGTAGAACTAATGCAAAAAAGATTACACTACCCCCCCCCCCCAAACACCCTAAAACCACCCTCGCATAAGTTTGTGGTAGAATTAACTTTTACTAGTATTACAAAATATTCACTTTTCTTAACCTTTGATTCACCTTTAAAACATTTGATTCATTTATCTTAAACCTCTAATTCACTTTTCTTAAACTTCTTATTCATTTTAGTTTAAACAATCTCTATTTACGAGAATAACTTTTTTTAAACCTCTGATTCACTTTTCTTAAAAGCATGATTCACTTTATAAAAACCTCTGATTCACATTTCTTAAACCTCTTAATCACTTTAGTTAAACAGTCTATGTTACGAGATTCAATCTTATTAAACTGATTCACTTTGTAACAACTTGTGATTCACTTTTTAACAATCTTTGATTCACTTCTCTAAAACCTCTAATTCACACTAGTCAAACAATCATAACCACTTTAGTTAAGCAATCTATGTTTACGAGATTCATTTTTTTAAACCTCTTTTCACTTTTAAGCAACTCTTTGATTCACTTTATAATAACCTTTGATTCACTTTGTAACAACCTTTGATTCATTTTTCTTAAACTCAAGATTCACAATTATTTGGACTTATATCTAATAAACTATAATATTTTAAAGTTTACAAACGTAAGTAGCACAAAAAGACAAAAACATGACAAATGACCAAAATAGTCATCGCCGCCTTACTATATGACGCAAACACCAGCTTCTAATTCGCGCTTTTTTTTTTACTTCTTTTCCGATTTATCTTTCATTTGTAGTATCAAAAGAAAGTTTTTGTTCTTTTTTACTTCCTTTCCGATTTGTCTTTCATTTGTAGTATCAAAAGAAAGTTTTTGTTCTGTTTCACATATTAGAGTAACAAATGCAGTAGTATATCAGCTAGCTGCCATGAAATTTGTAGTAAACTACAGAGACAAACGTAACTTTTTTTTATTTTACGCTCAACTCGTGTTGTGCCCTCAGGTTTGTCCAAAATTGTTACCTAGCTTAGATGCAGCTTTTTACATAATAATAGAAAGCTACTTCCCTCTACAAGAAATAGTAAAACACAAAGTACAAAATGGTAGTACTAGTGATACGCTCGCGCACTGGTTACCGGGCCAGCTAGCTAAGCTTCAATCGGTCTAGGCCTGCCAGCTTGACCCATCGACCATTCATAATTCATTATCAAGGTGCATAGCGTTGAGCTGCTTGGATCATCCACGTGGATTATAATTGAACAGAAATTTTTTATGAAATTGTCACTATATTCTGGACATGCCACTTAAAAAATCATAAAATGTCATCTATATTATAAACCTTATAAGAAAGAAAAGTTATAAGTTTTTGAAGGCATTTGCTTTACTGACAATATATTCGAATCAGAAACGAAAACTCTCGACCTAACATATCCACTTTTTTCATCAATAATATGCGTACTCCTCCTATAATCCTGTTCAGTTTAAAACTAATCTCATAAAAAGTATACACATATATACTATCGAAAACAATAAAGTGTACTTCAATTAATATGGAGCTTTATTTAAGGAATACGTGATAGCGCGCAATTTCTGAAATAGAAGGCAAAATAATAAGTGAAGGAGAAAGAGACAAAGACAATATCGGTCTATTGGGAGGAGCATGCCACTTTAATTGCTACAAAATCATAACTTTGGATTCGATTTTCACCAAACAGAACAGTTGAAAATTTATTACCCCTCCGTTAATTTTTATATGTCGTTTTGGCTTTATGCACAAGAATTAAGAAATAGGGTAAAATGACTAATCTAACCTTACTTTTTCTTTTTAATAAATGTGTGTGTGAGGTGGTAAACTATCTTTTTCCTCGGGAGTTGTTGTTATTAATAGGGGTAATGGTGGAAAAAAGCAATAAAGTTTGTCTTGAAAATCTAAAATGACAACTAAATCTTAACAAACCAAAAGAGCTAGAAAGACATATAAAAATTAACGGAGGGAGTAATAGCAAACATTCTATACAGGACCAATTTGATTACTTATTATTACGATCATTATTTTATAAATATCCACATTCATATACTACAACGATATTTTTTTCATAGTAGTAGCAAGTACATTTTATAAAGGATTAATTATTACTCCCTCCGTTCATTAATATCTGTCGTTTTAGGATGTGATTCTTGTTCAAAAATATCTGTCATTCTAGCTTTTTGACATACTTCTTTCCACTTTTACCCCTACTATTCAATATAAAGTAATTATTATCTAAATGGAAAAGTAAAAGTAGGGGCACATGCGTCATTGTCCTACTTTTCTTAATAAGTGTGCAAGTTTCTAAAATGACAGTTATTAATGAACGGAGGGAGTATTTTTTGATAATTAATTATTAATTACCAGGCCAATTGCTTAATAATTAAAATGACAACAATATAACAAACATAACCAAATTAACTTTTTCATTCAGCCCCCGGTGTACTACTTATCAAAGAGAGACTTGAAACAAGCAGGCTAACCGGTCACCCATATATTGACCGATCCCACGGCGGCGCGACATGCATTTCACACTACTTTTTGCGTCGCCGTCCGTCCCCTTAACTTATATATAAGTTCCCTTAAGTCGCAAAGTGAGAAGTTTCAATGCCAGAATGACCCTTTTCATCCTCTCCTTAGCATCTTTATCAATCAAGTTTCCCTCTCCATCGAACTTCACCGGAGGTTTAAAAGCGTTCAAGTAGAATTCAGGTTTGTTGATGATATGAAGATCAATGAATACTCCGATTTGACGGAGATGATTCTGTCCTCTACCACCACCGATGTAACACCCCTACTATCAATACAGCCATTAACGTCCAATCTCCTTACTCATCAGATACACGCAACGGATATATATTTACATACAATGGGTGATACAATGCCGTTAGTCACCCACGTGACTAACAAGGCTACTGATTCTACATACAGCATCGGTCTGATGGACCGGAATCCCGAGTACTACAAATCTACAATGCATTCTCCATTTACCAAATGCTACTACAATCTCTATTCAATACAATGCTCCAAGTACAATACAATATAATCTACATACCGAGTTTACTAGGTTCCTTATACAAGTATAATACCTCTTCCAGTTCGTACATACTCACTAAGAGACTATCTACTACCCATTCCTCACTACTACATTGCTTTCTAAATACAAGGGTGTGCCTCCGGCCTCTTCCTTGACCATATTCGTTTCGGGTACCTGCACACTAAAAAATGTCCCCCGAAGGGGTCAGCCTTCGCGAGCATGATAACTGCATACCCCGCGTACTAGTGAGGGTACGCCGACCCTTGGTCGAATACATGCAGTCATTTTCATTCAAACATACATGCATACATGTCTTATACACAATACAATAATACTTAAACAAGCATACATACATACCACTTTATTACATAAGGAATACGGTATAAACCATCCGATACATACTTACTTCTTCCGAATACAATACTTATTACATACAAGTACAGTTCTTGTTAGCTTCATTGGTCCACCCGGGTTAATCGGGTGGAGATTACTCTGTACTCGTTACTCCATCCATACACATACATACTCATACTCATACTCATACCTACTCATACATACTTACTTTTTACTCTTACTCATGTTAAGCCGGTATGGCCTCTGGGCAGGGACACCGTCCCACCACCAGGCTTTACTGGTTCACTAATCCAGGATGCTACCCACTTAAGGGATTTGGGCCGTGGACCAGCTTACGAACCAGGAATCGGATCCAACCTCTTGTGTCTCCTCATCCTCACGCGTGGCCGAAACTATATCGGACTTGTACTCATTCCAATTTACTCACTTAAGTTAGGAGTTAGATAGTTAGGAATTAGCACGTCAAACATCCAGGCCACAATAATACAATAACATATACAATATACGAGGTACAATACATTACGCAAGTACAATACGAGGTTCGAATACCATTCATCATCATTCATATATTTCATGAATTATACAAACTAGTGCTCAAGACAATAAATATCAAGCACAACATAAGTCAAGCACAGGTAAGTGCAATATAGTCCGATTCATGCATTTATCTTATTTAGGTGGTCAAAAAGCACCCAAAAATCGGGGTAACCAGATTAGGATACAGGGCATGAAGAAATCATACCTTTCCCCGAGATCTACTTTACCGGTGTCTCCCGTTCCTTAGTCTTACTTGTCCCTTGAGTCTTATTCTTAAACCAATGACTACATGCCAAATGGTCAATTAATACTAAGCTTTACAATACATACATAGTACTACCCGTACTTACCCCGTGTCCCGTGTTTCGGTTTAACTTAATGTTCAAATACTTACAACGTTCTTAATTACTTCTCAAACTGTTTACACCTTAGGGCCTTTAAAGGTCACCAAACAAGGCCTTAAAATTCTAAAACCATTACTAATCAATTCCCCATGTTTTAGAACCTTAAAAATCACATTCTGTAACATTTAGGGACTGGTCCGGGACTTGGTCCGGACCCAAGGTCCGGACCATACACAGAATGAACTCTCGGCCTATTTTTGTATTGGTCAGGGACTTGGTCCTGGACCTAGGTCCCGGACCCCTGCTGGTGTGACTCTCGAATGGTTTTACATATATGGTCCGGGAGTTGTACAAGGGACCAAGTCCCGGACCCAAGTTCTAGCAAAGTCTCGGCCATTTTTATTAGCATGGTCCGGGAGCTTGTATGGGGACCAAGTCCCGGACCCAAGTTGCAGTGGAGTCTCGAATGAATTTTGACACGGTCGGGACTTCCTACATAAGTTAGGTCCCGGACCCTGCTACGAAATTGACAGATTTTTTTCAGTTTTCTTTCTCTGTTTACAACCCCAAACTTGCCTAATTAATTCCCCATTGTTCCTACACTAATCCCACATGTTTAAGCACCTAATTAAGTTCCTAAACATGATCAAATCCATTACACAACTCATTACTCCTTTTCATACTAATTCACACACTAATTCTCCACATTTTCATCCAGCACTTACATTATTTCTCCAAGTGGTTTTTGCTACAGATTTTGGGTTCTTATTTCCTCCATCCCTAGTTCCCTCTTCTAATGCCAAATTACCATCCCAATTCATCTCCAAACAACTACAATATCTATACCCAAGTCCAACACTTTTTTACCAATTCTTACACACTAATTTTTCCTAACTTCTCAATTGTATTTTTACACATTTTGCTACAGATTTTACACTTCCTATTTTCATACTACAACTACCTCTTCATCACTACCAATCATATCTACTCAATCCAATCTACACCCCGATTCCCCATTCACCAAGTCCTTCCTAAATACACAATTCCTACCAAAATTTCGCCATAGCTCACCTACAATTCTTACTTATCCACACATACCCATTATCACCAAAAAATCATTCCTATTCTAGCCACACCCATACAAGGGTCCTACCAGCACTCAAGTCATACCAATACTCCAATACCTCCACCAAACAACAATGTCAATACAATACACAATACTTGGCTCTAAGGCCTACAATCCAAATACAAGCTCACAATTACTCAAACTTCACAATCCAAATACTAGTACAAGGTTTTGGTTTCTTTAAATATTTTTCCCATTCCCATTACTCTATTGCAATAGAATTTAACATTAGGAAGGAGCTTACCTTGAGCTTATATTCCTTTCCTTTCTCATTTTTTTCCTCCTTTTCCTTTCTTGCCTCAAAATCGGTTATGTGGGGGAATGGAGTTGCCAAACTCCATTCCCATTACCCAAAGCATACAAAACAAGTATAATTAATATACTAACTCTTAGATTATACTAACTCATTGAGATGTTTTAAACAAATTTCTAGGGTTTACCTTTTGAAGCTTTTAGGAGGGGTTTTAGCCCTTGGTTCAAGAAGGTGAATCCACACCATTGCAAGGTTGATATTGTGCTCAAAGAGAGAGAGAAAATGGAGTGTTACAATGGGCAAAAATCGGTTACCAAAGGAGATGAAGAAAACTTAAGGTTCTCATGGAGATTTTACCTTAATGGAGAGAGGGGACTCCCAACTACACATTGATGCTATTTTCTTCCCAATGGGATATACCCACGAAAATGAACTTCCTCTTTTGGATTTTGAAAAGAGAGAAGTGTAGAGGAGAATGGAGGGGAGTTCAAATATGTAATTTGTTTTCGATTTGGAGCTTACATGAGGATGAGCATGAAGAAGAAGATGGAGGAGCCATTGTTGTTGGTGAGAGCTCCAAAATCGCAGCCACAAGGAGAAGAAAGAGAGGGAGTACGATGGGAAGAAAGAAATGGGAGAGAGAGAAAAAAGGTGAGGAAAGAGAGTATTCTTTTACTTTTGTATTCTTTTTCTTCTTTCTTTCATCTTTTCTTTCTTTACTTTTTTTTTCCCTTTGTGTGTGAGAGGGAAGGGGATCGGATGCCCTACAGCCCTTGTGGGTTTTAAAAATTTTATTTACAATAGTGGACACACTAGTTTTGGTTATTTATGTTTCTACCCCAAAACTTCCCGTTTTTGACAGTTTTTACTAATTTCTCGTTTTATTGATTTATTGGTTCTAAAGCTTCACTAATATTTATTAATGATTATTTAGCTGACCAAAATTGTTACGAGTCTATTTGACCCGCTTAAAGACACGTTTTCCGGTTACCTCGAAAAAACGCGCTTTAATGTTCGTTAGTGTTTTTAATCCATTTTAAGGATCCGTTTTCTACGGGATTTGTTCCCTAATATTTATTTAGACTCAATTAAGCCTTTAGAATCCTTATATTACGCTAACCGAGGTCTCATACCTCCTATGGTTGTTTAACGCTTATTTAGCGTTTTACGCTTTTTAAGCGTTTCTTATTTCTTTTGGATTTATTTTTCCTTACCAATATTACGTAGGCGTCATTAGGCCCTTAAATACGTATTAGGATAATTTAATCGCCATATTTAAGGTCGGGGTATTTCAATCTACCCCCTTAAGAACTTTGTCCTCAAAGTTGCTCGAGGTTATAAGTTTACAATGCTTACTCGTTCTTACATGTCTAATACCGTGGTACACATCTTCCTCCTTACAATTCCCAAATTCGTTACTCAAGGTTCTCCTTTCCCTATCATTCCAATGTACAATACTTACTCCAATCCATATACTATCGACCATCCGGTCTCTTTACAAAATTCATACATACATACAGTGCAAAGCTATCCCCAAAGCAATGCAACACATCACAATCCCGTAGGCACTCGGGTCATCTCGACACAGGATCCTCTATGTCCTGTTGCCTTTGGAATAATACCACATACTACACTACTATCTTCTCCGGTACAAGCTTCTCACAAATTCTTGACCTTCAGTCTAAGAGAAATACTTCACTACTACCAATTAAAAATTTTCAAAACACATAACTCCAAAGTCCATATATATACCTTACTTATATCCTATGTGTGATTTTTGTGACCACTTAAGGGGAGCTTCAAGAATCATTCGACCCTGATGTGATCAGCATTAGGTTGAACTATCTTTCCACCCCAATTTGTGTTCGGTTTTCCTTGATCTGATCAGGATCAAGTTCGACTTCCCACATCAGGTTTCAACCAAACAAATAATTTAATTGTTTTCATTTTCTATCTTTTTATTCTTTCTAGTCGTGATTACAACATTCATACATCTCCAAAGGATGGAATCAATCCATTAATCATCCTCACTCTACTTCCCAAATGCTTTCCTCCATGGTTCAATCCTAATGCTCATTTCATCACCCTTCACTACTTCCATCCATTACTCACCATCGTCTCCAATATTCTAACTAAGGAATACTACACTTATAAGATTTAGTTGACTTCGATGTTTCAAATATTTACTTACGATTCCACTACTCATAAACTTCATTCATCTACTATCCACATTCATTTCGTACTATCTTCAAAGGTTACAATACTTGTGGAGCTCCGTCCACTACTCATTACTTTTCTTTTACTAATACTCTACTGATGTTACAAGATGGGTATACTCCTCATATGGTATTTGCATGTCTAATGCCTAATTACCATAATTACAGTGTGAATGAGTACTTATGTTTGTTTAACATAGTATCAATCATCAATTTGGTTCTCATTTGTGCTATGCACATTATGGTTTAAGTGTTTTATTCATAAAACTTACGTTAAGTGGTTTTCGCTCTACCCCCTTAAAAGGGATTACGCCCACGTAATCTACCATATATTATTGTTAAACATTGGTTTAATCAGTTGGGCAATCCGAAGCGTTTAGCTTCACGCAGTATGCTATGTAGTTGCTCTGGTCAAAGGGTCTTAACCATACCAATGGTTTAGTCTTTGCACCAAGAATTCCTATATGAGTTTATTTAACTCAAAATCAATTTGGTTCTAGCCTATTAGGCTTTAAGGCATTAATAGCCAATCTCGCATACTTACTGGGTGTATTACATTTCTTAGCTAGGGCCCACTAGCTTCTGCTGCGACCCTGATAACCTTAGTGCTTAATTCACTTTGGTTATTATAGATGCGTTACTCATCGCCTTTTTATCCCCTTTGTGGGAATAAGGTTTACAAACCAGTGTGGTATTCTTTTACCGCCTTTGAACTCAACGAGTTTAGATTATAGCCAGCTTCCTGGTAATCTATTATACATACTATCCGTATTCTCACGATTGCTTACTAAGTTCCTCCGACTTATTGTCGGGTGGTTAAGTCATACCTAGTTGTAGCACCTCCTCTGTTGTCAATAGCTTCTGAATCATACCAGTTCTCCTGGTTCAGTACAAGTGTTCTTTACTTGTATGACCTTGCATTCTATGCGTCGGTCCTAGTGACTTTCCTGTATCTCCTTTCACCTTACATTCCAATGGAATTCACATCTTGTGATTACTAGTGTGTTGTACACTCTTCGTGCTTCTTTGGCCTTAGGCCGCACTGTATGTTGCTAAGCTTGCTTGACTGGCTTATGCCATGTTTGTGGTGAAAGGAAAGATTTACTACGTTTACATTCTCCATATCCCTAGCCTCCCATTAGATCATTAGCTGCACAGTGCAATACCAAAACACTCAGTCATATAGAGGCAGAGGCGTAAACACTTGACAATAAGTCACTTATGTGATAGCCTGATAGGAAAGAATATTTCTGTGTGTCATCTCATACTTATACTCCGTGTTATTGCTTAACTACTCCCTCATAGCGGTCGCCTGCTGCGCACCGTATTCTTACTCATTGTACAACATTGCTTTTACTGTTTCTTACTGTGGTAGTTCCTTTTTACTTAGTGACATTGTCCTTGGCACCATTTCCTTATGGTGTAAATACACTAGGAGTTCCCTGTGTTTGTGTGTATGACGGTTGTCGTAGCATACGACAATCTTATTATCTTCCCAATGTGGAGATGTCTTCTTCAACTTAGGTTTTATGTGTAGGTTAGCTTACCTCACATTCTATCATCATTTGTGATACAATTACCAAGTATCTTGGTTGACCAAGGATAAAGTAATTTATCAGGTTATAAGCTCTCTTGAGCGCTGGTCATTCGTGGTGTTCAATGTGCACTCTCATTGATTGTTTTTGACAATTACTGTCTTCCCGTGCTGAGCATTGGTTATAGGCTCCAGCTGTGTAATTCTACTTGTATGTGCATCACCGGGACATCCCAAGAAACTTCAAGGGTTTTCTGGTCCCGTTCTCCAATTGGAGAGTATTCTATCCCTGACAAGTGAAGGTTCTTGTTGAGGGGTATGCTTCCACTCATAAGTCTCGTGACGAGGTTTACCATGTTGGTGTTTATACAGTGGTTCACACATGCTTAGGTGCATATGGGGTATGCTTTACTCCTTAAGTCATAATGCTTTGGAAATCTCATTTCCTTATCCCATCACCCCTTGGCAATATCTATTGCGTAGGTTTTATTGTTATAGTAGATGGAAGCCTTTACTAAGGGCTCACATCTCCACCACATCGGTGGTCTTTGGTTAACAAGAGGTACCTTTCCTCGGGTTTCTTGTAGTGTCCAAGTGTGGACTAGGCCAATGTTGGCATTATCATGATTCTCATGCCTCTGTGCTACCATTGCTACAGAAGGCATGACGGTAATTAGGAACTCCGTCAACTGTATACTAGGCTGATGCTCTAGTGACAGTGACATTGAGTTGGCCATTACTCCAAGCCACTCAGAATGTTGGGTTTGAATTTATGGTCCAGTTGTTGATTTCTTGTCGTATGAGGCAATATTTCTTGCAAGTCTTGTTAGTGATGGTGCGGGTTTTGCAACCGTTTAAGGTTACACCACGCATCAGGTTTATGGCCTTAGAGCCATATTGCTGTCAGCTATGCTCTTGCAAGCTGCTTATCATGTTTCCACTCCATGTATACTGTCGTGGGTTGGAGGTATTATTGGGCTCCATGGTAAGTCGTGGCATCACGCTTCCGTTCATAGGAGACCTTCTTAGGCAAATGGTGTTAATAAGTGTCTCTCAGTATTTTAGGGCATTTCCTGTTAAGTGAAATCCCTTCGGTGTCCTAACCGAGTGTTCGTTTTAGCTCCCGTGCTCATATCATTACGCTTGTTCAACTGTTGTTACGCAGACACCCTTCAAGGATCGCTCCTGGGTGTTGGTAGTTGTGCCGTTACATCCGGCTAATGTTTATGATATGTTGTCCATTGTACCGTCTTGTGGTATTGTACTTGAGTCGTCCCTTTTTGGGTTATGACGTCTCCCGTCCTTGGGTAGACTGTTTACGCTTGCTCCTAGTGCTTGAGTCTAGGTTTATATATCCTCTCCGATGATGGATTATATTTAGTGGTAATTTAGTGATCGCTCTTGGGAGTTCTGTCCCGTTTGTTGAGCATTGTGGTGTTCAAGTTAGGCGATTGCCTTACTGTGTTTAGGCTGGGTATACCTTCCAGCTGTCATGTATTGTTTGGGTTATTTGAGACATATCCAATGTCCATACTTATCAGTCTGTGCTTTTGCACTTCCCAATCTTCATTCCTTATCTTCAGATGGATTCTCTGAGTTCCTTATACTTGTTCCTTAACTGAGTTTCTTTCTCCTTGATTGTCTGTGGTGTCCAGTTGTTCTGGTTAAAATTTACTCATGGTCCGTAGAACGGAGTTGACTACTTCCCGTGTGTCGTACACTACATGTATACATACGTGGGGTACCATGCTGATACGTTACCACTTACCCGACTATGTGTCAGGCCCGCAAGCTCCTTTGGAGTGCAGTTGTCCCACATCCCGTAATTGGGTACACTCGTAGTGTTCGTCACACGCCTAGGTGAAGTATTTTATTGTCAACTCCTCTTGTATCTTTTTATGATACTCACCGTAATTCTGTTGGGTTGGTTTTAAAATCCAAGGTTTTAAAAGAAAGTTGTGGTTTGAAAGAAGAGTTTGGGTTTTGAAAACAATGGTTCGGTGTTAAAAGGAGTTCTACATGGCATAGCCATGTTTGTGGTCTTGACCAAGTCCAGCTTCCCGCTGTCTGGTATGTTTTTAATACAATGGTCAGGCCATCAGGCCTTTCCAAGGTTTGATTCCTCTAGCTTCCAGGATTTGTGATCCTATAGTTGTTTCGCTGCTGTCACGGTACATCACTATGTACCTGTGGTATGTTAAAAGTCCTCCTGAATGCTCCCGTTATTGCTGCACTTGCCGTGGCAAGTGCGTGGTACTGGTGGTTTTTGGGTAAGCCGATACCGGTCACGGTATGGTTTTCACTGGTTCTCGATAGTCTTGTTGACTCTTCCTTTGATCTTGTTGATCATTTACTTGGGTTAGTTACTCTTCTGAGTAACTTCTTAGTAAGTTTGACATGGCTGTCATTGATCAGGGTAATTCTCCAATCCTTGGAGATTCCCCTTTGATTTGGTTGTGTTCTTCCTTGTTGCTCGTCCCACACGTTGTTGTGGTTACTGATCCTGAGTTGTTTTAGGCACTACGGTTGTAGTTGCATCAGCTTATAGCTTGTGATGTTCTTGTAGCTGTCCGAGCTATGTTGGCCAGGTTTGTAACCTATTTGGCGTTGTAGTTTTGGAGTCAATCACTCCCGACTATGTCCTTAGCCAGCTAGCATACCGTTGGTGGTGTTGCTTGGCTATTACTGTTGTCCCGCAGACTTGTGTCTCGGGTTCCATTACTGCTCCTTTTTCCATTTCGTTGCATGGTTAGTGCTCCTTTCCTGCTGCTGGTTGGTTAGCCCGGTTTCGCGACTGCTATGCATGTCGCCCATGCTGTTGTAAGTTGTAGCCTCCTTATGGTTGAAGTGCTCATTCCACCACTATTAAGTGCGGGTATTGTTGTTCAACCGGGATCCATCTCCGGGTCTTCCAATCCTTGGAATCCACCATGTGCCGGTTCTTGTTTACTGTGTGATGGCTTCACAGCTGCCAGATCGGGTTTCCCCGAGTATGAGAGGACCTTTCTTCTCTCTGGCGTTCTTTCCAAGTTATACAATGGGGTTTGCGGAGGGCGGGTCTGGTATTGTTTGTAGGTATCCGGTACTCACCGGGAGTTCCTAACTAGCATATCTCTAATGCTAACACTCAGCCCTTAGCCCTAAGCTTCTAATTCCTAACTCGGTATTCCTAAACTCGGTATTTCCAGTCATCAGAGCGATACTTCGCTCTGATACCACTTTTTGTAACACCCCTACTATGAATACAGCCATTAACGTCCAATCTCCTTACTCATCAGATACACGCAGCGGATATATATTTACATACAATGGGTGATACAATGCCGTTAGTCACCCACGTGACTAACAAGGCTACTGATTCTACGTACAGCATCGGTCTGATGGACCGGAATCCCGAGTACTACAAATCTACAATGCATTCTCCATTTACCAAATGCTACTACAATCTTCATTCAATACAATGCTCCAAGTACAATACATATAATCTACATACCGAGTTTACTAGGTTCCTTATACAAGATATACCTCTTCCAGTT
The DNA here is from genome assembly GCA_023374045.1 of Limonium bicolor. Lineage (NCBI taxonomy): Eukaryota > Viridiplantae > Streptophyta > Magnoliopsida > Caryophyllales > Plumbaginaceae > Limonium > Limonium bicolor. Next base: position 263,177,546 of record CM041776.1, read on the forward strand.
CGTACATACTCACTAAGAGACTATCTACTACCCACTCCTCACTACTACATTGCTTTCTAAATACAAGGGTGTGCCTCCGGCCTCTTCCTTGACCATATTCGTTTCGGGTACCTGCACACTAAAAAATGTCCCCCGAAGGGGTCAGCTTTCGCCGAGCATGATAACCGCATACCCCGCGTACTAGTGAGGGTACGCCGACCACTTGGTCGAATACATACAGTTCATTTTCATTCAAACATACATGCATACATGCTCTTATACACAATACAATAATACTTACACAAGCATACATACATACACTTTATTACATACAAGGAATACGGTATAACCATCCGATAATACTTACCTTCTTCCGAATACACATACTTATTACATACACAAGTACAGTTCTTGTTAGCTTCATTGGTCCACCCGGGTTAATCGGGTGGAGATTACTCTTTTACTCGTTTACTCCATACATACACATACATACTCATACTCATACTCCTACTCATACATACTTACTTTCTTACTCTTACTCATGTTAAGCCGGTATGGCCTCTGGGCAGGGACTACACCGTCCCACCACCAGGCTTTACTTGGTTCACTAATCCAGGATGCTACCCACTTAAGGGATTTGGGCCGTGGACCAGCTTACGAACCAGGAATCGGATCCAACCTCTTGTGTCTCCTCATCCTCACGCGTGGCCGAAACTATATCGGACTTGTACTCATTCCAATTTACTCACTTAAGTTAGGAGTTAGATAGTTAGGAATTAGCACAAGTCAACATCCAGGCCACAATAATACAATACACATATACACATACATACAAGGTACAATACATTACGCAAGTACAATACGAGGTTCGAATACCATTCATCATCATTCATATATTTCATGAATTATACAAACTAGTGCTCAAGACAATAAATATCAAGCACAACATAAGTCAAGCACAGGTAAGTGCAATATAGACTGATTCATGCATTTATCTTATTTAGGTGGTCAAATAAGCACACAAATCGGGGTAACCAGATTAGGATACAGGGCATGAAGAAATCATACCTTTCCCCGAGATCTACTTTACCGGTGTCTCCTCGTTCCTTAGTCCTTACTTGTCCCTTGAGTCTTATTCTTGAACCAATGACTACATGCCAAATGGTTCAATTAATACTAAGCTTTACAATACATACATAGCTACTACTCCCGTACTTACCCCGTTGTCCCGTCGTTTCGGTTTAACTTAATGTTCAAATACTAACAACGTTCTTATTTACTTCTCAAACTTGTTTACACTCCTTAGGGCCTTTAAAGGTCACCAAACAAGGCCTTAACAACTTCTAAAACCATTACTAATCAATTCCCCATGTTTAGAACCTTAAAAATCACATTCTGTAACAATTTCGGGCTGGTCCGGGACTTAGTCCGGACCCAAGGTCCCGGACCATACACAGAATGAACTCTCGGCCTATTTTTGTTATTGGTCCGGGACTTGGTCCTGGACCTAGGTCCCGGACCACCTGCTGGTGTGACTCTCGAATGGTTTTACATATATGGTCCGGGAGTTGTACAAGGGACCAAGTCCCGGACCCAAGTTCTAGCAAAGTCTCGGCCATTTTTATTAGCATGGTCCGGGAGCTTGTATGGGGACCAAGTCCCGGACCCAAGTTGCAGTGGAGTCTCGAATGAATTTTTGACACGGTCCGGGACTTCCTACATAAGTTAGGTCCCGGACCCTGCTACGAAATTGACAGATTTTTTTTTCAGTTTTCTTTCTCTGTTACAACCCCAAACTTGCCTAATTAATTCCCCATTGTTCCTACACTTAATCCCACATGTTTAAGCACCTAATTAAGTTCCTAAACATGATCAAATCCATTACCAACTCATTACTCCTTTTCATACTAATTCACACACTAATTCTCCACATTTTCATTCCAGCACTTACATTATTTCTCCAAGTGGTTTTTGCTACAGATTTTGGGTTCTTATTTCCTCCATGCCTAGTTCCCTCTTCTAATGCCAAATTACCATCCCAATTCATCTCCAAACAACTACAATATCTATACCCAAGTCCAACACTCTTTTTACCAATTCTTACACACTAATTTTTCCTAACTTCTCAATTGTATTTTTACACATTTTTACTACAGATTTTATACTTCCTATTTCTCATACTACAACTATCTTCATCACTACCAATCATATCTACTCAATCCAATCTACACCCCGATTCCCCCATTCACCAAGTCCTTCCTAAATACACATTCCTACCAAAATTTCGCCATAGCTCACCTACACAATTCTTACTTATCCACACATACCCATTATCACCAAAATCATTCCTATTCTAGCCACACCCCTACAAGGGTCCTACCAGCACTCAAGTCAATACCAATACTCCAATACCTCCACCAAACAACAATGTCAATACAAATACACAATCTTGGCTCTAAGGCCTACAATCCAAATACAAGCTCACAATTACTCAAACTTCACAATCCACAATACTAGTACAAGGTTTTGGTTCTTTAAATATTTTTCCCATTCCCATTACTCTATTGCAATAGAATTTAACATTAGGAAGGAGCTCTTACCTTGAGCTTATATTCCTTCTTCCTTTCTCATTTTTTCCCTCCTTCTTCCTTTCTTGCCTCAAAATCGGTTATGTGGGGGAATGGAGTTGCCAAACTCCATTCCCATTACCCAAAGCACAAAACAAGTATAATTAATATACTAACTCTTAGATTTATACTAACTCATGAGATGTTTTAAACAAATTTCTAGGGTTTACCTTTTGAAGCTTTTAGGAGGGGTTTTAGCCCTTGGTTCAAGAAGTGAATCCACCACCATTGCAAGGTTGATATTGTGCTCAAAAGAAGAGAGAAAATGGAGTGTTACAATGGGCAAAAATCGGTTACCAAAGGATGAAAAAACTTAAGGTTCTCATGGAGATTTTTACCTTAATGGAGAGAGGGGACTCCCAACTACACATTGATTCTATTTTCTTCCCCAATGGGATATACCCACGAAAATGAACTTCCTCATTTTTGGATTTTGAAAAGAGAAGTGTGAGGAGAATGAGGGGAGTTCAAATATGTAATTGGTTTTCGATTTGGAGTTTACATGAGGATGGAGCATGAAGAAGAAGATGGAGGAGCCATTGTTGTTGGTGAGAGCTCCAAAATCGCAGCCACAAGGAGAAGAAAGAGAGGGAGTACTGGGGAAGAAAGAAATGGGAGAGAGAGAAGAAAAAGGTGAGGAAAGAGAGTATTCTTTTCTTTTTGTATTCTTTTTCTTCTTTCTTTTCATCTTTTCTTTCTTACTTTTTTATTTTTTTTCCCTTGTGTGTGAGAGGGAAGGGGATCGGATGCCCTACAGCCCCTTGTGGGTTTTAAAAATTTTATTTACAATAGTGGACACACTAGTTTTGGTTATTTATGTTTCTACCCCAAAACTTCCCGTTTTTGACAGTTTTTACTAATTTCTCGTTTTATTGATTTTATTGGTTCTAAAGCTTCACTAATATTTATTAATGATTATTAGCTGACCAAAATTGTTACGAGTCTATTTGACCCGCTTAAAGACACGTTTCCCGGTTACCTCGAAAAACGCGCTTTAATGTTCGTTAGTGTTTTTAATCCATTTTAAGGATCCGTTTTCTACGGCATTTGTTCCTAATATTTATTTAGACTTAATTAAGCCTTTAGAATCCTTATATTACGCTAACCGAGGTCTCATACCTCCTATGGTTGTTTAACGCTTATTAGCGTTTTACGCTTTTTAAGCGTTTCTTATTTCTTTTGGATTTATTTTTCCTTACCAATATTACGTAGGCGTCATTAGGCCCTTAAATACGTATTAGGATAATTTAATCGCCATATTAAGGTCGGGGTATTTCAACCGAAATCTCCACCCGTGCTCACTATGGCTGCTGCTCTGTCTCCCCAACAATTCGGTGGTCTTGATGCCCAGTCAATTGCGTTTTTCAGTGGTGCTGAAACAACAATAAACCGGAATTTCAATAATCATTATAACATAGAATTAATTAATGACATGTTATCAGTACTTATGTATATTATTATATCATTTTAGCACAGTATATATAACCGCTTTTTCAATACTTTAGAATAACTAAACAACTTGGTTTAATTAGGTTACTTTTTTGTAGTATGGAGCTTCATACACATTTTGCTCCAAACTCAATTGCCTCTGCACTTTACTTCATATCTTATCCACCAATTATTCCTTTTATTTTAATCAAATTCACCAATCATCCAATACTAAAAAAACAAAAAAAGAAAAACCTAACCCGTTCTTTAATCATATTAACGACCATTACTCTTACTCGACTAAATTACTCAGAACCCCCTTGAGGATTTGGGATATTACAGTTAACCTCCTTGTGTTTATCATAATTATTGGTAACCACCTCAAGGTTAAGGTATCTTTGATTACGAGCCCCCGAACTATAACTTTGTGATCAAAAAGTTAACTATGTGTTGACCTATCAGCTTAATCACATTAATAATGCTAGGCTGGACAACAAAAGTGCTTAATCAACATCGTCTAACTCCCACTTATCCCACTTTAGATGTATTTCCAAGGAAGAGTTGACATTTTTAGGAAAATAACAACACAGATTAAGTAGTGTTTTTTGTCCAGCATGACCTTATTAATATGATTAAGCTGATATGTTAACACATAGTTAACTTCCTGATAACAAGTTATAGTTTGGGGGCTCATAGTCAAAGATACCTTAACCTTGAATGGTTATCAGTAATTAATAACCCAATGGGATTAACTGTAATATCCTGAATCGTCAGGGAGTTCTGAGTAATTTACTCTTACTCTAAATAACTAATTCATTGCTTTTTTTTTTCTTTTTGAGGGACGATGATGATTTCACTGCGTTCTAAGTGATCAGATCCTTCCAGCCAAATCACCTTATTATACAAGAATCGATAACTTATGTTATACTACTATTTTTCTAATCGAGGAGAATTCCGGAATTAATTTCTCTCACCTGTTACAGAGAAATTATACTCCGGAGAAGCGAATAAGAAACTATCAGCTTCTCGGATTTTCTTCCGGAAAGCTTCCACGACCGGCGGGAACGTTCCGTCGACCTCCAGATCGGTGTTTAACATCGGTAATGGCTCAATATCCATATACTCGATCTGTACGTCCGTAACAGATCTCGACGAGCATATATCCGTCGCTATAATAATAGGGACATAGTGCGTTCGGTAGCTAGCTCTACTTTTTTTAGTACATTAATCTCTAGTATGTATGCCATATGTCAGTAGTTAATTTGTTACTTTTTTTTATTGGGATCCACCCCTCTCACAAATTAACTTTATCCAAAGCTCATATTAGCTGCGTTTGAAATCAGAGGACATTAATCCCACCAAGAGCCATATTAAGAAAAAGCTAAGCGATCACGAAGATTGATTGACAAGAGATGTATATCAGTTTCACTGGAGAAAGGGAGAGAAATTAATTCTAGGCGTGCGTGATAGGTGAGGATTCAAACCGGCTCGGATCAGGCCGCGGTGGAAAGAAGCCTGACGAAGTGAGCCGCATAGAGCTACTACTTTCATGACTTCTGGCCGCTGCGACATTGCTGCTGCTGCTGCGGTTTCCACGGGTTTGATTGGCTGTAGGACTGATGTACGAGGTGAGTGGACGCTCGGGAGGTGTGTTAAATAAGTAACCAAGCTTTTCTAAAATTTAATTTCATTCTCATTTCATTACGTTCCGTTAATTGGAATTGGTAAGTCCTTTTGCTTAGATTGATTAACCTTTATCGATAAAGCTAATACCATTAGTATTATCATACAATATTAATCATCCACCTAAACCCAATAAGGTAAATCTATGTAACAAAAACATTTAATAAAGTGTACAGTTTTATAATACTTAATATCAACTGTGATATAAAGCTGAATAATTATTGGGTGAAACAATGGAGTTAGTTCGTTTTGATGTGGGGGCAGCATCCTGGGAGAGTGGGAATGGAAGGTGTCTCCTCCACGGTATCAACTTGGCTTACAAGTATATTATACTCCATATAGTGTACTTTGTCTATAAAACTTAATGTCATGAACGTTTATACTCCCTCATATTTAATATTAGGAAAAATTACAGTGCTCACCCACGAAGTTTCGGGGTTTTACACTGCCCACCCATAAACTTTGATAATTAACACTGCCCACCCATCAAGTATAAGCCAATTATCTTCCGTCACACATTATCTCTATTTCTGTTTATGACTAACGGTGGTTGACTTATTGAACTCCCTTGACCAAACATACATGTTGTTTACCACTCTTTGGCTTCAGTCGTGTGTCTCTCCGATACTCTCCCTACTCCTCACTCTCGATAACTTCCATTGCAACGAATCCCTAATCTATCGCGCCTGTGTCTTTAAGGTAAGGAAATTATCGGTTTCCATTGCAACGATTTATCGATGCTCTATTTGTCCTCAATTTAGGGTTCGAAACTTGATTTCTTTTTCTCTGTTGAATCCCCAGTAAGGAAGTTCGACATTAGTAGAATTACCTCGGCGGAAATAGACTCAGGCACAAACTTGAAATTACGCAAACGCACCGCAGAGGAATCAGAAGAATACGAAGAAAACGACCACGAAAATGGAAACCAAGTGAAGAAATAGAAGAAAGCGAGAAAACTGAAGAAGAGAAACGGGAGGAGAGAGCGACGGAGCAATACGGCAGCGACAGTGGATAACGAAGCGGAGGATGAAGAGGAAGATGAAGATGAGGCGGTGGATTCGAGGGAACTGGTACTATCGGCGGAAGGGAATAAGTGGGAAGAAAACATATCGGTGGTGGAAGTGGGTAGTAACGGTGATGATCTACAGCGGCGGCGGCGGTGGATCAGAGGGCCGATTATGCCGAGAGCTGCTCCCGGCTTATGTAGGAGCTTCAGCCCTTGCATTAAAGTCTGTGCGAGTATTTTTATACGAGTGGACACCGGACTACATGAAGGAGATACCTGTATAGCTTTGTGGGTCAATTCAAGCGCGTAGATTTCGTGAACAAACCGAGTACGAGGGAAGAAGACTGTGTATAAGTGTTCAGTTCAGTCTTTCCACTTTGTTTGGTTCAGCTAGGGAACAGAAATTAAGGTGAGGAGGGTGGGGATAGCATCCTGCTTGTAAATCGGAGAGACACACGACTGAAGCCAAAGAGTGGTAAACAACATGTATGTTTGGTCAAGGGAGTTCAATAAGTCAACCACCGTTAGTCATAAACAGAAATAGAGATAATGTGTGGCGGAAGATAATTGGCTTATACTTGATGGGTGGGCAGTGTTAATTATCAAAGTTCGTGGACGGGCAGTGTAAAACCCCGAAACTTCGTGGGTGGGCACTGTAATTTTTCCTTAATTATAAGTCGTTTTAGACTTTTTCACAATATTTAAGAAAGAGTTTAAAAACACTAGTATACCCTTACTTTTTGTATTAGAAGAATAAAAAAATAAGTATACTTTATTGGTAAGATAAAAAGTAGAGTGCAATGACAATAATAATTAAAAAAGTAGAATGGGTAAAAATAGAAAGATAAATACAAAAAGTCTAAAACGACTTATAATTTGAACATAATGCTAAAGCCTAAAACGACTTATATTTATAATAGGAGGGAGTATTAGTTAATTTGTTAGAAATTGGACTAACAACCGCTCTTAGTCAGCCGCACACCGCATAAGTAGTACAAAACTCATCAACCTTCTTATAATCTAATACCCTAAGCTTTTTAGAGCTCTAGAAATTCTCACAAATCAAACTCCAGCTCAATCCGGACACTCCATTAAGTATGTCGAATGACTAACATTTTTACCAAACTTGAAATGACTCAAATAATTCTGAATGCTTCCTATTTCTTAAATCATTCCAAATTTTCAAAGGACCGCCTCTCAAGACCTTTGGTTCTACAAAAAGACCATCATGCCCTGGCTCCTCAAAATCGACTAAAATACCTTCAGTTCTTACAAATGACCGAAATACCTTTAGCTTCTCAAGATTGACCAAAATACCCCTAAACTCTATAAACAAACTAAAATGTCCCTCAAACTTCTTCCAACAATTCGAACACCTTTCTACATAATCAAACCCCACTAAGACTCTAAGGTGGTATCGATATCTTTCAAGACACTTAAATCCCCTTTGGCTCTCACAGACCCACAAACCTACAAAACATTAAACTCTCAAAACCATTAAACTTCTAGTCTTGTTCATTCCCTCAGCATCAGAATTTTCCCAATCTTTCATTCTATACTCATCCAAATCTACCAATTCTTCTTCTTTGCGCTAGCTTGGCAGAACAACTTGACTCACCAACACTCTACTCTACTCCTCTTCTATCCTTTCCATGTGGCCCCTAAAAAACTACTCCCTTTAATTAAAAGGATTTTAAAGAAGGCAATCCCAACAATTAGAGACCGAGATTTCCTTGGACATCTTTCGAAGTTGTGGTTGTTGCCACTTCCAAGGGGTGTATAGTAGTGCGAACCCAACACAGAATCTCTATAATCAGATAAGACCTATCTATAGGCGACAAATCTCATAGTCAGTTAGCGGTTCTTAGAACCCGCTCTTCCCTTCATAGTTATCTTAGGTCAAACCATGTGGTAACTGTTGTTGTAACACCCCAACTGCTAAACTCGTCATTACCTCTTAAACTGTCACAATTACCATTAAACTCGCAGCGGAACTCTATCACAACAGAGGGTGATACAACGCCGTTAGCCACCCATATGGCTAACCAGGCTTTTTTCACAAACGGTAACGGTCTGATGGACTGGAACAACCGAGTACACAATACATATACAATACTCAAATCATTTCTTTACTATACCGAGTCTACAATATATGGATGCCGACAACATATTCGGTCTTACACCTCTTTCAATACATAAGTAATTAAATCTAACTACCCATGCAAACCACCGACCCCGTCTACTCTCGAACGGTCACTCTTAGGTGTCCTTACAATAAAATGTTGCCCCTAGGGGCTCAGCTTAACACTGCATATGAAATTCGCATACCCCGAGCGCTAACCGGGGTACGCCGACTACTTTTGTCGAGAGCATGGAGTTCATTTTAATTTAACCCATGCATATAGTAATACATTATATATGTACACTACACAAGGATTCGACAATCAATCATGGGATACAGTCCCTAACTAACATAACAAGGTTGTTAGTTGTATCAATTTACTCTTAGGCCATGAGGGTTATACCTCACTATGCCTTGGTTACTCATTTAATAGCTCACCCGCTCTCTCGGGTTATTTATTCTTATTTCCGCCCATTCTCTTGGGCTACTCGTACTATACTCACCCATTCTCTCGGGTTACTTACACTCATTATCTCACCCACGCTCTTGGGTTATTATACTCATTATCTCACCCACACTCTTAGGTTATTTATACTCATGCTCTTGTAGATTCTCGAGACACTACAGGTCTCCTACGTCACGCTTGTTACTCTTAATACATACTTAGGCCAAAACTCATGGCTCTCAAGCATAGTCTTACTTCCCCGGTTTCGACCCTACTCTGGGTCTAGCATGGTGGGAAGGTTCAACTAGCTCACGGAACTCTCTCTTAGTTCCTATCTCTTTTTACTTAGGACCGACTACTCTCGGACTACTTACATTCCCATACACTCCTCTCTCGGAGTTATAATAATATTATGTATATTAGTCTAGAAGCAACACTCTCGATGTTTCTAATGACTTTGGGAATATTACTTAAGTTCGGTTAATCTTAGGTTTTAAGAGTTACCCATACATTTCACCTACTCATACTTTCGGTTATTTTCCTATACCGGGTAAATCCTCATATAGGAGGTCGACCATGTCTCAAGGGAGCTACTAATCCCTTAGGTCTCTTTTACCTTCTTTACTAGTTCACATCTTCGAACTATCTTTAATCCTCTTGAAGGAGGTTCACTTATCTTTCCACTCTCATTTGTTTCGTGGATTGTGTCATTATGGTTTACTAACCATTATCGGGTAATTACTCAACCCGCACATCTCCTCACATTCTAGGGACAACACTTTAATCATTCAGGCACATTCGTGGACTGATCGGACAACACTCTCTCTTTGAACCATCACAAATGTCCTATTCTGCTCATTTTGTAGTCTAACGTCACTCATATTTGGATATTGTGCTCTTAAAACACACAAGTGTTCATCAAAGTATGGTTCAACATCTTCAAGATGACTTAGCACAACTAAATGAGCTTTGTTAAGAGTGTCTATGTCAATTCTTTTCAGTTTCCTTCCAACCGTGCCAACACCCTTCAATTTCCCTCGTGTCTAGAACGTGGAAGTCCAATGGTATCGACACCTTCTAGGTAATTGGTGCAGAAGTCTACAACTTCCTCTGTGATAGTGCCCTCTATAATACTACCCTCTGGGTGACGACGGTTCTTCATTTTCTTCTTCAGGACACCCATGTACCTTTCAAACGGATACATGTAGCGAAGGTACAAAGGACCACACATCAGAATCTCTCTTACAAGATGCACGAGGAGATGTATCATTATGTCGAAGAACGATGGAGGAAAATACATCTCCAGCTGGCACATTGTCACAATAAGATCCTTTTGTAATTTAGACAGAGTGTCCACATCAAGAACCTTAGACGAAATGGATTTGAGGAAGACACTGACGTTTGTGATTGTGTGTCTGACAGCATCCGGCAAGATCCCACGTAGTGCAATTGGCAAAAATTCTTGAAGTAGGACATGATAATCGTGAGATTTCATTCCTACTAATTTGAAATCTGTCATGGACACTAGGTTTCTTATGTTTGAGGAGTAACCTGATGGCACCTTGATGTTGTAAAGGGTACTGCATAGACTATGTTTCTCTTCTTTAGACAGAGTGTGACAGGCAGGAGGCAAGAATGTGCGTTTTCCACGTTCTTGCGGGCCAAGCTCTGTGCGTATGCCCAACTCAATTAAATCTTTTCTTCCTTTCAAATGATCCTTTGTCTTTCCTTTTATGTTCAAAAGGGTGCTAGTGATACTTTCACCCACGTTCTTCTCGACATGCATCCCATCGATACAATGTCTAACCTCCAGATGCTGCCAGTACTGTAGTTCCCAAAATATTGATTTCTTTTTCCAGACACTTTTTTCACCACTTTTGGTTGGCGGCCCGAAGTTGTTCACAATATTATCCAACTTTTTGTAAATCTCTGTACCTGTCAAAGGCTGGCGCGCCATGCTGTGATCAGTTTTCCCATCGAACTCTTTCGCCATCTTTCGATACTTATGTCCTTTTGGAAGCATTTTTCGGTGGCCCATATACACGGTTTTCCCACTATGTTTCAAGCGAATGCTACAAGTGTTTTCACCACAAATCGGACACGCCAACGCCCCCTTGATTGAATAGCCTGAAAGATTACCATAGGCGGGGAAATCATTGATTGTGCAGTACAACATAGCACGCAAATTGAAGTCCTCTTTACTGAATGAGTCGTAAACCGTAGCCCCTTCATTCCACAAGAGTTGTAGATCCTCTATCAAAGGTTGTAGGAATACGTCAATTTTGTTGCCCGGTTGCTTTGGACCAGATATTAACAAAGACAACAAGATGTGTCTTGGTTTCATGCATAACCACGGCGGTAGATTGTAAATAACCAAAAGCACAGGCCAGGTACTATGTATGCTACTCAAAGTACCGTAAGGGTTCATCCCATCTGTGCACAAGCCTAGCCTTAGGTTTCTCGGTTCGTTACCAAACTCAGGAAATTTTACGTCTATGTTTCTCCACTGTGGTGCATCAGCGGGATGTCTCAATCTGCCATCCTTTTTCCTGTGAACTGAATGCCATCGAAGATTCTCTGCGTCTTTCTCAATGGAGAACAAACGTCTGAACCTTGGAATGATGGGCAGGTACCACAGTACCTTAGCTGGTGAACCTTTCTTACTACCGCTGTTGTCAGTTTGTTGTTTCTTATACCGTGACGCTCCACATGCTGAACAGCTTTCAGCAAATTCATCCGATTTCCAAAACAACATGCAACCATTTGGACAAGCATGAATTTTCTGGTACCCCATACCCATTGGGCACATCATTTTTTTGGCTGAGTACGTAGTCGTTGGTAAAACGTTGTCCACCGGAAGAACGTATTTCAATAGTTCCAGGAGGTCAGTGAAACTTACGTCACTCCAGCCATGTTTCGCTTTCAAGTTGAATAGCTTGAGGACGACACTCAACTTGCTTAACTTTGTAGGGTCACACCCGGGGTACAACGGTGTTTTGGATGAATCCAACAAATTTTCATGCTTGTCTGGCGTGTTAGAGTAATGTCGTTCCACATCTTCGAGCATAGTCTCAATGTCATCATCCCAGAAATCTGGCTCAACGTTCGCTGTAACGTCTTCTGGATCACCAGCAACTGTATCATCTCCAAGTTCTGTTTCTGTGTTTGCCTGACCATTATCCCCTTCGTCAGGCTTAATAACATCGAATGCACTCTGACCATGCCATCGGATTATGTCTTGGAAATCTTTTGTAAAACCGCGGCGGATCAGATGTTCCTTAATTGTTTCAACGCCGCGATATCTCAGATTGTTTTGGCAGTCGATACACGGACAAAATATGTATCCCTTGTCTGTAGGTTTCAGATTGTTCGCCAACACCGTGCATAACTTATCAACTCCTTCTAAAAACTTGTCGTCCAAATTTCCGCTGTAAATCCACGAACGTTCCATCTCCTTCTAGCTATTTATATGAAGGCAGCCATTTCATACCGTCACCCGTGGCAGAGTCTTTACACTTTTGTATCTTATCAACCTAAATCCATCCATGAGTATTAAATCCCACCGGTGAACGTGTTTTTAATATGTAATTTATTGAAAATTTCGGCAGCATCTCCCTACAGTTCTTCAAATGCACGATATTATGATATTAATCAATAATATATGCATTCGAAGAACAATAAAGAGATACTGCTGAAATAATCAATAAAGTACATATTAAAAGCACATTCACACCCTAGGTGTGTGATTTAACAATCGTGGACAGTCCCGACAGGGACTGCCGAAGATATACCTCTATTAGGTATATCTTGGGCGGATAACTATGTTTGGTAGTTTGTCAAATATTATATGTATATATAAATCTTACCTCTGGTAGACGATTAGCCGATGCTAACGGTTGAGGTCGGAAGCCTAAATAAAGTCGTAGTCCTGATGCATAAATGAAAAACGACAACATTAGAATTCATCAAAAAATCAAGGTTAAATGCTAGCTAAACCGCGGAAAAAAATCGACAGCATCTCCCCTATATTTCTAACGTCTCCAAATCAGTTTTATCAAAGTCAAATTCGCACGCACCATCTAGGAAACTGAAGCTGAAATCCAAACTGAAATCAAAACAGAAACTGAGTTGTGTTCTTGCTTTCTTCCCTGTCTGTTTTTTTTTCTTTCAACTGATTATACTTCTCCTAACTCCTTACCCAGTTACTTAAATATTCCATTAAGCTTTAAAATCCAGACCAAAACTCAAACAACTTGTTACAGTTCTGTTCCATTCATGAAACTGAGATATGCTACAGTTCTGTTCCATTCATTTTTCAGGAATCGGTAATATACTTGAACTTACTTTCTTTCCTGTGGCAGTTTTAAGTAGTAGCATTTTTAAAACTACACTATTATGTATTAATTGTAATACTAAATGCTAAGAATAAATAAATACAGCAGTTTACAGATTGGTTTGCAAAGTTACCGTAACTAAGCACCGAAGTGGGCAAGTAGTGTAGAAATCAGCCCACGAACTAGGTCGCAATTAACTGTGAATCTGGGCACAAATATATGAACAAGGTTAGAACATTTGCCATTACACTCTCAGGATTCGATACAAACGAGCTTAGAACTTGCAATCGAAATGCATGTATATGAACAAGGTTAGAAAAAAACGACAATCAATCGATCGCATACCCAATACGCGATAGAGACGTCGACGGTGAGACCAGTGGTAGATGGGTGGTGACCGGCGGCGATGGGAGTGACAAAGGTGGTGGGAGCGACGGCGGCGATGGCCGTTAGCAAGGTGACGGGAGAGAGGAGGCGATTTCAGTGAGGAAGATAGCGCGAAAGAGAAGAAGAGTTACTGTGAGTAGAGTGTGCAGAGTGTAGGCAAATGTTTTAAATGGACTTTAGATTACGGTTTACATGTAAACCGTAAACTAAAGTCACACTTTACATGACGGTTCCCAAAAAAACCGTAATCTAAAGTGTAACGAAATTAAAAAAAAAGCGCGATAATTATTTGGCATATGTTGGGTTTCAAACATAGGTAACACATTAATATAAAGTTTTTATTAATCTAAAATACACTGGTAAAACGACGTCGTTTACCGTAATCTAAAGTGTAACGAAATTAAAAAAATAGCGCGATAATTATTTGGCATATGTTGGGTTTCAAACATAGGTAACACATTAATATAAAGTTTTTATTAATCTAAAATACACTGGTAAAACGACGTCGTTAACTGTAATTTAGATTACGCGCGGAGTCAAAAAAATCAAATAATACGGGAAATATTTGGCGTCAGGTCAAAACGACGTCGTTGACCATCAGTCGGAGGTAGGCGCGCCTTTTTTAGGACGGACTTTAGATGACGGTTATTAGTGAAACCGTAATCTAAAGTCCGTTGACCGTAAAGCGCGCGTCAACACGGGACTTTAGATTACGGTTTCACTAATAACCGTCATCTAAAGTCCGTCCTAAAAAAGGCGCGCCTACCTCCGATCGATTATTGATTACGGTTAATTCAATCATCGTCGCTAATTAATTCCGGCCTTCCTATTAATCACGGTGTCTGTTAAAGCCGTGATTAAACCACCGTCATTAAAGGCTCGCGTTCCACCAGTGACTCATGCTCTTGTAGATTCTCGAGACACTACAGGTCTCCTACGTCACGCTTGTTACTCTTAATACATACTTAGGCCAAAACTCATGGCTCTCAAGCATAGTCTTACTTCCCCCGGTTTCGACCCTACTCTGGGTCTAGCATGGTGGGAAGGTTCAACTAGCTCACGGAACTCTCTCTTAGTTCCTATCTCTTTTTACTTAGGTCCGACTACTCTCAGACTACTTACATTCCCATACACTCCTCTCTCGGAGTTATAATAATATTATGTATATTAGTCTAGAAGCAACACTCTCGATGTTTCTAATGACTTTGGGAACATTACTTAAGTTCGGTTAATCTTAGGTTTTAAGAGTTACCCATACATTTCACCTACTCATACTTTCGGTTATTTTCCTATACCGGGTAAAATCCTCATATAGGAGGTCGACCATGTCTCAAGGGAGCTACTAATCCCTTAGGTCTCTTTTACCTTCTTTACTAGTTCACATCTTCGAACTATCTTTAATCCTCTTGAAGGAGGTTCACTTATCTTTCCACTCTCATTTGTTTCGTGGATTGTGTCATTATGGTTTACTAACCGTTATCGGGTAATTACTCAACCCGCACATCTCCTCACATTCTAGGGAGTTCATATGTTCGTGTTATCGTTATACTTTAACGGATAGTTTGTGTGTTTGCACGTTTTCGTTATCATAAGCATCGACCGATCTATGGGTCTCTAGCCAAACGTTACTCACTATGAGTCGGTCTTTACTCTATGTTAGACCACACCGGCATACAAGTATGTTAGCTCATTCAACATACAACAAGGCATACATAATCAAACAATGAATTATTTTCATGCTTTAATCTTGATTAAGCCGGCACACAAACACACAAATCAACGTAACTCGGTTAGCACGCGGAGTATGAGAAAATCATACCTTTCACCGGGGTTTTTACTTTTACCGTGTCATCTCACCATGCTCGGTTCACACACGATCCTCTGATAACATTCAAATGCTTATATTAACATTAAAGCGTTACGGTAAGTAAAACTAATACTCCCGTACTTAACCCCGTTATCCCGTTATTCCTAGTTCAGTTCATGTGTTCTTAACTCACAACTTTCTCACTCACTTCTCAAACTTATTTACACTTCCTAGGAGCTTTATTAGTCACCAAACAAGGCCTAAACATCATCTAAAACCATTTCCATTCACTTCCCCATCATTAGGGCACTTAAAAACACTCTCTGGTAAGTTTTTACACTGGTTCAGGTTTGTGTCCGGGGTTACAAATCCGGACCAGACACGGTTTAAACTCTTTGGACAATTTTACATGTGGTCCGGGTTTGTGTCCTGGTATACAAACCCGGACCAACCCCTGTTATAACTCTCGGGTGTGTGTTTTGCTGAGGTCCGGGTATACATGCTAATTTACAAACCCGGACCCTTAATTCAGAAACCTCTCGGGTGCATTTTAGGGGTGGTCCGGGTTTGTGTCCTGGTTTGTAAACCCGGACCACTCCTCTGATATAGGTTTCTGCCATGTTTTAGCACTGGTCCGGGTTTCTGTACTTGTTTACAGACCCGGACCACTTACAGAAATGAGAAATATGTATGTTTTTTATTATGTTTCAACTCCTAATTCACCCCTAATCATTCCTTAATCTTTCCACATGTAATCCAACATATTTTAGCACCTTAATCTTGCTCAAAACCTCCTTAAATCATGGATCAAACCATCACTTAATTCATGCTCAATACACCATTTCCTCTGTCAGTTTCTTTCCTCTATTACAGGTTTTCAATCCTTTCTTTCTTACCAATCTAACTCCACGCCTGAACACACTCAAGCCCATTGTTTCCTAGACATATTTTGACAGAACTTACCTACTTTCCAAGCATTCTCACCACACTACAACAGCTCACAAAACTCAGTTTACTCCCCTGTTATATAAGCATAAAAATCCTTATAGCAGCACATTAAATTCTCCTCTGTTATCACATAATTTCCAACTCAGTTTCTAAGTTTGTTTTGCACACCCAAACAGCATTAAGACTTCCTCATTCAACCAACAATATTGTAGTACAAAACTACACTAGTTCATGGTTATTTATTTACATTCAAAAATCTGTTTACAGAGACAAAACCAACTCAAGGTAAGTTCATTACCTTGTTGGTTCCAGTTTTTCTCTTCCCTTCTTCCTCCTTCTCTTGTTCTCTCATTCTCTTCTTGTTTCCACACCAATAAAGGGTATCGATTGTTATCTACAATCTTATTCCCAAGCCATACATAACAAGCTAGTTTAGTTCTCACGTTTCTCACCAAATTAATATTTCAAGAGTTAGTTTTAGGGCTTTATCACTAAGGAGTTACCTTGCTCTCTTGAGTGCCATCTTTGAACAGCAAAACTAGCAAAATCTCACCCCTCTGTTGGAACCCAAAACCGTCTGGAAAATGGAGCAAAGTTCAACGTGGGCATTTTTTTTTATTTTGCTAGAACAAGCTTGAAAGATGGATAACTTTAGTTTATATTTACCTTAGAGTATTAAGGAGATGAAGGAGACTCAAAAACACCTCTTCAAGCTTCAAAAGAGCCTACGGTCATGGAGATGAAGGTGAGGGTTTTAAGCTTTTGAAGGGTGGAAAATGTTGCCCTTAACAAGAGGAATTCAACGGTACAAATTTTGTGTGATTTGGTGGAGAATTGAGCAAGTTAAGGGAGAAGGAAGATGATGTTGTTTTCTCTATGTTGAAATCGCCATGGAACAAACAAAGGAAGAAGAAGTTACAGAGAGGGAGAAAAATCGTGACTGGCAAGGAGGAGGAGGTGAGAGGTTATAAAACCCCTTTTACTATTCCCTTTTTACTTTATTTATTTGTCATTTGTGACTTAATAAGCTAACAAGCTAATTAAATGTGTGTGTATACTAATTAAAATCGGCCCCACACAAAACACAAGCTGGGAGCATTTTTTGACTTTTTACAGAAAACGCTCATTATTTTACCCGGTTCGGCACTATTCACTAACCGGGCCCGTTTTCCAGATTTTTCTCGTTTCTTTATTTTTAATGGTTATTAAGCTTCCATTAATACTTAATTATAGTTATTTAATCAACTATAATTTTTACGGGTCTATTTGACCACTTAAAGTCACGTTTTCAGGTTTTCTCGAAAAACGTGCTTTAGAACTCCGTTAGCGTTTTAACCCATTATTTGGATCCGTTTTCTTCGGGAATCATTCCCGTATACTAATTAGGCCTAACTAAGCCTTAGGAATCCATCTCGGATCCTAACGAGGTCATCTATCTCTTACACTCGTTTAATGCGCGTTTTAGCGTTTTTCGCTTTTCAAGTGTTTCCTCTTTTCTTTTGGTTTTACTCTCTTTACCAATACTCTCTAGGCACCATTAGGCCTTTAATAATCACATTAGAGTAATTTAATCACCATTTTTAATTCCGGGGTATTAAAGTTGTCAATTTTGTCTTTAGAGCAT
This sequence comes from Limonium bicolor, assembly GCA_023374045.1. Taxonomy (NCBI): domain Eukaryota; kingdom Viridiplantae; phylum Streptophyta; class Magnoliopsida; order Caryophyllales; family Plumbaginaceae; genus Limonium; species Limonium bicolor. Next base: position 263,195,936 of record CM041776.1, read on the forward strand.
AAGTTCATGTGAAGCCCATTGAGAGTTGGTAACACTCCCCTTAAAGCTTTCTAGGAAAGACAAATGATAGAGTAGGTATTTGAGTGATGACCAAGAATAACGGGTTTTCACCCTCCACAGAATGACATTTTTAGAATCTAGGCTTTTCAGTCAAGAACCAAATTAAGACCCCCGCCCCCTCCTCTCATACTAGAAAAATCAACCTCCATACTTAACAACTACTATAGAAGTACACATAACCTATTCAATAGACTACTATAGTAATTCGTATAAATCATTAAAACTAATTAATATCTCAACCGAGATGGGGAAGTCTTCCCAACACGATTTCGTCCACACACCCCTCTTTATCTTTCGTTCAATCACTAGGGGCATAAACTCAATGTCTTGGAAATTGTTTCATTCCCCACTTTCCACAAGTTCCATACTGCATAAAAGGAAGTTGAAATTCACACTTCTAGTCTTTTTTTCCCACTTACCTGTCCCACCCATCTTTACACAATATTTTTCACTAATCCGCCAAGTGATACTCGCATCCTCCACAATCTGAACAAACACATTCAAATATTCACGGATATTATATGATATCCTATTTTCATATCTCGGTTAAATAGAGAGCACAAGCTTTTACCTACAAGAATCATGTCTTTTTTGAACAGTGTTTCCCTGGTTCGTAGCCCTCCATTCAAGAGGAACCAGATAGATTATTTTGTTCTTGGGGTCGCATACCCTTCCCTTATGGATTGGGCTACTACGAGTGGAGGGTCTGAAGTTGGAGCTAAGGGTTGGGTGATATCAATTGTAACACTCTTAACTTTGAACTCCATCTTGTTCTTTCCTCCACATTACTTCATCAAAAGATTCTTTCAAAAGTCTTTCTGGTTTCTCTTGAATGGAGGGATACGAATCAGGGAAACACTTTTCAAAAGAGACATGATTTTTGTAGGTAAAAGCTTGTGCTCTCTATGTAACCAAGATATGGAAATAGGATATCATATAATATCCGTGAATATTTGGATGTGGAATATCTTCAACCAAGCTTTTTGTAGTGTAGTTTGATTTGGTTGCCTTTACCATAGTTCCCCAAATTCCTGCCTTGTGACTTTCTCTGAAATACCCCAAACCTTAATGTGTTAATTAATTGTGTAATTATAATTTTCTAAGGCTAATTAAGTCCTTAAGATCATTGGTGAAGAAATGAAAACCAAAAAGGAAAAGAAAATGCGAAAAAGTCACAAAACGTGAAAACACGTATTTAATTATTTTAGGAGGTACATAACCTTCGTTAGAGTTATAAATATTTTTATACCTTAATTACACACTGAGAACGTGTGGGAGAAATTCCGGAAGAAAACGGATCCAAACAATGCGTTAAAACGCTAACGGAGTCTAAGGCGCGTTTTTCGAGGAAACCCGAAAACGTGACTTTAAAGTTAAACGACCCCATAAAATAATAGCTGATTTTATAACAATATTAAACATTAATGGGAGTTTAATAGCCATTAAAATTAAAGGAAAGAGGAAATTCCGGTAAACAGTCCCGGTTAGTGAATAGTACTAAACCGGGTAATTAAACGAGCGTTTCTGTCAAAAGACGAAAAACGCTCCAGCGTGTTTATATTGGTGGGCCGGTTTTATTTATGTAGACAGCCCACTCACATGTGACTAGTTAACTAATTAATTAAGTCAAGAGAGAGCCAAATAACAAAGGGCACAAATACCCCTCACTCTCTCTCTCTCTTTCCTTATTTCCTTTTTCCCCTCTCTCTCTTCCTCTCTTTCCTCTCTCCTCTCTCCCAGCCGGCTCCATCTTCTTCCCCACTCCATCGATTTCTCTCCTCCTTCTCCAATGGCTACTACACTTCAATGCCATGCCCAAGCTCCATTTGAGCTCCAAATCAAAAACAAATCACACATTCTTCTTCCTCTCATCCTCCTCTATCATCCTCTCTTTTCGAAATTCCAAAAGGATGAAGTTGACCTCCATGGGTTTTCCCCATTTGAAGAGAAAATGACACCAATGTGGAGCTTGGAGTCTCCTCTTTCTTCTAAGGTAAAAATTTCCAAGAAAAAGTCATTCCCTCTTCATCTCTTGGTGTAATTGATTTTTCACCATTTTTGATACCTTGTTTTCTCCTTGTTCTTGAGCTCCAAATTTATCCTTCAATGGTGGAGTAGTTTCCTTCTTGATTCAAGGGAGAAAATCCCTCTTAAAAGCTTCAAAAGGTAAACCCTAATTCTAGCCCTTTGATTAAATTGAGTTTCTAAGGGTTTAGATAATTAATTGTGTATGTTTTGTGTTCTTGGGTGTTGGGATGGAGTTTGGAAACTCCATACCCTCTTAACCGATTTTTGGAGAAGGTTTGGAGCAAGAGGAGAATTTAAGAGACTTGTGAAATTTAAGGTAAAAGAACTACCTTAAACTTTGTTTATAAATTGTTTAAGTGTTTGGGATGGGTAAACAAATTAATGAACCCAAAATTATGGATTGGAATATATGTTGGAATGTGTTTAGTTGGTTTTGGAGGAGGTTGTGAATTAATGTTGAGTTGAGGGCCTTAAGAGCCAAATGTTTAGAGGTTGTGTTTTATTTGTGTTCATGAGGATTTTTGGTGATTATGTTGATGTTGATGAGATTGGAGGATTTGTTGTGTGCTGTTTAGGACCCTTGAAAGGGTGTCTAGATTAGGAATGAAGAGGTTGTGTTTTGAGGATAATTGATGAGGATGAATATGTAAAGATTATGGGGAAGTTATGGCAATTTTTGGTTGGAAAACGAGTGTTGATGATGGTTTAATGGTTGAGAGGATTTAGGTGTTGAATTGGGATGTTTAACGTGGAAAGGAATGGTTGTTTATGACTTGTGAAACATGGAGTAAGTGTAGGTTTATTAGAATTGAAATTCTGGGTGAAAATCCCCTCTGTTGGCTGAATTTTCAGGTATGTCCGAACTTCCGTCCGGACATGGAAGTTCGGACATGCCCCGTCGTTTTTGAAATTTTCCGAGTTTCAGTTGTGTCCGAACTTCCGTCCAAACTTGGAAGTTCGGACACTCAAAAAAATTTTCCCCAGGCTGTTTAGTCTTGACTTGTGTCCGACCTTCGATGTCCGGACACAAGTTCGGACACCTGTAAGTTTTCCTCAGTTTTGGCCTCGACTTGTGTCCGAACTTAGAAGCTCGGACACAAGTTCGGACAGTTGGAAATTTCCGTTGGATTTTGCTTCGACTTGTGTCCGAACTTCAAAGGTCGGACACAAGTTCGGACATTCGCCAGTTTCAGCCAATTGAGTCTCGACTTGCGTCCGAACTTCGTAAGCTCGGACACAAGTTCGGACATAGTGTAATTTTGAGCAAAAATTTTGTTTAAGGGTAGGGAATGATACCCAATGATGGGGATTGATAAGTAATGATGTTATAAGGTTGTTAAGGATATGTTAAGTAAGTTGTAATGGTAATTAAGTGTGAAAAGTGGTAATAAAAATGTAAAGTTATAAAACTACCGAACGGGGTTAATCATGGGCGCATTAGACGTTAAATAATTATACCCCGATATTAATGAAGATAGTTATAATGTTATCAGTTGTTCAAAGATTTTCAAGGAACATGTGATGGCACATTAGAGTGCACCTTCGGTGACAGGTATGGTTTTCTTGCAACCTGTGTCCTACCGGATTACACCGGCTTGTATGCCAATGTGTTTTTCTGCGTGTTTGCCACCTTGCAAGATAAAACATGAAATGAGTTTACAGTAATCCATTATTGTGGCGTAATTAATTCCGATACCGCTTAACCTTAGTTATGTGTTAAATAATAGTTAACCGACTTTAGGTTCACATAAGAGATCGGTATTCGGAATAAACGTCCCAACCCCTGGGAACGTTCTAACTACGGCTATCCGTGCGTTAGTGTATGTTGTGATTATATGGGATGTATGTGGCTTGTTGGATATGTTGTTGTTGTTACTGGATACAGATATCCATGTTTGTTAAAAAGGGATAATACTCCCCTTATATGTCTAACCGAGTTAGTAACACTATGTGATGTACGTATGTGATAAGTTCCATAAGGGAACCTCTAACTAATAAGTATATGTTATGTATGGAGAGGAATCCGGTTGTTCCGGTCGCGCGTATTGTTTGGGAGTTAATATATATTATATGTGAATTAACTCCCATCCTGTTATGTTAAGGGTTGATTTCCTTCATTGGATTTTGACCTCCCATTAGCTTAGCCAAGCTTACCTACCCGACCTCCATATCGGGCTAGGAGGGAAATTATGTGTAATGTTGTTAGGGTGTTGACGCCTATGTTGCTTCGACTCCCTCTCTGTTATGTTATGGTTGTTTTTCTTCTTGGATTACAACCACCCACAAGCTTAGCCAAGGCTTACCTACCTCACACTATTGGAGCTAGGGGGAAATTGTGTATGTGGTGTACGGTCCTATATGAGGCCGCCACTCAAGTAAAGAAAATGTATGTATGTTGTGCTCGGGCTTATATCACCCCGGCACTCCCTAAAAGAAGTTCATGTACTCTAAGAAGAGCGAAATTAAGTTGTGTATGCTATAAAGTGAAGTGTGTGTTGTTATGTTGGGTGTGCTAACCTTGTGTATGTATTCATTAATGGATGTTGCTTATAAGCATGATGTGTGTATGGGTTTATGCATGTTTGAAATAAATCAACCGCATGCTAAGATGACAAATAGTTGTGCGTGGCCCGGTAGCATGCGGGCTGCGGGATTACCATACCAGCAAAGGTGCTGACCCCCTTTGGGGGCCCCCATTACTCTACAGGTACGAAGGAGTTGCAAGCCATTCGAGAGTAGGACGGGTAGTTGTTGCACCTGGGTGGTCATTCAAATTGAGAGTGTATTGTAGGTGTAGTAAGACCGAAATTGTTATCGGCATTAGTTTGTAAATACTCGGTACAGTTGTAATGTAAGTGTATATTAAATGTTGGACATGGAACGGGATTAATGTGTAGTTGCTCGGGAGTTTAGTCCATCAGACCGGTACGATGCATGTATGTTAGCCTTGTTAGCCACGTGGGTGGCTAACGGCGTGTAACACCAAGGAGTTAAGTAATGTTGTGAGTTATGATTTCCGCTGCAAGGTGTTGCTAAGTGTATTGTTAGTAGTTGGGGTGTTACATTCTCGGTTACACTCCCTAATCCATGTATTATTCCTCATTTCATGAATTGAGCAGATTATTCTTTGCATAGCGATCCTCTTTTATGAAAGAACTTCCACCATCATTTCAGTAAGAGGGCCACATTTTTTTGCGTTCAAGTTTGATATCCTCAACCCACCTGCATTTCTTGGCCTTTCAAGTTTCCTCCATGCCATCGTTACGCAAGGTCTTCCCAACTTCAATCCCTAGAAAAATTTTCTCTATATAGAGAATATTCGTTTTAGGATTCTCTTAATAATCCTAAACAAGCTTGCATAGTGTAGTGGGATTGCCTCCAAAACCGATTTTGTCAAGACCACATGTTCAACCTTGGATAGGCTGGTTGCTTTCCATAAAGCTAGCAACTCCTCCACCTTCCTAATTATCGACGTTCATGTTTCTGATTTCCACGGATTAGCACCAAGAGGACATCCCAGATATTGTGCAGGCAATGTGCCCATTTTACACCCATAATCTGTTTAACAATCTCTTCTTCCTATATCACTATGTTAATACATAATGCTTCTGATTTTACCATATTTATTGAAAGTCCGCTCATTTCGGCAAACACATCAGTATTTGTTGCAAGACGATAATCTCACTTTTCGATGGTTCACAAAATATGAGTGTGTCATCAGCAAATTGTAGATGGGATAGCTTAATCTTGATGACTCTGATTGTCAGCCCTTTGAACATACCTGAATAAACAGTCGATGCAAATAACCAGCTTAAGGCCTCTACCACGATTACAAAGTATGAGAAGAGTGGGTCCCTCTCTCTCAATCCACTGTAACACCCCAGATTTTCTAACATTTATTATGTCAATTACTTAACAATTTAGGTTTAATAATTAGTAAGCAGCGGAATCAAAACCTAAACCTGGGGCATTATTGCCACACTCGCAACTAAACGAGTGTTAAGGCCTAAACAATTAAATGAATTACCAAACTATTTTTATTAATAATAAAAGGAAATTCATTAATGATATAATTATCTTTTAATTAATCAGAAAGTCGCAAAGACGTCTAAAATAAAATTGTTTGTAAACACTTAATCTAGTGGAATCGTTGTCCCATCCCATATACTTTGGAATTACCTATGGTAGAAATCCAAACAAAATAACAGAAAAAGCCACATAATAAAGTTAGAGAATCGAGTAAAGTTACCACTTCACTCCGTAAAAAAAAATTTTTTCTTTGAAAACAATTTTAACAATTATAAACCACGCATCAAAATACAAGACGTTTCAACAATATTGGGAGGGGACTGGAACCTATCCACCCAGAGCTTGATCACCGATCCAGATGTAGTCCATAGGGTGAACTAGGTGGTAGACCCAAAAACAATATTATCACACAATAGTAAAATAATCATTATAAAATATTTCATGTTTGGTCTTACAAACCCAAAAATATATTAGCCAATTTATTTTAATTATCTTCCTTGTCCCAACACGCAGCTAGGACAAAACAATCTTTCTTACTTTGGGTACAACACGCAGCTGTAACCGGACACCAACACACAGTCGGGAATCTAAATTTCTCATTGGGTACAACACGCAGTTGTAACCCGGACCCCAACACGCAGCCGGGAATCCAACTGGCTACTAAATCCTTAAGTGTGCACACCCCCCAATAGTACAAAAGACTAAGGAGTAGAATTATGGCTAACTGTGTCCTAGTGCGGCCCATAGTATCTCATAGTGATGCGTCATAATGCGGCCCACATTTACCATCTCATTCATGTGTCCTAATAAGATACACACACACTATGGTTTTCTTCTCTAAAAATTCTTTTAATAATTATCATTATTCACCATTAATCAATCAAAGCCCACCTATACAACCATAAAATAAACTGTGTGATAAATCGTCATTACATAATTTCTTTTTATATATTATCACATAAATAATTTCATAACAATTTTCCGTTAACATCTTTTAGAAAGAATATTCAAATAATCACCGATATACAGAATAATTTATTCACATAATAAAATACAGTTATCATAACACACAATAGTTCAATCTCAAACACAATCACACATATGAATTTCACATCCAGTGTAAAAATAAATTTTACAGAGTTAATAAAAGTTAGTGACTATAGTAACTAACCTGATATTCTAGAGACGATAAGCATGAAATCTACGACTTTTGTCTTTCACGAGTTTGGAGCACTATTACCCATGCATCGCGGATTACACAGAGAAAACAACATTGATTTATCTCTCCCTTTCTATTCTTCCTTGGTGTGTAAGTTGTCAGGCTAGATCTTCTACTTCTTATTATTCTTGTTTTGACTCTGCGTTTGTAGAGAAAGAAATAGAGGTGTATATTTTGTTATCTTTGTTTGCATCAACATAAGTGATGGTGAGATGAGGATGATTGTGTGTTTGTGTGTGTATATATACACATATACATAACCGGTCAGAACCTAAAGAAAGTGAGGGAATGTGAAATGGAAGGAATATGAACTAATTTACTGATGAAGGTACATAGATGTTTAATTAAATTATATAAAACTAAAGTTAGGAAATACGTAAATGTAAACAGATTTATTATATAAAATTTAGGAAATGTGGATAGACGCAACCGATGTGATAAGTTGAGTCAGGAAATATGGAAGGATAAAACTGACTTATTAAATAAAGTCAGAAAATATGAAAGATAAAACGACTTATTAAATAGAGTTAGGTTATATGAAAAGATAAAACTGACTTCTTGAATTAAGTATAACAATTATAGTTTTAAATTAAGTAACAACAACTAAATTAAGTAAAATCAATTATAGCCTCCAAAACGTAAAATATTTATTTTAACTTCATTATACAAAAAATACCAAATAATAAGAAAAATACGAGGATCTTTAATAAAATTACAACTGGTCTATTTTAAAAAACGTTTTTTATTAACATGAATTATCTTTATTAGATACTATATAATATACTCATAACTATATAATATATGTATTTTAAATCAATAATAGTATTGAATCGTATCATTATTTATAACTCCATCTTTAATAAATAATATCCATTATTAATCAAAATAAACATGAAGATCATTAATAAGACAGTAAAAATTGTAACCGGTCTATTTAAAAACGTTATTTATTAAAATGAATTCTCTTTAGTAAATAATATACTCATAACCTACATAATATATGCATTCATAAGATATTTAGTGTATTTGCGAACTATTATGTATACTTGTAAGATAATTATTATACTATCAAACTATAATGTATAATCATAATCTATTTATAAGTCTGTAAATTATATAATGTACACATAAACTATTAACATATATTTATAAAACTATAATATACACATACACTATATAAATTATATAATATACACATACAATATAAGTCTGTAATTTATTTCATCCACGCCAAGGCTCAATCGGATTGGATGGTGACCAGTTCACAAGAATAGAGATTCTTGTTGAAGATATGCATTCCATTACCCAACCCGTCCACTTATCACCAAAGCCAACCTAATCAGCATAGATTTAACACAATCCCAATAAGTGCATTAATACACCTTAGCAAAATCGAGTTTTAACAACACCCTTTTTTCTTTTCTTTTTTGATCAATTCCTCCTTTGCAATGGGTCCCTCTAAAATGTGTCTTCCTCCTAAAATGTACTTTGTGTCTCCCCTGTTAAATCAAGAAGCACACCACTTAATCTTCTAGCCATAATCTTGAAAACGATTTTATGTAAGCACCCACGCTTTTCGGTCAAAAGTATAAACCAGTTTTGCTTCAGGCTTCTTTCAGATTAGGGTGATCCAGGTCATGCTCAGATTCCTCTCCAGCTTTCCATCTTCAAACAATATTCGTACATCTCTTGCAAAGTATGCTTCGATAATATTTTCACATTTTCTTTATGAATCTCATGTTATAGAAATGAATCTCGGGACTTTTGACCCATCACATTTCCATACCTCCTACAAATCTCTGCTAAACTTTGGTTAGTTCTATCTCTAATGCTCGCTCTACTATTCTAGTGGTTCAAGATGGGGGGAGGGCAATTATTACTAGATTTCGCCTCATAAGTAATGTTTCATTGAAATGGTTGATGTGCCTCTTGAAGACTTTTGGCTCCTTTTTAGTCTAGCCTCCAATTTTCAGCATTGAGATGTGATTTTTCTTCTGATTTATGTGGAAAAATGTTGTATTATTATCTAGATTCTTTATTATTTATCTTTTGACTGCTACCACCAATACCCTTTTCATCGCTCAAAGCATTTTCCAACTGAGTGTGTACTGCTTCTCGCCTAGCTACATGCTCTTGGCTCTCATCCCCTGCTTCAGAACTACTGTCCAATCTTTTCTGCTCCTTTTTCAATCTTTCAATATTAGTGCCTAAGTTCCCAAAGACTTCCCTGTTCCACTTGTTGAACTCTTTCCTTAATCTTGATCTTTTTCCTTAAAAACTTTAATTTCAACTGAGTGGATTACGTTTGACTTTTACTCCATTCTTTGTCAACAAATTTCTCAAATTATGGGTGATTTAACTAAATATCCAAGGTTTTGAATGGTTTTGAGCCCTGATTTAGGATGCACATTCTACCAAGATCCTCTTGTGGTCTAATATGAACCATTCACCCGTTTGAGCTCTTAGGTCTTGAAAGCTACCATATCAGCCACTATCCGCAAGAACTCTATCAATTCTGCTCATGAAGCCCCTTCCTCTCCAAGTGAACTTCGAGTCAAGTAATGGAATGTCTTCCAACTACCTTCTATCTACCCATTGCCTGAAATCTGTCATACCCTTAGTTTGTCTTCTGTTTTTCTTGTGTTGATCTATCTGATAAACTCAATATTTCATTAGAATGCCCCTATAACAAGAAAAAGGGCCATTATGATTCTCCTTTAGTACTTCCAACTCGTCATACATTCTCCTTCTTTCTTGTTCTTCACATGAGGCATATACATAGAGTATTGCACCTCTGAAGTTATCCCCAATGAGAGTTACCTCCATCATAATCTACCTATCCTCTTTCACCAATGTGTGTATTGATACTTTACATTCATCCCATACTATTAGGATCCTACCCGATCTTCCTTATGCAGGTTATTCCCTTCCCCACACACTTGGTGGATTTTATTTGTTGCGGTAGATGAAAGTTAGGTTTCAACAAGACCAAGCATTGATATTCTGTTTCCTTACATCCCTTCTGAGCATGTGCATTAAGAGATACGTGTTAGGGTCCAAACACTAAGAAATCTCTCTCTCCTCTCTTCTCCTTCCTCCTCAAGTTTTCTTCTCTTCTTCAAGCTTCTTTCGACCTCCCCCATATTCTAACATTTTCTACTACCTAGTGAAGATTTCTATCACCTTCTTCTGCCTAGAGAAAAATATTTTGGCTTTTGTCTTCCTCTTTAGAGAGAGGATGTTGACTGGTGATTGCGTAGGCGGTGAACATCCGAACCCGAGCTCTAACCCTTTTCGTCCAAAGTCCATCTTCCATGGAGCTACCGAATTGGAGGATTTGGAGTCTTGGCATGTCGATTTTGGGTTTCCAAACCCATTGCATGTGGGTTTTGGTGAAATATCCCTGAGAATTTAAAAGTAATTTATATGATTGAAGGAATTATTGAACCTTAATCATATTTTTAAAAAAATTATATGGCTAAAAAAGGGTTTCCCTAAACTTATATAAATAATTCAAAGAAAGAAGGAAAGTGAATAATTAAATAAAGAACTAATTGATTATATAATGCTATAAATATACCTCCAGATTTAAGGGTATATTTATAAAGAGAAATTAAATAGTAAAGTCATGTATAACATTGATAAGCCGCATACTTATCATATTTTATATGCTAGATTTATAGATATATTAGTCAAATTAGGGCTAGAATAGTTAGTATTTATGTTACATTATATATAATATTATTTGTTCAGACTTATGTTTTTGTATGTTTTTCGTACAAGAAATAACTTCTGACCATAGTACCGGGCACTATGCCGGATTGGTAGCACACAACATCAATATGGAGCAAAGTAGGGGGCATGCCGGATGCAATGTCGGGTATATCCCACCTGGCACAAGCAAAACTCGCCACAGTTGATCATACGTCGGCAGTTATTTACCGTTGATGATTCGACTATTGCCGGGTATGGTGCCGGACATGCAACTCTTCACTTGGCAGTTTTGACCGTTAACGGTTACCCACATTTAACACGTGGTGCCGGATCAAATGGACCCGACATGACTCCCGACACAACAACTTTTTGAAGCCTATAAACAGGCCGTGGGCATACTCAATCAAGGACATCTCAACACACCCCCACACTCCACTCACAACTCCATTTCTGTATCATTCCAAGTGTTGGTGTCCAATGAGGTTCTGCACCACCATCCACGTGAAGAGAAGAAGAGATCTTGTCGGGTTAAGGCTATGACCAATTTCCTTTCCCCTTTGTATTTTCGCTTTGTTTAAGTGGATGGAGTAGTAGAATTCCTTGCGTGTTCTTGGTTGGAGATGAGTTCTTCCTTGTAAACGATATGATTACTTCAATATAATTCAAGCATTCATTATGATTTTGTTCTTCTTGCAAGAGAATGGTGTTGGCCACTTTGTTCTCTTTGTGCAAAGTCTACTTGAGGAAGAAAAAGCCCAGAGTAGAATTGGTTAAGAAGTCTTAATGGTCTTTTTGCTTTCTTCTATGATTTAGGATTTAGCATATAAGATTACGAATTAACCCATCTTCCCTACTATCTTGTTCATTTCATGGCATGATATATGCTCGATTTGATAATGGGTAGTGAGTTTCTTGTTGTCAGACCCAAAAAAGGAAAATGGCATTTACAACTTGAGCGTGCCGAATGCATACCGGGTGTCTGGCACATTCAAAGTCTTTGAATGTGCTGTGCATCTGGTGTCCGCAGGACATCCATCGCATTCATTTGTTTGGTAAAATTCGAGTCTTGAAGTTTCATTGCGTAATCATATTGTTACTTGGTTGATGTAATCCCGAATCTAGGACAAATCTTTATTTAGTTAGGATTTTTAGTTAAATTTTTATTTACATTTCCCCCCTTGTTTTAGAATAGGCTATTACTAGGATTAGGACTGATTTTCTATTAAGTCCCTTGGGTTTGATATTCTTGGTCGTAATTTGCTTACGCTATATTCCGACCGAGATTTTTGCTACCCGTGTAGAGTTGTAGGGTTTATTTTATTCTTTACTCTTTTTATTCTTTTATTCTTTTGCACATCCTTATTTCCTACAAATTTCTTGTTAGCAAAATGACGCCATTACCGGGGACTTGGAATTAGTCCAAGTCCTAAAATCGGTAATTGTCCTATTCTTTCATTCTTTTTTTTTTTATTCTTTGAATTGATTGTTTCATTTTTCCTATAAGTTGAATAAGCCGGACGTGGTGCCAGATATAGTAACCCGGCACTTCTGGAGGAAGTCCGAAGCCGGATATGTTATGTCCGGCATTATACCCGACATGTTACTTCTATTTTCCATTTTATTTATTTTTCATAAAATATAAGAGTCATGTATAAACGGTCTCTTATTTTTATACCATTCATTTTATTTCTCTTTCTCTTATTTATATTTCTTTGCTTCATTTATTTTCTTTCGGTTTGAATATGCCGTGCACGATGTCGGGTAAGGTCAACCCGACACTAATGGAGGAAGTCTGATGCCGGACGCGCCACACCGGCACTATGCCTGACGTGTTCAATCTTATTTGTTTTTCTTTTAGTTTCATAACATTCCTTGCATTACCTATTCTTATTGCTATATTATTGTATTTCATCCTTTACTTTGTTAAATTAATGTTTTGTTTTGGTCCTCCTAAAGTCATACGTGGTGAATGCATCTCCGATCGAACAGTCTTCCCGAAGATTTACCAGCCTTGATCCAGAGATAGAGAGGATCTTTCTTCGTTCCTTAAGACAACAAGAAGAAACCAACAAACACACCCCCTCCACAAATGGCAACCCCAACCGTCCGCAACATCAATAGACCTTCCAATCAAGGCCAAAAATCAGTGATTGACCTCCCTCTCCTCGCACAAAACGAGTGCAATGAGTGGCAAAAACTTAAGCCATATCATCAAATTCGTTTGTGTGAAAGAGTTGGGCATGTTCGATGGTTCCAATTCTGACGACGCCATGCTCCACATAACCAAATTCCTGCAACACACAAATAGCCTAACTTCCTCAAACAATGTATCCAATATGCCAAACTTCCCTCTTCCTCAATAGCCTCAAAGGCATAGCCAGTAAATGGTACCATAGTCTGACCCCAAGCACCATTTCCACTAGGGAGGACATGGCTACCAAATTCTATGATAAATTCCTACCCCCAAGTCACACCCTGGAGATAATCGCCGAAATATACAACTTCAGACAACCTAGATCAGAGAACATCTGTGAGACTTGAATCATATATCAATGGAAGAAAATAAATAAGCAAATTCTTTAGGTACTATGATTGGGACCATTATCAAATGATGTGGTTTTTATGTGAGAAATCCAAGCGGATTGATTGTGCATTGCGTACACGAGTGGATGGTTATAATAGGTTCATCCACAGGTTGAAATCCAACAAGTCCAACGGATTATTGGTCGGGTCACCCCATCTTGTGTAGGTGTACTGCGATAGGCTCCCCACTTATGATGAGTGTCCAAATGAACATTTTCTAGGGGCTTATTTCATATGTTTTGTCAACACTTTTCTTGCTCATTTTATCACTACAACTAGTTTTATGTTTTATTGGTGTTACACATTTATTGGGTAAACAGAAGGATTAGCATAGCTAGTATCAAAGTAGATGAAAATAGGAATACATGGGCGTAAACGGATTAAAAATCGGAGCTAAAACGAAGAAGATATAGCGTTTTGAAGAAAAAGCGTAGGAGATTTTTGGCTATCCACCTACCGACAGAGACTCTGGGTCCAGAATTTTGGTGGAGCTACTGGATTCAACCGACCAAACGACCTCCCCAGGTGGGTCAGACAGAATCTATTGGAATCGACCGACCATAAGACCTCCCCAGGTGGGTCAGTTAGACTAAAATTCACGCATGTGATGACATCTTATCCCAGAGACAACCAACCACAGGACCACCCATGTGGGTCAGTCGGGCTGAAAACTTGCCCAAAATCATGCTTTTAAACGGGGAAAAGAAGAGGAAAGATAGGGAAAGGCCACACAGACTAATACCGACGGGAAAAGAAGAGAAAAAAAAGGGAAGAAGAAGAATAAGAAAGGAAATGAAGAGGAAGAAGAAAATTAGGAGAAGGCTCACCTTCATTGAAACTCTTCTTCAACCTCCCATGGCTAATTCTTCCCCCTTCTTCTCTCTTATTATGCTTTAATGGTTATGTAATCTTCTTGTAGCTTGGGATGGGGATTTTTCTCCAAAATCCATAAACCCTCCATTATTATACCTTGAACTTGTTTTATGCTTTATTTTAGTCCTTGTACTTTACGGAAGATGTTTATTGAGTATTTATGCTCTTAAACTTGTTACTCATGATTTAAGGATTTGCTTAGGGTTTTACCCAATTAATTATCTATGTGTTGTAATTGTTTGATTGCTTTAAATTTGTCGATATTAATCCTTGAGATAGATTCTAGGTTGCCGATTAGTCTAGCACTAATGTGGGATTTATCAACATGTGACTTTGAGATAGAAATCTAAACCGCGGGGACTAAAAATATGTATTCAAATTTTGATGAGTTTGAGATTATACTACATTGCAACTTAAGGGAACTTAAGCTTAGTGTTATCGATTGACCCAAGGCTTAGCTGATTGAGAAGTCTTAGTTAAATCGGTTAGGAGTTGTAGTCCTATATTAGGTTGCTAATTAATTAAGTGTTCCCATTGTTTAGCTATAAGCTCAGGGGTTGACAATCATGGTAAGGGGAGGATGGGTGCAAATATCTATCCCGTGCTACATCTATCCTAATTAGTTAGTTTAGTTTTATTGCTTTACTTTATTTCTTTTCTTATCATCCCAAACATCAAAACCTCCAATACAATTTACATTTATGCACTTGTGTTATATTTTTGCACATTTACTAAACTTATAATTAGTTAGATATTTGCGAAGTCCCTATGGATACGACCTTGTTGGACTACAATGACTGGGTTCACTGTCCATTAGTTAGCAAGATACTTCTATAGTATTTTGCACAACACCTTATAACAGGGGGATGTGCCATCTTCTAACACGATGACACTTCAGGGTTATAGAATAAAGAACAATGAGATTCAAGCTATCTATACTGTATGAAAACTACTCAATGTTTGCTATGAGGTAACTAATAAACTCATAAATCCAATAAGAATGATATAGATGCCCTGTGTGTAACACCCCGGATTTTCTAACGTTTTATTAAGTTAATTATTTAGCAATATAGGTTGGGTATTAATACGCAGCAGAAATAAACCCTAAATCCGAGGTATTATCCACACTCGCAGCTAACGAGTGCTAAGGCTTTAACTAATACTTAAATAATCTAAACCTTCATTATTGGTAAAATAAATCCGATAAAGTCATAATAGTCTGTAACAAAAGAGTCTCTCAAAGTTTATACCAAAATTTAACTCAAAGTTTAGACAAAATTATTCATAAGTACTTAGTCTAGCGATTGTCGTCGTCCCATCCCTTAAACTCTATGAGGACCTGTGGCAGAAAACCAAACAAGCAAACAAAGAGCCACGATAAAGTCAGAGAAACTGAGTAAGCTACCACTTCACCATGTAAAAATCATTTTCTCTTTGAAAACAATAATAGTATAGCAATGCATCAACATACCAATCATCTTGACCATGTCATCACATAACCATAAAGGAAACTTTGTAAAAAGAGATAATTCACATATGCTTCATTAATAACTCAATAATATATATCCAGATTAATTAAATTATCTTCCTTGTCCCAACGCGCAGCCAGGACAAAACAACATCTCTCACTCTTGGGTACAACACGCAGCTGTAACCCGGACCCAAACACGCAGCCGGGAATCCAACCTCGCCACTAAATCCTTAAGTGTGCACACCCCCAATAGTACAAAAGACTAATGAGTAGATCTAGGGCTAACGGTGTCCTAATGCGGCCCACAGTATCTCAAACTTATGCGTCCTAATGCGGCCCGCATCTATCATCTTATCCATGTGTCCTAATGCGGCCCACATGCACCATGGTTAACCTTTCTTATAATTCCCTTCATTCATTGTTATACTTCATAATCTCATTAAAATCCACCAGAATTTAATCATGCCACAATAATCATTACAATTTCACATAATCATAACATTAATATTCCTCATCAATCTTTCCTCTAAAAATAATACCCATTTATTCAACATATAATAAACTGCACACTAAAATATCTCAGTAATCATTATCACAAACAATTCATTCCCAAAAATAAGAATCACTCACAAATAACAATCACAATTACCACAAAAATTTATTTTACGCAGTTAAACAAGGCTAGTGAACGCAGTAACTTACCTGGGAATCTAGAAACGATCCGCACAACCAAACACGACCTCAACTACTGCTCCTCGCTCCCAAATTCGGAGCCTAAAATAATAACGGGTATTTGTTAAATACCCGAACACCCTAAATCAAATTTTAAATAAACTATTAATAAAACATATTTATATAAATTATGAACATATGTAAAAGTAGCATATTAAGGTACTACTAAGAACAGTTATTTTATTTACATAAATAGTGAGTAGTAGAATCGTGCTGAAAAAAAAAAATAATAATAATAAAACCGGTTTGATGACATCATCGCTGACTTCAGCGGATGATGTCATCACTGACATCATCAAACCAATTTGAAATGGTGCAGTGCGTGAGTTGGGATATACTCCTCTGTGCGTGTGAATTGACTGAGAGTTTGGTTTTTTTTGTTTTTGTTTTTTTTTTTGTGAGGGTTCTCTCTGTACGCCTGAGTGAGTGAGGAGAGGAGAGAGGGGCTTCTTCTTTCTTTTTTTTTATACGTGAAATAGATAATAGAGAGGGGAGGGATGACAGTATGTGAGTGCAGAGATTTTTATTTAACCTTTCTTTTCTTTTGCTTTTGGATTTACGTGAGGAGAGAGAAAAACAAATGATTATATCTATATATATTTGTGTGTACCCGAGAAAGAGAGAATGGGGAGTGCAGTTCTGTAGATAGCAGAGAGGCTAGTGTGTACAGAGTATATTTTTGCTTCGGCCAATAAAGTAGCGAGGATGAGTGATTTCTTTTTTTTGTTCGAGTACGCAAACCGGAAACAAGAGAGGCTAGTCTTCTAATTTTTTTTTTTCTGTTGCTTCCTGCATCAATCGAGTCAGTGCAGCGAAGAGGGAAGAGAAAGAACAGATATTGACAGAGCATTGAACATACAGAAAATTAACCTTTTGTTTATGAGTACGGTCGAGAGGCAGATGGGAGCACAGGAAAATTTCTCTTTCTGTCCAGCCGAGGAGATGAGAGAGTTGACATATACAGAGAGGGATTTGTTGGGCAGACAGAAAGAGAGTAGCGTGTCAGGGATTAAAAGCGGTAGAGAGGAAACTGAAGGAATATGGAATGTGAACTTGTTATAATAAATCAAATCAGTGGGATAAATTATTGGAAACCAAAGGCTAGGAAAAGTGGAAGGTTACACGTTGTTAATAAATAAAATAGGAAATACTAAAAGTTAGAATTATTCTTTACATAGTACGAAGAACACCAAGAATATAACTGATCAATTAAACTGACTCATTTAATATAGTAAAATCAATGGTATCGTTTAAATCATAACGTTATTATCGAAACTTCGTTTTTAATAAATAAATTTACCAAATTAACCAGAAAATTACGATTATTTTTTTTACGACATTAAAAATCACAACTAATTTATACTTTAAAAACGGGTTAATTTAATTAAAACGAATTATCTTCATTAAATACTATATAATATGCTCATAAATAATATATACTCGTAAACTACATAATATACTTGCAATCTATATAATATATTTGTAACTTTATAATATACGTGTAAATAATAAAACGTACTTATAAACCATGTAATATACTTGCAATTTATGTCATATATCCGTAAACTTTATAATATTCGCTTTCTAAAATTTAGGGGTATTTCATCATTCCCCCCCTTAAAATAAGCTTCGTCCTCGAAGCTCGAACTCACACTACTAACCATTGTCTTAATAATCAACTAATCGCTTCTAGCTAACTTATGCTAAGGTGTTCAACATATCACTAACCACAATAATTTAATAACCATAATGATCTTGGGTATTGCAGTCTACCCCCCTTAAAGTATATTACGTCCTCGTAATTAACTAAACATTTAACTCATACCTGACTCAAAGAGATGAGGGTACTTCTTGTTCATCTCTTCCTTGGTCTCCCATGTAGCTTCCTCTACACCATGGTTTGACCAAAGCACTTTGACCATCTCTGTGGTCTTGGATCGAGTCTCCCGAGTCTTGGTATCCAAAATCTTGACGGGATACTCCTCATAAGTTAGGTCCGGGTCCATCTCCACCACTTCTGGTTGAAGAACATGGGACGGGTCCGGCACGTACTTCTTTAGTTGTGAAACGTGGAACACATTGTGGACCTTCTCTAGCTCCAAAGGCAACGCCAACCTGTACGCCAGACCACCAACCTTGTCCAAGATCTCATACGGACCAATAAACTTCGGGCTAAGCTTCCCTTTCCTTCCAAACCTCATAACTCCCTTCGTAGGAGATACCTTCAGGAACACTTTCTCTCTACCTCAAACGTCAAAGGCCTCCTCTTCAAATCAGCATAGGACTTTTGCCTATCTTGAGCTGCTTTCATCCTTTGTTGGATCATCCTGACTTGGTTTCATCGTTTCCTCGATCAGTTGAGGACCAAGAACAATGGTCTCACTAATATCGGTCCAACACAGAGGGGTTCTGCATTTCCTGCCATAAAGAGCCTCAAATGGAGCCATCTTAATGCTGGAGTGATAACTGTTATTGTAAGAGAACTCAATGAGATGCAACTTATCAACCCAAGAGCCCTGGAAATCCATGACACAAGCTCGTAACATGTCCTCCAAAGTTTGGATAGTCCTCTCGGTTTGCCCGTCTGTGGCTGGATGGTACGCAGTGCTCAAATTCAGCTTTGATCCCATGGCCTTCTGAAATTGCTGCCAAAACCGGGACAAGAATCTAGAGTCTCTGTCTGAGACTATGGTACGAGGAACACCGTGGTATCTCACAACATTTTTAATATAAGCATCCACTAGCTGCTCCATAGACCAAGTATCCTTCATAGCAATGAAATGAGCAGCTTTGGTGAGTCTATCCACAACGACCCATATCTGGTTCATCCCACCTTTAGTCTGAGGGAGACCTACAATAAAATCCATAGAGATGGAGTCCCACTTCCACCCTGGAATCTCCAGTGGCTGAACTAAACCTCCCATTCGCTTGTGCTCAAACTTTACCTTTTGGCATGTGAGACACTTAGCCACAAACTCAGCTACCTCTTTCTTCATTTTAGGCCACCAAAAGTGCTTCTTAAGGTCCTTGTACAACTTATCTCCTCCGGATGGATGGAATACGGAGTGTTATGGGCTTCCTTCATTAGCTTCTCCTTCAGGTCACCACACTTGTGAGGCACGCACAACCTCCCCTTGAATCTAAGACCACCATCATCAGGATCATAAAATCCCGTGCCTGACCCTCACGCATCTTTCCTTTAATTCGATCAAGTTTCACATCTCCATCCTGATTCTTAATGATCTCAGCCTGAATATCTGACGTGGCCACAATACTATACATCTGAATTTCAGCTTCGACTCCCCCAGGCTCCATCATCTCTAAGCCCATGTCTCGAATCTCACGGGCTAATTCATCTGGAAGGATTCGGATAGCATTCACTGAGTGACTCTTCTTTCTGCTAAGAGCATCAGCAACCACATTCGCCTTTCCCTCATGGTACTGAATCTCCAAGTCATAATCTTTTATCAGCTCCAACCATCTTCTTTGTCTCATATTAAGCTCCTTCTGAGTTTGTAACACCCCGGATTTTCTAACGTTTTATTAAGTTAATTATTTAGCAATATAGGTTGGGTATTAATACGCAGCAGAAATAAACCTAAATCCGAGGTATTATCCACACTCGCAGCTAACGAGTGCTAAGGCTTTAACTAATACTTAAATAATCTAAACCTTCATTATTGGTAAAATAAATCCGATAAAGTCATAATAGTCTGTAACAAAAGAGTCTCTCAAAGTTTATACCAAAATTTAACTCAAAGTTTAGACAAAATTATTCATAAGTACTTAGTCTAGCGATGTCGTCGTCCCATCCCTTAAACTCTATGAGGACCTGTGGCAGAAAACCAAACAAGCAAACAAAGAGCCACGATAAAGTCAGAGAAACTGAGTAAGCTACCACTTCACCATGTAAAAATCATTTTCTCTTTGAAACAATTTAATAGTATAGCAATGCATCAACATACCAATCATCTTGACCATGTCATCACATAACCATAAAGGAAACTTTGTAAAAGAGATAATTCACATATGCTTCATTAATAACTCAATAATATATATCCAGATTAATTAAATTATCTTCCTTGTCCCAACGCGCAGCCAGGACAAAACAAAACATCTCTCACTCTTGGGTACAACACGCAGCTGTAACCCGGACCCCAACACGCAGCCGGGAATCCAACCTCGCCACTAAATCCTTAAGTGTGCACACCCCAATAGTACAAAGACTAATGAGTAGATCTAGGGCTAACTGTGTCCTAATGCGGCCCACAGTATCTCAAACTTATGCGTCCTAATGCGGCCCGCATCTATCATCTTATCCATGTGTCCTAATGCGGCCCACATGCACCATGGTTAACCTTTCTTATAATTCCCTTCATTCATTGTTATACTTCATAATCTCATTAAAATCCACCAGAATTTAATCATGCCACAATAATCATTACAATTTCACATAATCATAACATTAATATTTCCTCATCAATCTTTCCTCTAAAAATAATACCCATTTATTCAACATATAATAAACTGCACACTAAAATATCTCAGTAATCATTATCACAAACAATTCATTCCCAAAATAAGAATCACTCACAAATAACAATCACAATTACCACAAAAATTTATTTTACGCAGTTAAACAAGGCTAGTGAACGTAGCAGTAACTTACCTGGGAATCTAGAAAAGAATCCGCACAACCAACACGACCTCAACTACTGCTCCTCGCTCCCAAATTCGGAGCCTAAAATAATAACGGGTATTTGTTAAATACCCGAACACCCTAAATCAAATTTTAAATAAACTATTAATAAAACATATTATATAAATTATGAACATATGTAAAAGTAGCATATTAAGGTACTACTAAGAACAGTTATTTTATTTACATAAATAGTGAGTAGTAGAATCGTGCTGAAAAAAAAAAATAATAATAAAATAAAACCGGTTTGATGACATCATCGCTGACTTCAGCGGATGATGTCATCACTGACATCATCAAACCAATTTGAAATGGTGCAGTGCGTGAGTTGGGATATACTCCTCTGTGCGTGTGAATTGACTGAGAGTTTGGTTTTTTGTTTTTGTTTTTATTTTTTGTGAGGGTTCTCTCTGTACGCCTGAGTGAGTGAGGAGAGGAGAGAGGGGCTTCTTCTTTCTTTTTTTTATACGTGAAATAGATAATAGAGAGGGGAGGGATGACAGTATGTGAGTGCAGAGATTTTTATTTAACCTTTCTTTTCTTTTGCTTTTGGATTTACGTGAGGGAGAGAGAAAAACAAATGATTATATCTATATATATTTGTGTGTACCGAGAAAGAGAGAATGGGGAGTGCAGTTCTGTAGATAGCAGAGAGGCTAGTGTGTACAGAGTATATTTTTGCTTCGGCCAATAAAGTAGCGAGGATGAGTGATTTCTTTTTTTTTGTTCGAGTACGCAAACCGGAAACAAGAGAGGCTAGTCTTCTAATTTTTTTTTTCTGTTGCTTCCTGCATCAATCGAGTCAGTGCAGCGAAGAGGGAAGAGAAAGAACAGATATTGACAGAGCATTGAACATACAGAAAATTAACCTTTTGTTTATGAGTACGGTCGAGAGGCAGATGGGAGCACAGGAAAATTTTCTCTTTCTGTCCAGCCGAGGAGATGAGAGAGTTGACATATACAGAGAGGGATTTGTTGGGCAGACAGAAAGGAGTAGCGTGTCAGGATTAAAAGCGGTAGAGAGGAAAACTGAAGGAATATGGAATGTGAACTTGTTATAATAAATCAAATCAGTGGGATAAATTATTGGAAACCAAAGGCTAGGAAAAGTGGAAGGTTACACGTTGTTTAATAAATAAAATAGGAAATACTAAAAGTTAGAATTATTCTTTACATAGTACGAAGAACACCAAAGAATATAACTGATCAATTAAACTGACTCATTTAATATAGTAAAATCAATGGTATCGTTTAAATCATAACGTTATTATCGAAACTTCGTTTTTAATAAATAAATTTACCAAATTAACCAGAAAATTACGATTATTATTTTTTTACGACATTAAAAATCACAACTAATTTATACTTTAAAAACGGGTTAATTTAATTAAAACGAATTATCTTCATTAAATACTATATAATATGCTCATAAATAATATATACTCGTAAACTACATAATATACTTGCAATCTATATAATATATTTGTAACTTTATAATATACGTGTAAATAATAAAACGTACTTATAAACCATGTAATATACTTGCAATTTATGTCATATATCCGTAAACTTTATAATATTCGCTTTCTAAAATTTTAGGGGTATTTCATCATTCCCCCCTTAAAATAAAGCTTCGTCCTCGAAGCTCGAACTCACACTACTAACCATTGTCTTAATAATCAACTAATCGCTTCTAGCTAACTTATGCTAAGGTGTTCAACATATCACTAACCACAATAATTTAATAACCATAATGATCTTGGGTATTGCAGTCTACCCCCCTTAAAGTATATTACGTCCTCGTAATTAACTAAACATTTAACTCATACCTGACTCAAAGAGATGAGGGTACTTCTTGTTCATCTCTTCCTTGGTCTCCCATGTAGCTTCCTCTACACCATGGTTTGACCAAAGCACTTTGACCATCTCTGTGGTCTTGGATCGAGTCTCCCGAGTCTTGGTATCCAAAATCTTGACGGGATACTCCTCATAAGTTAGGTCCGGGTCCATCTCCACCACTTCTGGTTGAAGAACATGGGACGGGTCCGGCACGTACTTCTTTAGTTGTGAAACGTGGAACACATTGTGGACCTTCTCTAGCTCCAAAGGCAACGCCAACCTGTACGCCAGACCACCAACCTTGTCCAAGATCTCATACGGACCAATAAACTTCGGGCTAAGCTTCCCTTTCCTTCCAAACCTCATAACTCCCTTCGTAGGAGATACCTTCAGGAACACTTTCTCTCCTACCTCAAACGTCAAAGGCCTCCTCTTCAAATCAGCATAGGACTTTTGCCTATCTTGAGCTGCTTTCATCCTTGTTGGATCATCCTGACTTGGTTCATCGTTTCCTCGATCAGTTGAGGACCAAGAACAATGGTCTCACTAATATCGGTCCAACACAGAGGGGTTCTGCATTTCCTGCCATAAAGAGCCTCAAATGGAGCCATCTTAATGCTGTGAGTGATAACTGTTATTGTAAGAGAACTCAATGAGATGCAACTTATCAACCCAAGAGCCCTGGAAATCCATGACACAAGCTCGTAACATGTCCTCCAAAGTTTGGATAGTCCTCTCGTTTGCCCGTCTGTGGCTGGATGGTACGCAGTGCTCAAATTCAGCTTTGATCCCATGGCCTTCTGAAATTGCTGCCAAAACCGGGACAAGAATCTAGAGTCTCTGTCTGAGACTATGGTACGAGGAACACCGTGGTATCTCACAACATTTTTAATATAAGCATCCACTAGCTGCTCCATAGACCAAGTATCCTTCATAGCAATGAAATGAGCAGCTTTGGTGAGTCTATCCACAACGACCCATATCTGGTTCATCCCACCTTTAGTCTGAGGGAGACCTACAATAAAATCCATAGAGATGGAGTCCCACTTCCACCCTGGAATCTCCAGTGGCTGAACTAAACCTCCCATTCGCTTGTGCTCAAAACTTTACCTTTTGGCATGTGAGACACTTAGCCACAAACTCAGCTACCTCTTTCTTCATTTTAGGCACCAAAAGTGCTTCTTAAGGTCCTTGTACAACTTATCTCCTCCCGGATGGATGGAATACGGAGTGTATGGGCTTCCTTCATTAGCTTCTCCTTCAGGTCACCACACTTGTGAGGCACGCACAACCTCCCCTTGAATCTAAGACCACCATCATCATGGATCATAAAATCCCGTGCCTGACCCTCACGCATCTTTCCTTAATTCGATCAAGTTTCACATCTCCATCCTGATTCTTAATGATCTCAGCCTGAATATCTGACGTGGCCACAATACTATACATCTGAATTTCAGCTTCGACTCCCCCAGGCTCCATCATCTCTAAGCCCATGTCTCGAATCTCACGGGCTAATTCATCTGGAAGGATTCGGATAGCATTCACTGAGTGACTCTTCTTTCTGCTAAGAGCATCAGCAACCACATTCGCCTTTCCCTCATGGTACTGAATCTCCAAGTCATAATCTTTTATCAGCTCCAACCATCTTCTTTGTCTCATATTAAGCTCCTTCTGAGTTTGTAACACCCCGGATTTTCTAACGTTTTATTAAGTTAATTATTTAGCAATATAGGTTGGGTATTAATACGCAGCAGAAATAAACCCTAAATCCGAGGTATTATCCACACTCGCAGCTAACGAGTGCTAAGGCTTTAACTAATACTTAAATAATCTAAACCTTCATTATTGGTAAAATAAATCCGATAAAGTCATAATAGTCTGTAACAAAAGAGTCTCTCAAAGTTTATACCAAAATTTAACTCAAAGTTTAGACAAAAATTATTCATAAGTACTTAGTCTAGCGATGTCGTCGTCCCATCCCTTAAACTCTATGAGGACCTGTGGCAGAAAACCAAACAAGCAAACAAAGAGCCACGATAAAGTCAGAGAAACTGAGTAAGCTACCACTTCACCATGTAAAAATCATTTTCTCTTTGAAAACAATTTAATAGTATAGCAATGCATCAACATACCAATCATCTTGACCATGTCATCACATAACCATAAAGGAAACTTTGTAAAAAGAGATAATTCACATATGCTTCATTAATAACTCAATAATATATATCCAGATTAATTAAATTATCTTCCTTGTCCCAACGCGCAGCCAGGACAAAACAACATCTCTCACTCTTGGGTACAACACGCAGCTGTAACCCGGACCCCAACACGCAGCCGGGAATCCAACCTCGCCACTAAATCCTTAAGTGTGCACACCCCAATAGTAAAAAAGACTAATGAGTAGATCTAGGGCTAACTGTGTCCTAATGGGCCCACAGTATCTCAAACTTATGCGTCCTAATGCGGCCCGCATCTATCATCTTATCCATGTGTCCTAATGCGGCCCACATGCACCATGGTTAACCTTTCTTATAATTCCCTTCATTCATTGTTATACTTCATAATCTCATTAAAATCCACCAGAATTTAATCATGCCACAATAATCATTACAATTTCACATAATCATAACATTAATATTTCCTCATCAATCTTTCCTCTAAAAATAATACCCATTTATTCAACATATAATAAACTGCACACTAAAATATCTCAGTAATCATTATCACAAACAATTCATTCCCAAAAATAAGAATCACTCACAAATAACAATCACAATTACCACAAAAAATTTATTTTACGCAGTTAAACAAGGCTAGTGAACGCAGTAACTTACCTGGGAATCTAGAAACGATCCGCACAACCAAACACGACCTCAACTACTGCTCCTCGCTCCCAAATTCGGAGCCTAAAATAATAAGGGTATTTGTTAAATACCCGAACACCCTAAATCAAATTTTAAATAAACTATAATAAAACATATTTATATAAATTATGAACATATGTAAAAGTAGCATATTAAGGTACTACTAAGAACAGTTATTTTATTTACATAAATAGTGAGTAGTAGAATCGTGCTGAAAAAAAAAAATAATAATAATAAAACCGGTTTGATGACATCATCGCTGACTTCAGCGGATGATGTCATCACTGACATCATCAAACCAATTTGAAATGGTGCAGTGCGTGAGTTGGGATATACTCCTCTGTGCGTGTGAATTGACTGAGAGTTTGGTTTTTTTGTTTTGTTTTTATTTTTTTGTGAGGGTTCTCTCTGTACGCCTGAGTGAGTGAGGAGAGGAGAGAGGGGCTTCTTTTTCTTTTTTTTTATACGTGAAATAGATAATAGAGAGGGGAGGGATGACAGTATGTGAGTGCAGAGATTTTTATTTAACCTTTCTTTTCTTTTGCTTTTGGATTTACGTGAGGGGAGAGAGAAAAAACAAATGATTATATCTATATATATTTGTGTGTACCCGAGAAAGAGAGAATGGGGAGTGCAGTTCTGTAGATAGCAGAGAGGCTAGTGTGTACAGAGTATATTTTTGCTTCGGCCAATAAAGTAGCGAGGATGAGTGATTTCTTTTTTTTTGTTCGAGTACGCAAACCGGAAACAAGAGAGGCTAGTCTTCTAATTTTTTTTTTCTGTTGCTTCCTGCATCAATCGAGTCAGTGCAGCGAAGAGGGAAGAGAAAGAACAGATATTGACAGAGCATTGAACATACAGAAAATTAACCTTTTGTTTATGAGTACGGTCGAGAGGCAGATGGGAGCACAGGAAAATTTTCTCTTTCTGTCCAGCCGAGGAGATGAGAGAGTTGACATATACAGAGAGGGATTTGTTGGGCAGACAGAAAGGAGTAGCGTGTCAGGGATTAAAAGCGGTAGAGAGGAAACTGAAGGAATATGGAATGTGAACTTGTTATAATAAATCAAATCAGTGGGATAAATTATTGGAAACCAAAGGCTAGGAAAAGTGGAAGGTTACACGTTGTTTAATAAATAAAATAGGAAATACTAAAAGTTAGAATTATTCTTTACATAGTACGAAGAACACCAAAGAATATAACTGATCAATTAAACTGACTCATTTAATATAGTAAAATCAATGGTATCGTTTAAATCATAACATTATTATCGAAACTTCGTTTTTAATAAATAAAATTTACCAAATTAACCAGAAAATTACGATTATTATTTTTTTTACGACATTAAAAATCACAACTAATTTATACTTTAAAAAACGGGTTAATTTAATTAAACGAATTATCTTCATTAAATACTATATAATATGCTCATAATATATATATACTCGTAAACTACATAATATACTTGCAATCTATATAATATATTTGTAACTTTATAATATACGTGTAAATAAAAACGTACTTATAAACCATGTAATATACTTGCAATTTATGTCATATATCCGTAAACTTTATAATATTCGCTTTCTAAATTTTAGGGGTATTTCACTGTGGGCTTGAGTACTAATATAAGCTTAAGATAGTGTAAATGATAACTTCCATTGGTTTATCTTTTACTTGAGCTTATTTATATGAAATATATACTTTACTTGAACTTATTGACCAAATTTTATCACCTGCTTGCGTTTATAGATGAGATTGATACCTTCTGCTTGAGTTGTACTATTTATGCGAATTATTCAAGCTACTTATGTATTATGTTTGAAGTACCACACATGATTGAAAGGATTGATTTGTGTTTTAGTAAACACATTAATATCACGAATAGTATGAGATGAGATTTGTACTATCCCTAAGGTAAACAAATATATACAGATACCAAAAGAATGAAAGAATAATCGCCCTAAAGACATAAATACTAATACATATATTATATAATAGTTTTTTAGTTTCATAAATATCATAATGGAAGTTGGAAATGTCCGAAGACATAAGAATGCCTAAAAATCTAAGTAGTCCTTAAAGAAATATTTTTATTGAGCTTATTGTTTCGTGAGATGTCCCCGTTGTATATTTATTTAAGTTGCTATTTCACTACATATGTGAAACGTTTATATTGCCTGATTCATTAGTTAGATTAAAGTAAAATATTAAAATGAATCCTATGCTAACTTGACCAAGTAATACTAAGTGTAGCCCGATGGTGCATGAGGGCTGCACAATGTCATATTCAGCGGTCATACTGATCCCATACAACAAATGTTTTTACATGTATGTAGAATAAATACCAACCTGAAGCGCGGGAACGGGTAGCGTTGGGATATGTTAAATTGTACATTGTAGGTAAATAATTATTCAGTCATTCAGTGTGTTGTAGTTAGCCAAAGTAGCCTTGTTGTGCACTCAGGTGCATAACGGCGGTGACATCCCATGGAGTTTATATCCGCTGCTAGCATGGAGTTAATCAACCATCATAATGAGGAATGGTGGTATAATTAATGAAGTAGGAATAAAGGTTACATTTGAAATTCCAAATCCGCTCTCCAACTCCTTCCGCTTATGTTCTCCCATTCTTGTTTGCGCTGAAATAAAGGCGTCAGATCCTTTGTTTGCTAATTCTGTTTAAAAGGGGCTGGCTTGATTTGGTGTAGATGAAGACAGTGGGTACATGCTTGATTTACGGTGTTAGCTGCATGGCTTTTGTGGGTTGGGACCGCGGTGGTCATTTTCTAATTCCCACGGTTGTGGCTAGTCCTCATTTCTGATTTGTTTTTGTTTTCTTTTCCGTAGCTTATTTATTTAATTACTTATTAGTAGTTTACTAAATTTTAGTTCTTAGTTTATGGTTTTTATATTTGTGCATACGGATGATATCTTGCTTTTTCTTTGTGAAGTTCTGGTTTTCGTTAGTTTATTTAATTAAGAGTTTTGGTCTTAGTCCTTATTTTTCTAGCCTGTTCGTCGATCTGACACGAATGTCTTTTTTTGTTGAAGTTGGCCTTTCTTGGAGGCAATTATGTTAGAACAACTAGATACCAAAAACACAACTTTTTCAAGAGATTTTTTTGTGTATGGAAAGTTACAGGCTTTGTTCGGACATGGCCTTTTTATAGCATATATGTGACATGTACTGAGTTGGTATTTTTGACAAAAATATCAAACAACTATCCTGTCAAACAAACAGTTTTCAAAACAACCACAAATATACCAGCACAAAAGAACCACAAAACAATTAGAAGTTTATGCTGCAAAGAGAATGAATACCGTAAATTTGTAACATTATCATAATGAAGAGAATGAATATCGTGCATATTATTGTTTACAAGTTAGGATTACGAATTGTAGCGATTGATATGAATAGATTAACTAATTTTAAAAAAAATTACTATTATTTTTTTTAAAAATGTCATTGAGTAGTAGTTTTTACAAATTTTTTACCAACACCACATTGTAATGGTAGTATTTCATTTTATTAAAAATAAGGTACCAAAACCTAAATATTTAATTATATGTATATATAATAATATATAGGCCATATTTTTTTAACAACTAAATTGTTTATTTTTTTTGTATGACATAAACATTAATAAAGTTCACTAATTAATTATTATATTTTCTTTTATTCAAATGTGAACAAGAAAGTAGTCTAGTGTGTTAAAACCATGTATAGTTATAATTGGTTTTCCATTGATAGAATTGTGGTTGATAATAGTGAAATTATTTGTATAGACCTTAATAAAAATGTTAACAAAAATTGATTGTAATAAAAATTTGTTGTCTTCCTAATTAATAAATTATGCATATATTAATCTGTATATTTGTTAGTAGTTTCTTTATTTACAACTTACAATAAATTGTTTTAAAATATAATATAAAATTTGTAATCGTATCACCGAAATCGGTAATGCACTGCACGTAACTAACTTAACTAATTTATTCAAAAACACCAGACAAAACAACTACACCGCCAAACAGCAGTTTTCAAAACAGCTATATATATACCTGATAAGTGCAAAACATATAGACTTATTAAGGTTAATCACCTTATAATTTGCAGCATTTTAAGTAATGTTTCTCACTTATCTTGCGTTTCCTATAATTATGTTTTGATATGAACTAATGCATTTTATATGTTCAATGTAGGAAAAAGCCATGTAATTAAGTAGATTTACTCATAAGGATTCCAACATAACAGACGGGGATTAAATCGGAGCTGAAACGAATATTTTAGAAGCAATTGAATTCTCGTCCGAACCAGACTGGTCCGGACACGTCTAATTGGACAGCGCCAGACACGTCCGTGGATAAATAACCGGACAAGACTAAGAGATGTCGGTGAAATAAGGGCAGACAAAGGGGGGACAAGCCTAAGAGATGTCCGGCCTTTTAAGGGCGGACAAAACACGAACGCAAGAAGACCGTGGCCCGTCCGTGGTTATTTGGCCGGACAAGAGCAAGAGACGTCCGGGGATTTAAACACGGACGCAACACGGACGCCATGTCGGCATCTGTTTTCTTCAACTCTCCCACGTATGTTTATTCCACGGAGATTAATCTCACCTAATGCATGAGACTTCTGCATGTCTATCTCACCCACTGCACCGCCATCCTTATCGACTTCTTCAAATTTCCTCTGCTATATAAACCCATTCCTCCTCTCCTATATGGATCTATCCATCCTCGATCCACTACACACAAATCAACACGTTCATCCCATTTCTCTTCTCCCGTCTTCTCCATTTTGTTTTCTTTTCATTCCACCATATCCACCTCTAGTCCTACGTATACAAATAGCAGAAAAATCCAGGAGTCGATGATTTCGACTACTCTGTTCTATTTATCTATTAATATGTTTAGACTAGAATATATATACTCTCGGAAGGGTTATTATGTGTTTGTATTAATTATGCAATATGTTTTACTGGTTTATTTAAATACAGTTTGTTACGATTAAAGCTTATCTCTCGCCTTTTTAATAAATACATGAATTTATTAAAATGCTTTACTAAATCTATTTTGAATCAGACCCGTGATAAATAGATAGGTTAATAATCCGTAAATCTGGAGAAAGCTTATTATGATTTAATAAGTTAGTATTTTCAGATGCAATTATAATTTCTCGCACTTAATGTCCGTTTACATGTGTTTTGCTCGAATCTAGATTAGATCGAGCATTTTCTGGTAAACGAGTTCTTGAGTCTATGATTTAGTCCTTAAGATAATAACAGAATTTTTCCAAACTATTATAATAAAACCGGTAGACATAGCATAAAAGAGCAGACTATAATAACCTCACCAAAAGTCCCGTTTTTTACCTTTTACTTAGTTTATTTTATCTTTCCTTTTTATTTAAACAAGTCAATAATCCCCCTTTTGTGACAAAGCTTAGGTACTTAATAATTCCCCTTAGTCCCACGGTTCGATATCCGGTCGCCTACACTTACTATACTACTGCGACAGGGAATTGTTTGCAGCCCGTAAGGTATTTTGAGTTTTTAATTTCTTTTTCATTTGTTTTAATTACCCAGTTCCAACCACTCACAATATCATGTCTGCTAAATGGCGCCGTTGCCGGGGACTGTAATTGTGAGTGATGGAACTGGTGTAATTAAAATAATTGAAAAGGAAATTAATAACTCAAATATCCGTCGGGCTGCAAATAAAACCCGGTCGCAGTAGTATAGTAAGACAGAAGCGGCCGGGGTCAAACCGTGGGACTTATAGTGAATAATATAGTACCTAAGCTTGTCACAAAAAGGGGGGAATTGATTAACTTGCTTTATAAATAAAAAGGAAAGATAAATTAAGTGAGTAGAAGATAAATTAAACGGGACTCCGGGTTCAGGTTTATATAATCTGATTAATTATGCTATCTCTACCGGGTAATTATAATAGTTTGGCAAAAATTCCTGTTATTATCTTGAGGACTAAATCATAGACTCAAAAGAACTCGTTTACCAGAAAATGCTCGGTCTAATCTAGATTCGAGCAAAACACATGTAAACGGACGGTTTAAGTGCGAGAGAAATTATAATGGCATCTGAAAATACTAACTTATTAAATCATAATAAGCTTTCTCCATATTTACGGCTTAATTAACCTGTATTTATCACGGGTCTGATCAAATAGATTTAGCAAAGCATTTTAATAAATTCATGAAATTTATTAAAAAGACGAGAGATAAGCTTTAATCGTAACAAATTGTATTAAAACTAAACCGGTAGAAATATAGATTACATAATTAAAAAAACTACAACTAAACCCTCGCCCGGAGTAAATCCTCCTTAGCCTGACATATTAACTGGTAATAAGTCAGTCAGAGGTTGGACTAATAATAATGCGGTGTTGTGGAGGTGCGGATGGTGAATGGAGAAATGAAGAGAACGAAGAGTGGAGGATGTACGAAGGAATTTGTATGTGGAATGAGTGATTTGGAGTGTTGAGTTCTGGGGGTCGAACGTATATTTGTTTTAAAGGTGCAGTGTGTTTATATAGAAGAAAAGGGAAAGGAAGAAGACAGAACTGGAACACGCGTGAGGAATTTAAGAATGCGCCGGTGCCTGATATTGGGATGGGGTAGATAGATGTGTTTGAAGGTGCCGCAAGAAAAATGGGGAAGACGGTCGGCGATGTTGATTTTTGGATCTGGGTTCCATTTCACGCGTCCTTGCATAAATGGGCGGACGTTTCTATCTCTTGTCCGGCCTTATTCACCGGACATCTCTAGCGCAGCATAAGTGTTGTCCGGCCTTTTATCCCCGGTCAGGCCACGGACCTTGTCTCATGTCCGGCCTTTCTTCCGCGGACACACCACGGACATGTTGTCCCTTGTCCGCCCTCTGTCCGGCCAAACTTCCACGGACATGGTGTCCCTTGTCCGCCCTTTTCTCCACGGACAACACACGGACACAATTCTTGTCCGCCAAATTGAGCGGACATGCCACAGACGTCTCTAACACATCGATCCGTGTCACGTCCGGCCTTTATCCTCGGACGTGTGTATTTGACTCGTTTTCTTTTGCGAACTTTGACCGGCTCTAGATTCTTCGTTTGGACTCCGTTTTCGACCCGTTTGCGCCTACGTGTTCGTCTCTTCGTCTACTTTGCTCCTAGCTTGGTTTCCTCATATTTAACCAATAAATATGTAAGATAACTAATAAAACATAAAATAGAGGGAAAACTAACAAAGTGGAGAAATGAGCAAGAAAAATGCTAATATAATATATGAAATACACACATTAAAACATGCTCATTTGGACACTTATCAATACCTGCACAAAACAACCAACAAAACGCTATAAAACAACCAGTCAAAACAACCACACCAAACAGCTACAAAACAACAATAAAAAATTCATGCCGAACAAAACCACATGCTTTTGATTAGTGGTTTTGAATCTCTAGAACTGTAGTGCAGCACCATCGAGTCGGATTTTGATGCTTCCGGATTCTGACCACTAGGTCAATTCCCAGGCGGGAGATATTGTGTTTAGCCTAAAACAATGCCGACTCAGAGCATCAGGACATCATTGTGCCAACCCAAAAACTCGTCCCATCTCGCATGCTTAAGGAACAACTTCTCCTACGTGGTAAGGACAAAGACAAGCAGCTTGACACCAGAATGTATTGTACTCAACGATGTAATGTAAGCCTCCGGGCCTTGTATCTCAATCAATAAAAGAAGTAGCCCTTTTTTACCTGCGTTGCGATGACTCGGTCTCTCTCTGTTATACGCCCTTTAAGCTAACTTGCAGGTGTGCAGGTAGTCGAGGGGGCCCTTAGGATAGAGCTTTGGAAATACCACTGCTGGAAAAAAAAGAATAAAACAACGCCTTTTAAAAACGGTTATATTTGTAAATCGTTTTGTTAGCATATTAAAGAAACGATTATAAAGTAAGGCATTGTATTTATGGTTTAGGCCGGACATTTTAAAAAAACGCTTCACTTAAGAAGCGTTCTTTATTGTATCGCGCCCAAAGATAAAAAAAAACGCTTGGTAATAAGCGTTGTTTATATGAAACATAAAGAACGCTTCACATATAAAGCATTTTTTATGTCTCTGGAACGCTTAGCATAAAGAATGCTTCAGTTTAGAAGCGTTCTTTATGTTTTTTACTCTCAGCATAAAAAAAACCTTTCTTAAGTGAAGTGTTCTTTATGTTGCCTGAATAACATCCCACTTTCCTGAAAATTTTAATCTCTCCCGCGCTCTCCGTTACAACCCTCTACCTCTCTCGACTGAGCTCACGATCGAAATACCCAGCCAGTACAGTCTGCTACTACCATCGCCGCCATTGCCACCGCCGCTTCCGGTTACCTCTCGCGCCTGCTAGCGCATTGCATTCTCCCGATATTTGCGCGTCTTCATTCTCTGATCATCGATCAACCCAATCAAACTGGTGAAGGCCATATACATGCATGTCTGTCGCCTCTGTTTCGGTAATTCATCAAATCTGTGAACAGGACATATATATATGTCTGCTCTTTCACCCTTATTAATTTTTAACCTGCGATCGAGCAGGAACATACATGCATGTCGCCTCAATACTGATCAGTAATTTACAACCCAACTGGCGTAAGGAACAATATCGATCCATGCCCTATCGCCTCTATTCTTGATTCTGCTAGAGGTAATTTTGCTAACCAAATTGATCGATCAGGAACATATAAACATGATGTGGTGTGATTAATGTGTTCATTAGGATTAAGTGTTTGAGATTAATTAATTTTGCAAACCAATTAAACTGTACGTTGCCTGAGCTGATTTTTGGTACTTGCTGGTTGTGTCCAAATGGACATGAGATTTATGTGTTTATTAGGCGAAAAATATAATGTGTTTGGGCATACAAAATATATAGCCACTTAGTTATGGCAAAATTTTGGAAAACCAAACTGTCAATCAGGAACATACATGCTCTGTTGAGATTAATATATGTGTTTATTAGGATTAAGTGTTTGGGATTAATTTTGCCAAACCAAACTATCGCCTCTTGTACATGCTCTATTGTGTTGAAACCCTATATTTTTAGGGGGATTCTGTCGGATTTCCCAGAAATTTTTCTCAAACTATTGAATTATTGGATTTGTAATGTAATTATTGCTATGTACAAACTATCTCTGCAGGCATTGGTAGTACTTTAATTGTCTCACACCTGATACGTACGGACTGGCTGAAGTCTAGCTTTTTCACTACATCAGGACTAAGCAGACTACTACTCATCAGATTAGGTTAGTTACGTTATATTTTTTCTCTAATTAATTTTTAATTGTTTATATAGTGTTTCTCTGAATAGCTATTAAATATACTCGAACATAGTCACCCGTCCGAGATATACCTACTAGAGGTATATCTTGGATAGTCCCCGTCGGGACTGCCCAATCACGTTTGATCTCACCTTCTAGGTAGTGAACAAGTTTATAAAAAACAGTTCATTTAAAAATTCGGTAGCTTTTCCTTTTGTTCTTCGAGTGTATACATTCATATATACACTAGAAGAGCGGAAGGGATATGCTGCCGAAATTTTCAATAAATTGTTTTTTATAAACTTGTTGCATGCATGTGAGATTGAACGTGATTGGATGGGTTTAGGTTGTAAATTTTTTAAAAGTAACTGGACTAATATCTGCCAACATATGAACGATATCGATCAGCTGTAAAGTAATACATCGATATTACAGAAAGAGATGGAGCGTTCAAAGATGTACAATGACAGACTGGACAACGATTACCTACAAGGGGTAGATAGGTCTGTAAGATCCTTGTCAACAATCTTCAACTGAGGGATAAGGGATATATTTTGTGTCCATGCATCGACTGCAAAACGACTTCAAGTATAGAGTTATTGAGAAAATTAAGGACCATTTGATTCGTCAGGGGTTTACAAGATTACGAAGACATAGCATTATGGCATGGTCAGCATGCAGTGGATGTGTTTGACTATGATGCAGAAGCTTCAGTAGAACAATCAGAATTGGACGGCACTAAAACTTGGGGATGATGACAACTGCACGATTAACGACGAGACAGAAAATGCGAACCTTGACACACTGTTGGAAGATGTAGAACAATACTTTACCAACAAACCGAGTGCACATGAAAACTTTATGCAGTCATGTAAAGAACCACTGTACGCTGGATGTGATGCACTGACGCTGAACAAATTAAGTGTGACCCTGAAATATATTTAATGTCAAATCAAAACACAGAAGGAGCGATTGTAAGTTTTATGGAACTATTGCAAATTATTAAGGAGATACTACCAGCGGACAATGTCATACCTACACCTACTTATGAGGCGAAGAAGTTAATGTGTCCAATGGGTATGGAGTACAAGAAAATACATGCTTGTCCATCGGGGTGTATTTTGTTCTGGAAGGAGTATGAGCTACATGATTGTTGTCCTAAATGTGGTGATCATGTTATGTAAAGAAAGATCATCAGGACGAACAACAAGCCAAATGTTCGTTCCCTAGCGAAGGTGTTATGGTATTGCCAATAATCCCAAGGTTTAGGCGGTTATTTGCAGTTCTAGGATGCTGAAAACCTTAGGTGGCATGCAACACATAGGGTGGACGATGGTAAATTAAGACATCCTGTTGATTCACCGCAATGGAGAAACATTGACAAAATGTATCCTAAGTTTGGTATAGAATCAAGAAATTTAAGACTGGCTAATGCACGGATGGAATGAACCAGTGCGACAATTTGAGTAGTGTGCACTGGCCTGTTCTATTGATGTATACAACCTCCCACCATGGTTGTGCATGAAGCCTAGGCATATTATTCTATCAATGTTGATATCAGGTCCAAAACAGCCAGGGAATAATATTGATGTGTTTCTGCAGCCGCTTATTGATGACTTGAAACTCTTATGGAATAAGGGAGAGCAACAGTATATGATTCTTATGCAAAGGAAAACTTCACACTGTGTTATGCTGTTTTGTATGATAAACGACTTTCCAGCATACATAAACCTATCTGGATATACAATCAAAGGAGCATTATCTTATCCTATTTGTGGTGATAACACATGCAATATCCGATTGAAATATAGTGGAAAAAATGTGTACATGGGTCATCGAAAATTCCTTCCAGGACATCATAAGTACCGAAAGATGACAGATGAATTGACGGGACGACTGATCATGCTGTAGCTCGGGAACCTTTATAAGGTGTCGATGTTTATAACCGGGTGAAAGATATGTGAACAACTTTGGTCCTCCAATAAAGATACAGAGAAGAGTGTTGGAAGAAAAGGTCGATATTTTTTTTATCTTGAGTATTGGCAACATCTGCAAGTAAGGCATTGTATTGATGCCATGCACGTTGAGAAAAATATGGGGAAAAGTCTTGGGGACGTTGCTAAACATTAAAGGGAAAACAAAAGATCATTTAAAGGGGAGAAGAAAGATTTAGTAGAGTTGGGCATACGAAAAGAGCTCCACCCGCAAACAAAGAGGAACATGTATCTTCCTGCCTCCCTGTTGGGCAAAACAGTGTTGAAAACTATCTTGCTAACTATGGGCAGTGAACCCAATCATTGTAGTACAACAAGGTCGTATCCACAGGGACTTCGTAACTATCTAGTTAATTATAAGCTTAGTAAATGTGCAAGAGGATATATACAAAAGTGCATAAATGTAAATTATGGGTTTGGGTTTTTTGGGTTATAATTGGAGAAATAAAGAAAAGCAATAAACACTAAACTAACTATCTAGGATAGGTGTAGCTCGGGATGGGTATTTGCACCCATCTCCCCTTTACTACCAATAGTCAACCCTCGAAATCATGGCTAAACAATGGGAACGCTAAATTGACTAATAGCCTAATCAAGGTCTACTAATCCTAACCAACGGAGTTGGAACCTGGCGGTTCTTCCAAGTACCTAGTCAATTGGTAGCATTAAGCACAAATTTACCCTAAGTTGCAATGAGAACCTCATCTCAAAATCAGTGAAAATCGGCTAACATTGATTTAGTCCCAACGGTCTAGGTTTCTATCTCAGAATATCATTTTGATAGAATCCCACAATAATGCTAAACTAATCGGTAGGCCAAACCAACCAATTTAACACATAGAAGACAAATTGAGCAAAACCCGTAACAAATTCCCAAATCATGAGCAACAAGTTAGAAGTCATAAACACTCAATAATCATCTCATTAGCTCAAAGACTAAAATAAAGCACAAACACAAGTTCAAGATTCAACAATGGAGTTTAGGTATTTAGGATAAAATCCCCAATCCCTAGCTACAAATGATTCTACACAGCCATAGGTGAGAAAATAAAAGAGCAAGGGATAGAGTAGCCATTAATGGAGCTTAGAAGGAGGTGAGCTTCTCTTCTCTTCTTCTTCTTCTCTTCTCCTCTTTCTTTTCCCTTGGAATCGCCTCTTTTCTCGTTTTTTGGGGTGGAACCGAGCTGAATGAAGAATGGGGAAGTTTTCCCCAAAATTCCCCGTTTTAAAACGCAGATCTGGGCTAATTTTCGACCCGACCGACCTTGCGACGGGACTTGCAAGGTCGGTCGAGTCAGTCAGTAGCGATTTTCCGGGCGTTTTTAAGTTTGACCGAACTTGCAAGGCGGTCCTAAGGTCGGTCGATTCAGTAGCTTACAAAAACGCAAATCTGGGCAAAAATTCGACCCGACCGACCTTGCGACCGGACTTGCAAGGTCGGTCGGAGTCACGGTATACTTCAAAAGTATGTTGTATCTTCTTCATTTTAACTCCGATTTTGGATCCGTTTGCGCCAACGCGTTCCTCTCTTCGTCTACTTTACTCCTAGCTATGTTACTCCTCCTGTTTAAACAATAAATGTGTAAAGCACCAATGAAACACAAAACTAGAGGAAAACAAGCTAGAGTGGAGAAATGAGCATGAAAAGTGTTGATTAAACATATGAAATACACCCCTAAAACATGCTCATTTGGACACTCATCACACACCCACACTTACCTTTTTGCTTGTCCTCAAGCAAAACCAAGCACCCATGCAAGTAAGGAATGCTCAAGACTAACAAATACTAACATGAATTGTAGGATAAAAGAAGAAGCAAAAAGTGATTAAAACCTTTGAGGAGTGTGAACATCTCTTAGTGGTGGCATGGGTGTGCTTAGGGCAAAACAAATCTAGAGTTTCGGGGGTATGATCCAAAGTGCTTCAAAGTTCTAAAGATTAGGGACTTGGAGAGCTTTTATCATGTCCAACTTCTCTCAAGAATGGGCATTGAGAAGAAAACAAAAGGAAAAATAGATTATGCATTTGTTTCACTTTTGCATAAGAGATGAGAAGATAAAATTTTGGCATCAAGCCTTTGCATTTAAGAAAACTCAGCTCTCATTGTTGGTTAACAATGGCGTCTCACAAGTCCTTGAAGGATTTTCACAAAGAAGCACCCCTTAGAATCCCTAAGAAAGAAGACAGAAGGAACCCCAAAGCAATAAAAATCCACCCATACAAGATCACTTGGCCACACGCGTGTAAAATGCTCTCAAAAGCAATCAAAATGAAAAATTTAAGCATTTATCCCACAATTCATAACAGTATTTGTTCTTAATGAGAAAAACTCACAACACAAGGGTCCAAGTTTTTATTTTGGACAATCGCAAGATAAGCATGAAGTATTAAGCATTTAAGCACACAATTCACCGAAAAGGTCACTCCCCACACTTAAATTGAACAATGTCCCCATTGTTCACCAATCAAAACCGGGGAAGGTTCCAGAAGACCTTTGCGGGAAGCAGACAAAAGGAAAATCACACGGGACACAAACAAACAGTATAGCACAGAAGCTATCCCCAGATTTGCAGATTCAAAATTAGAGAAGATAGAACGAAAACTAAAAGGAACTAGTACTCCCCTGAGATTGCTATTGCTATCAGTTTGTAGAACTCCCCCACACTTGAGCTTCAGCCTCAAGTAGCGTAGCTTAGTTGCGGTGTGGATTGAAATTGCACCGCATAAAACACTAGAAGCAACCAAACTACAACTGGAGTTAAGGTTAGCAAAAACAACCAAAGGAGAAGAAAACAAAACAGGAAATAAAAATAGTGGAGTCGTTGTGGGCAAATATTAAAGGAAGGGTGTGATGAGGATGAAACGAGTACTCCCGATAAGATGCGGATGGAAGATAGGGTGCCCGCAAATTGCTAGGGTCGTTGAGGTGCTACCTTCAATCGTTGGAGATGAAGGTCCTCTTGGAAAATTTCGCCAGAGGTTCCTTATAAGGTTCCTAATTATATCTCTTTTTCAGAGGGGCTTACATATTTCCAAAATATTCACAACACAAACGCCACCAATTGGGCGTAAAAGGGCAAGTCCAAAGAATGCCAAAATAGCCCATTATTGAAAACAATGCAATTCGAAACTAACAGAATTTAAAAGACAGACACGAAATGAAATCCGGGTTGCCTCCCGGTAAGCGGCCTTCTTTAAGGTCTTTGGCTAGACCATACCACCGTGAAGTCATCCGGGATCGAATATGAACGTTGAAGTCGGCTTAACGGGTGGGTTGGGCGGGCATCATCTAGCAATGAAGAACGACCCGGATCAAAAGGAAATGCGGCCTCAACACTTAGGATGTGAAAGTGTAAACTCCACCGATCGTTCATCAGGTGGAAGTGTTGAGGTGGGTGATCCTTGGTACGAGGATCAAACTGTGGTGGAGCCTCCTCTTCAAATTCAAGGATGTGACATCCTTATCTTCAGTGAGCGGTGCAGGGAGAACTCCGGAGCGGACTTGTCTTCAATCTTGGCCGGATCAAAGGGAAGGTGGCCTCCACACTTAGCGGGTGTACGTTGAGCTTCCACCCAATTCATTAGTGCACGGGTGGGGGCCTTGATCCTTCAAATGAAGATCAAAGATGGACGGCTCCCCTCCTCAAATTTGAGGATGTAGATATCCTCACCTTCTTGGTGAGGATCATAGGAAGAGCCTTGATGGACATCAACTTCAGAGGGTGCGACTCCTTGAAGTCGATGGTGGCACTCTCCTCTGATGACTTGGAGGGAGGCAACATCTCCTCCTTCTCAGGGTTGAGGATGTACCCATCTCTCTTATGTGTTAGAGCACGGAGAAGGAGGGGAAATAGCGGTAGCTGACTTCAGAGGGAGAAGACTCATGAAGTCGAGGTGGAGGAAGCTTCCTTGATGGCTTGTCTTCAAGATCAGGCAGATGGTTGGATGAGTTTGCTCAGGTTCAAACGGGGGGGAGGAGATAGAGGGTAACTCAAGTCCTCAGCAAGGTGATCCACTTTATGAACCGTTTCGCTCTCCGGTTGCTGTGATGTAAGGTTTAGTAGGTCTTCAATCATTGCGTTTATCTCTACCAATTCGGCATAGAGCTTCAGTTGGTTCATGTCGAGGTCTCTTTTCCTCAGTTGCTGCTCAATCTCATGAACATTTCATTCTTGGTTGTTGCTCCTTTCGAGCTAGTGTAATGAGCTGGTCCATTCGATGTTGTTCATTCTAGTGATGAGATCCTCCATAGTTGGGTGAATCTTCCCTGCCGTGTCATAGAACAATGAGCACTCTCGCGGTCTCCTCCATTCTCTTGGCACATGATCCATTGGTTGATGTCTTGTTCGGTGGGGTTTGAATTGGCGATAAAGCATTGGGCCTCCACATGAGCCTCTAATCCAGCGATAAGGTCCTCACAAGGAGGCCACCAAATGTAATGCCTACACCCTTGACAGTCCAATCCCGATCGTAGATGACCATAGTTAACTGTACCATAGGAATGGCCATACCACCTTTTGCTTGATCATAATGACCATCCATCAGAATTAAGTTCCTACCAAGAAGAGAAGAAACAAAAATTTATACACAAAGTAGGCAAATAAAGGAAATAAAAATATGCACAAAAACTAAACAGATAATAAACTAGATAGTTGGACCGAAGTCCCCGGCAACGGCGCCAAAAAATGTAGGGAAAAATAGTGGTGAACTATCTTGCTAACTATGGGCAGTGAACCCAATCTTGTAGTACAACAAGGTCGTATCCACAGGGACTTCGTAACTGTCTACTAATTATAAGCTTAGTAAATGTGCAAGAGGATATATACAAAAGTGCATAAATGTAAATTAGGGGCTTGGGTTTTTGGGTTGTAATTGGAGAAATAAAGGAAAGCAATAAAACACTAAACTATCTAATTAGGATAGGTGTAGCTCGGGATAGGATATTCGCACCCGTCATCCCCTTTCTACCAATTGTCAAACCTCGAACTCATAGCTAAACAACGGGAATGTAATTAATAGCCAAATCCAGGTCTATTAATCCTAACCAATTTAACGGGGAATGAATGTTCGTTCAAGTCCCAATTCAATCAGAAGCATTAAGCACAAATCTACCCTAAGTTGCAATGAGAACCTCATCTCAAAATCAGTGAAAATCGGCTAACATTGATTTAGTCCCAACGGTTTAGGTTTCTATCTCAGAATATCATTTTGATAGAATCCCACAATAATGCTAAACTAATCGGTAGGCCAAGCCAACAATTTAACACATAGATGACAAATTGAGCAAAACCTTAACAAATCCCCAAATCATGAGCAACAAGTTTAGAAGTCATAAACACTCAATAATCATCTTCATTAAGCTCAAAGACTAAAATAAAGCACAAACACAAGTTCAAGATTCAACAATGGAGTTTTGGGGGATTTGGGGCTTTATCCAAATCCCTAGCTACAAGTGAGTCAAGCTCCATTAAAGCACATAAAGAGAAAAGGGAGAAGAGATAGCCATTAATGGAGCTTGGAGGGAGGTGAGCTTCTCTTCTTCTCCTCTTCTTCTTCTCCTTCCTTTCTCTTCTTTTCTCTTCTTCTGCGTCGCTGGAGTCCTGCTCCCGAACTCCCTCTCTTTCCCTGTTTCTGCTTTTAAAATCTAAAATTTTGCCCAAATTTGCGACGAACGACCCACCCTGGGTCGGTCCCGTGGGCGGTCGAGTCCGGAGCAATTCGGGGCCCGAAAACGGTTGTGTTAAGTCCGAACGACCACCCATGGGTCGGTCGGTGGGTCGGTCCTATAGGCAGGCTAACTTCAAAATGTTGTATCTTCTTCGTTCTAGCTCCGTTTTGAATCCGTTTGCGGCCCACGCGTTGTCTCTCATCTACTTTACTCCTATCTTGGTTATTCCTCCTGTTTAAACAATAAATGTGTAAGACACCAATGAAACATAAAACTAGAGGAAAACAAGCCAGAGTGGAGAAATGAGCATGAAAAGTGTTGATAAACATATGAAATACTCCCTAAAACATGCTCATTTAGACACTCATCACTACTTCAGAGGGAGAGGAAAGCTCCTGAAGTCAGAGTGGAGACTCTTCTTATGATGAAGTAGTGTCTTCATAGTCAAGCGGGGGTGGAAGTGGTGCTGGGTTTTCAGATTCGCACAGGGGAGGAGTTGGAGAGTAGCTCAAGTCCCAGCAGACTGTTCCACATCATGAACTGTTTCGCTCTCAAGTTGTTGCACAATCTTATCAATCTGAGCTTGAACATTCATGTTGAAGGTATCTTGCTTCATGGTAAAAGTATCTTGCATAGTCGAAGTTAGGTTGCAAGAAGAGATAAGATCAGACATGAGCTCCTCCACAACTGGGGAAAATCAACCTCTACTGTGATCACAGGACAATGAGCGCTCTCGTGGTCTCCTCCACACTTTGGCACACAAGCCTCCGATCTAGACATATGAGTTGAGGTCCTCCATAAGAGCTCTCAATTCTGCCATTGTTGTGGACATTGGGGGCTCTCATGGTACTCTCCGCACCTTTGACATACATCCCATTGATTGTAGTTCTCTGCGCCATAGGAGTAACCGTACCAACCTCCTGCTTGATCGTAGTGACCATCCATCTGAATTAAGTACCTAAAAAAAGAAACAAAAATTTATACACAAAATGGGCAAATAAATGAAATGAAAATCTGCACAAAAACTAAACAGATAATAAACCAGATAGTTGGACCGAAGTCCCCGGCAACGGCGCCAAAAACTTGTTGGGCAAAACAGTGTTGAAACTATCTTGCTAACTATGGGCAGTGAACCCAATCATTGTAGTACAACAAGGTCATATCCACAGGGACTTCGTAACTATCTAGTTAATTATAAGCTTAGTAAATGTGCAAGAGGATATATATACAAAAGTGCATAAATGTAAATTATGGGTTTTGGGTTTTTGGGTTATAATTGGAGAAATAAAGAAAAGCAATAAACACTAAACTAACTATCTAGGATAGGTGTAGCTCGGGATGGGTATTTGCACCCATCTCCCCTTTACTACCAATGGTCAACCCTCGAACTCATGGCTAAACAATGGGAACGCTAAATTGACTAATAGCCTAATCAAGGTCTACTAATCCTAACCAACGGAGTTGGAACCTGGCGGTTCTTCCAAGTACCTAGTCAATTGGTAGCATTAAGCACAAATTTACCCTAAGTTGCAATGAGAACCTCATCTCAAAATCAGTGAAAATCGGCTAACATTGATTTAGTCCCAACGGTCTAGGTTTCTATCTCAGAATATCATTTTGATAGAATCCCACAATAATACTAAACTAATCGGTAGGCCAAACCAACCAATTTAACACATAGAAGACAAATTGAGCAAAACCCTTAACAAATCCCCAAATCATGAGCAACAAGTTAGAAGTCATAAACACTCAATAATCATCTTCATTAAGCTCAAAGACTAAAATAAAGCACAAACACAAGTTCAAGATTCAACAATGGAG
The DNA here is from genome assembly GCA_023374045.1 of Limonium bicolor. Classification (NCBI taxonomy): domain Eukaryota; kingdom Viridiplantae; phylum Streptophyta; class Magnoliopsida; order Caryophyllales; family Plumbaginaceae; genus Limonium; species Limonium bicolor. The sequence continues at coordinate 263,240,834 of CM041776.1, forward strand.
TTTAGGGATTTTGGGAAAAAATCCCCAATCCCTAGCTACAAATGATTCTACACAGCCATAGGAGAGAAAATAAAAGAGCAAGGGATAGAAGTAGCCATTAATGGAGCTTGGAAGGAGGTGAGCTTCTCTTCTCTTCTCCTCCCTTCTCTTCTCTTCTTCTTCTTCTCTTCTCCTCTTCTTTGACACTCATCACTCCCGCATGTCACACTCTATCCAAAGAGGAGAAAAAGAGTTTTTGCAGTGCCCTTTCTGACATCAAAGTACCATCAGGGTACTCTTCCAACGTAAGAAGTTGGGTGTCCATGTCTGAGCTCAAGTTAGTAGGGATGAAATCTCACGACTACCATGTTTTGATACAACATTTTCTTTCCATTGCAATTCGTGGGATTCTCCCACATGATGTTAGGAAAACCAATACAAATTTGTCCGTGTTTTTCAATGCAGTTCTGCCAAAGTTTTAGATGTGCAGACACTGGACAAGTTGCAAGCTGAACTAATTGTCACTATGCGACAGTTGGAGATGTATTTTCCACCTTCATTTTTCGATATTATGGTGCATCTGCTTGTTCATTTAGTAAGGGAGATCAAGGAGTGTGGCCCATTATATCTCAGGTATATGTATCCATCCGAAAGATACATGGGTGTGCTTAAAAAAATGAAAAACCATAGACGTCCAGAGGGAAGCATTGTTGAAGGATATGTAACTGAGGAAGTGATTGACTTTTGCACCCACTACTTAGAAGGCGTGGACCACATTGGACTTCCGAGATCAAGACATGAGGGCAAGTTACAGGGTGTAGGTACAATCGGGAAAAAATGGTAAGGCCTGATTTTCCTGCATTGTGTAAAACACATCTAACTGTGTTGAGCCATGTCGAAGATGTTGAACCATACTTTGCGTCACACTTAAGCACTCTCATAGCACAACTTCCGTCAATGAGTTAAGTGAGATTAAAGAAGGAGCAGAATGCTACATTTGTTACATGGTTTAAAGAAAAAGTTATGCATGAAGATTCATACAATGTAACTGAAATGGTTAAGTTATTAGCGTCGGTCCGAATCTTGATGTTGTATCATACGAGGGTTTCGATGTGAATGTGTTCTCTTTTTATACCGAACACCAAGATCGTAAGTCAACAAATCAAAACAGTGGTGTTCATCTAACTGCTTCACAGGAAATATATCAAGATGCAGGTAGTAAGGGAGTGACAATGAGGAAAGAGTATTATGGTGTGATTCAGGAGATTTGGATCCTTAACTACACCTGTTACAAAACTTGTGTCTTTAAATGCAAATAGGTAGACAACAGGCGCAGTTACCGTTAGGTGGAACACGGTATGAAGTTGGTTGACCTAAACGCATTGACATACACAGAAGAACCGTTTATAGTTGCTTCTAAAGCTAGACAAGTGTTCTACTGTCGTGATCAATGTAATCCCAGATGGTCAGTTGTATTGCAAAGTAAGTGACAGATAGTTGGTGTTGATGGTGTTATGAACAAGGAAGATTATGACTGTGAAATGGACAATGTTCCCCTCCAAATGCCAATGGAAGTTGATAATGTGACCAACTTTCAGTGCACAAGATCAGATCATGGAGAAGGGTTGTGGGTGGAAAAATGAACAAAAAGTAAGTCTGGCCCAAAAGTGAATGCTCAACACATGCGTGTACAATTTATAATTATTTATGACTCTATTTATGACAATAACTATATATTTATGTAATGATATTGTGCAGATTATGGATGCCAACAATCATGCGATGCTCCTACAGTGTGATGAGGAGATGAAGATAGATGCAGAGATAGTGGAGCGTACACAAATCGTCGTTGCTGTTGATGCTCCTACGACCTCTCAGGACCCTCCTACGACCTCTCAGGGGCCTCCACGAAAGACACGAGGACCGTCACGTGGTCTAAATGAGAAGAAGGAGAGCGGCATGATTGATCTGGTGTGGGATAGGTATATGTTACACCTATATGTTATTTTGTTTTATTTTTTCATATATATATACTGATATTTATACATATATATATATATATGTAGTACTATATATTACGTATGACTAACATATATACGTATATATTACAGGTATCTTAGACCCACTGGCGGGTCTAAGCAGAAGTTTACCAACGCCATGGATCGATTGGTTAAGACCCATTGTTGTATCAACAAAAACTGGAGGAACCAAGATCCGGAAATAAAGAAGATCATGTAGATGAGCTTGAAGAAGAAGTACCAGATCCCAGATGAAGCATATGGTAAAGTGTTGTCACTGCTTGCTTTGTGTATGCGATCGTTCAAAAATAGGCTGGTGGCTGGTTGGATCAATACGAACAACCCGAAGAAGGTGCCTCCCTATGAGTTGTACGCTGGCATGATCACTGAGGAGGAGTGGAAGGATTTCTATGAAGCACATATCACCCCTGAGTTCAGGGTAAGTAATTGTTTTCATAGATTAAATTTTAAGTTTATGTTGTTAATGTAACAGGATAAAGTTAAAATAAATTGTATTCTTTCCACAGACAGTTCAGGAAAAAGCCTGACAAAATCGCTTGAAAGATCAGAACCCACACTACATGGGCCGAGCTGGGTACACGGGACGTATACCAGGCTGGATTGAAAAGGGGTATCAAGCGTATGCGTGAGGACGGCACAGTTGAGCCGATTCAGAGTCTGGATGAGGTGAATCGGGCACAAGCATACATGCTTGGCAGGCAACTAGAGAAGGACGGCGAGCTGTATTATCCGCGGAAGGAGACTGCAGACTTAGCTGCAAAAATTGTGAGTGTCCTGAGTAATATTTAATAGTTTATAAATTTTTCTTACAATTTATGTATGTTTTACTTATTTAATCTAATTCATAATTTACATGTTTTTTTGCATGTACAAGACTGCAGAGGGTGCTGATTCTTTTCTTGGCCAGCCTCATAGTCAGGATGATCCATTGAACAAAGCGCTTGGCAAGAAGGATTACCCTGGGAGAGTTCGAGGATTTGGATCCGCAGTACGTCAGAGGGATGTTTTTCCTCGCTCCCAGCGGATGGGGAGGGAGGAAGAAATGAGGGAGATCGAAAAAAGTTGACACAACAGTTCCAATCTGATTTGCAGCAGCAGATGCAACAAATGGAAGCGAGATTGATGCAACAGCTGAGTCAGGGGCATCAATCTTCTAGCTCATCAGTGTCCGCCCCTGCACCCGCTTCCACCCCTGCACCTGCTTCCATCCCTGCACTTGCTTACACCCCTGCACCTGCTTCCACCCCTGCACCGTCTCAGGTTTCGGTTTCTTACACTGTACCTACACCTTCTGATCCATTCCCATATGCCAAGCTTCAGGTATGTGTGAATTTTAGTGTTTTGTCGTTATTTATTTTTTTCAATTAATCAAAAGTATGCATGTTGCAATGTATGAATCTAATTTTTTTGTTCGTTTATTAGGCAACCAAAAAGTGTCGTCTTCTACAGATCAGTGAACATGGCACCTATCCGGTTGCATTAGGCACAATTCTACAGACTGATTCGACGTCACTGTGTCATTTTAAGCGGGTTCCAGCCTGGTACGTCCGTGTGTTCGTTGACAGTGTCTGTCAAGGTTGTGATCACATTCCACTACCGATAGAGTGGAATGATTGGAGCACTGTCATTGAAGCACGTGGCTCACAAGTACCGTGGCCTTGCAATCTGGTGGATTTATCTGATAGTACGGTAAGCAAAAGAACTTAAATTTGTTTACTAATTACCATTTCATTTAAATGCAGTTTTGGGAATAGTTTTCTAATGTATACTAACTTGTCATTTCTTAGACACCTGTTCCTATTGGTGACAAAGGTAAGCGAGTCAGTGCGTCGAAAGGAAAGGGACCATCGGGTCAGCAGGATGATCACTACATCAGTCCACTTCGACCCGATTTCATTCTTCCTGAAAATTTGGTGAATACACTGGGAAAGCGTCAGCAGCTCTTATATAACACGATACTCGAGAAGGGTGATGATTTCATTCAGTTCATCCTTAGGGTTCCGCCGTCTTTGTTCCACAACGAAGAAGTCATGGACTTGCTGTTCAGTATTAGCGATGTCAAGGAGCTGCTGCTTGGTGATATGCTGAACATCTTGGTGATTCAATCCTACTGCTTGTAAGTATCACATTTTTTCTCTCTCAAAGTTAATAGTAAGTTTTATGTATAATTTTAATTTAATGTCTTTGTCATCAAAGGACCTTACTATCGAGGCTGGTGGCAAAGAAAATGGAAAATACGGTCACCTTCCTACGTCCACAAATCATGTCTTCTGATGAAGCTATGAGAGACGGTGTTGCGTGTCAGAGCCATATGCACAATGCCATAATTGTGCGGTTAACATGAAAAGCCGATTTGCGCTCATACCATATCATCAGATGTAATTAAGCGTGCTTGACCACCTTATGCTTTTGTCTTTATTGTTTTATGTTAACTCATATATATTTCGAAGCTGGAGTTGATTTGTTGTTGTTTGAACTTGTAGCAATCATTGGTTGTTGTTAGTGGTGTGTACTTACACATCATCCTGTATAGTGATTGACCCTATTAAAGGAATTAGGAGAAACATCGTCATTTCCATTCTGCTGACAAAGTAAGTAAATTGTGCATATTTTCATTTCAAGAAATAAAATTTATACTTTTTTATTACTTGTCACTTACATGCTTTTTAATTAATTTCAGTTGTTTTAGAGATGGTATGGTCAGTGTCCGTGCTATGAATTTTTTTTTGGATATAGTATATGAAAAGGTAAAAAAACATTTATTTACTCATGCATACTAATATATTTTGTATATAGTGTGTTATATAATAATATATTTTATTGAAAATAGTGTCGCAGGCAACCGGATAGCAGCAGTTGTGATATTTTGTGATGCGATACATGTACGACATTGTATCCAAAATCAAGAAAATCAGAAATGAACAATGAAGTACATATTATAAGTTTGTGTGTTTGAATTAGTATTTAATGTTTTGCATTAGTTGGATAATTTTAAATGTTGTACTTAATTGCTTTTATTAATTCTTGCGTCAACTTATTGACTTCTTCGCAAAAAGGAGCTACTTATTCACTTGCCGATCTAGAGTTTGTCAAGGAGCACATTGCGCTTACTGGACGAAAGCAATAAATGTAGGTCAACAGAAGTCATGAGTTCGCGCTAGCACATCTATATCTTTTCTTTTTTTTTAGTTGTCTGAACTGAACAATTTGCACCTGTAAATGCAGTTTGTTGCATTATGTCTAGTACACTTTGCATTGTGTTGAAAAATGCAGTTTCTTGCATTATCAAATTTCTACAGTTGCAGTACAACATAAGTACAGTAGTAGCTTCCATATGTTTGGATTTTAATTGTAATTAAATTTTGTCTGCATGTTTGGTTCTAATACTAGCAAATCTCTGTTAATTTGGTACTAATACTGGCTGATTTGTTGCAATTGGCCTGGGATCTGATGTGTTTTGCTGTAAAGCTAATTCGTAGAATTAATTTCTCTGTTACAGTTTGTTGTAATGGCTTCTGATGTGTTGAAAATGCAACAACATGCATTGATCTGTTGTGTGATGATATATGTAGCATTTGTGTGGAACAGAGATTTCTTAAGAAAAAAAAGGAAGGTATAAAGAACGCTTATCCATATAAGCGTTCTTTAAACTCTCCCGCCAACCATCATAAGAAACGCTTATATGTGATAAGCGTTGTTTTTGTCTTACCATAAAGAACGCTTGTTCGGCTAAAGTGTTTTTTATGTTCCCATCGTTCTCGCACTATAAAGAACGCTTTGCAAATAATCGTTCTTTAAAGCTAGTATAAGCAACGCTTTGAAAGCGTCATTTAAAATGTTTAATCACTTGCGTCGCTCGAATAAACTACGCTTTATAAACGTTCTATATGCCAAATTTAAACGTTGTTTTTTTTTTTCCCAGTGTACGGTGCGAGCTCTATTACCCAGATGCCGAGAGTTGGCGACATCAACTCAGTATGTCCCTGGTTATTCTTACCCTGATGTGTAGGCGGCACATTGTTAGAGTCTTTGTGGCTCACACAGGGATGAATTGAACTAGGGTGGAGATAAGTGTGTTGGTATTCGCCCGATGCCCTCACCCTCCGATCATTAGTAAATCTAATATTATCCATGGTTTTTTTTTAAATCCATTCCCTCCGCCCCTGCTATAGCTTAGAATGCCCCTTCATGTACATTTTCGAGACATGAGCATAGGGATACCTGAAGAAACCTCTGTCGATTGAATATAGAACATGACATAAAAAGTGCTTTATTTTAGTTTATAGTATTATTTTTGAAAAGGAGGCAAAGAACAGTTTATTCATTTATTACGATGTAGGTATTATTAAATAACAACAGAACCAAAATAAAAATATCCGATTATTATTATAAAATCAGTTATATATATATATATATATATATCTTTAAAGCACCTAATTGAACAATTAATATTTACAATAATATATCAAATTTTGTATCATAATCGCTTCCGATTATCATATTTGGTTGTACGATGTTTATGTACATTTGTGAACAATCTCCATTATTAATTTGAATAACTATGTTGAACAACTTTCACAATAACATATACTACCTCCGTCCCAGTTTGAGTGTCTTGTTTGCTTTTTGACACGTTTTTCCACTTCAATATTAAACATGTAAGATAAAATAATTTTATAAAATTTCTACAACATATAGTTTTTCATATAAGCTTTCTATTGTAAAACTTAGATTTGTAAAATTATGTTATCTTATATGTTAAATATTGAAGTCAAACGACATGTCCAAATAGTAAACGAGACAGTCAAAGCGGGACGGAGGGATATAACTTTTACATCCGTATGAATAATTAATACAAAAACTTCAACAATGTTTAAATTTAAAATGAACGATTGTACGGTAAGCATCGTACCACCGGTTGTACAATAGAATTTACCAATGGTTATAACTGGTTGTACAAGTATTTGACGATCCAATTACACAACCGGTTCAACCAAGCCCCGTGGCTTGATGGTTGAAGAGTGGTCCTCAAACCAAAAGTCCTATTCAAAACCTACCCACTTACAAAAAAAATTACACAACCGGTTCGGTCGGAAAGGAAAAGCTTCCACAGCAACAGTACAAAGATCGATGACCGGTTCGGTCGGATGGAAAGAACTTCACGGCAGAAAGACCCAAAGCTGACAGAGACCCACAGTCAGAGGCGACGTCGAGAGGGGGAAAGAGGTAGGAGGAGAAGAAAGGTACCTGACATCTAACTTGTATCTACCATCTCTTCTCTCTCCGACACCTTACACATCACCGGATCCAAAATTCTCAGTCACTACTCCCTGCGCACTACCTCCCTAACTTTTGGTTCCTGTCTTTCGACTTTTCGTTCATTGTCTTCCGACTTCTCGATCCTTGTCTTCCGACTTCTCGTTCCTTGTCTTGAGCCTTTTGCACGTTGTTGAGGTAGAGGCAACACATTCCTTGCTCAATTTCACCTACTTCGTCAGTTCTTCCCTCATTCGCGTGTCTCTAGAGATTTCCATCTGCATTTACGGCGTGAATTATTTTTGGTAACTACACTTTCTTTTCGTTTTCCTTACCTTCCCGACGTTTGCTCCGGTTACTAATTTTGTGGAATGTTGATTTGTCATAATGCGTGTTAGGCAGTTGATTATCGAATAAATTGGTGTACTTGGCTAAATAAATACAATGTTGGTAGTCGGAGTCCGTTTTGTTGATTGCTTGCATGTTCTGTATCTAGGATTCACTTCAATGATCTTTTTTTTTGTCGTTTCGTGTTGCAGATTGGTTTAACTCGATTCGAAATTCAGTGGGATTTTCTTGATTGGTGGATTTGTGAATCAAATTGGGTTTTGCGATCTCGTGTTTTAAGCGCGGTCGGACCAGTGCAGAGTGTTTTTGAGCTTCCCAAGTCTTTGAGCTCTCTTGGGTTTCTCTGGAATCTTGAGCTTACTGTATCCGACGGTCTAAACCATGATCGGCAGGAGGAGTGTGAGCCAACCTTCCCTATTGGTGCTTGTAGTTATAGCCTTAGGATTTTTCTTGGGTACATATAATCTGGCGACCTTGGTGATCCATAGTAGAAAGTCTGGCTCGGGAACTGCTGATGGTGATCGCATAGGTAGGGGGATTCTGTTTGACCCTATAACTAAGAGACCTGGAGATGTGAAGGTGGATAGAAGAGAGAAGGTTCCTTTCCATGTTGCTCTGACTGCTACTGATGCTCCCTACAGCAAGTGGCAATGTCGGATCATGTATTATTGGTACAAGCGACAAAGAAATTTGCCCGGATCTGACATGGGAGGCTTTACTCGGATCCTGCATTCTGGGAAATCTGATGAACTTATGGATGAGATCCCTACTTTTATTGTTGATCCACTCCCAGCTGGTCTTGATCGGGTGAGTGTCTTTATTCTCAGTTTTCTGGTCGGCTGCTGTGTTTATCTCTATTGTGGTTTCATTCCAGAAGATTGGATTGGTTCATATGAACATGAGCAGGTTTGTCTTACACAGGATCATGGAAACACATACTATGAACTAAATAAGCTTCCTTCCCTGGCATCTCAATGTATTTGGGCAATCTGCTAAACCTTTTCAATGCCTATAAGATATCAATTCTTAGAAAGAAAATAGAATTCACTAGTCTACTAATACAGAGAAATGGAATTCTATTTGCATATAATGAATATGGTTAATTTTGTAGCTGCTAGCCATCTGTCAGTAGATTGAAGAATTGATAACTTTGATTACCTGATATACACTATTTACTGCCCACCAGAGTATGGGCGGTATCTCTCCATTCTGTGAAGTTAACGGAAATGAATATATTGTTTCACTCTTTTGGTTTGTTCAGAGTGTGGACTTCTCACACCTACTGATAGATGCGGGTCATGAGCTTTTGAATTTATTTCTCTAGCTGCTAAAAAGCAATCGAAAATTCTTAAGCCATATAAATTTCTCTTTCATTACAGTAACAAGAAATTGTTTCTGAAAGAAAGACTTGCTAGCTTATCTTGAAATTAACTCTGTTGATTGGGGACTCTATCTTGTGCCCATGCTCATCAGCCATCTTGCAGAGGGCCATCAGTGCTATTGACTGTTTCAGCCTCACTTCTACCAAATCTTCTGTCTTTAACAAGTGTAATGGTTACTTTTGGAATCTATTCCCGTTCACTTTCAGCCAATCCACTAATTCTATGCCTATGGACTATGTCATTTGTATCCAGGGTTACATTGTCTTGAATAGACCTTGGGCTTTTGTCCAGTGGCTCATCAAGGCTCCCATTGAGGAAGAGTAAGATTCTTAACTGCTGATCACACTTGCTTTAAGCTGAAACTACCAGATACAATAAGCCATCTGTTTTTTTTTTTCCATTTTGCAGGTATGTATTGATGGCTGAACCTGATCACATTTTCTTGAGGCCTCTTCCTAACTTGGCTTTTGGAGGCTCTCCTGCTGCTTTTCCCTTTTTCTACATTAAGCCTGCTCAAAATGAGAAAATTGTTAGGAAATTTTATCCTAAAGAAAGTGGACCAGTGAGCAATGTTGATCCAATCGGAAATTCTCCTGTAATTATTAAAAAGGTAGGATTTCGCATGTACACTTGCCCAAATTGCTCAGCTGAAATCTAGCACAACGCGTTTTGCTGCTTTTCTATGCTGTTTCTAATCACATCTTCCATTTTTTATTCTCATTTGGGTGGATGTTGATTATGTGATGTAGGATTTACTGGCAAAGATTGCACCTACCTGGATGAATGTGTCGTTAAAGATGAAAGATGACCCAGAGACAGATAAGGCTTTTGGTTGGGTGCTTGAAATGTGGGTGGAACTATGCATGCAAAATGTCTGAGTTCTTTTTCCTTTCTATCATTTTTTAGTTTTGACATACTTTTCTTGATACTGAATTAAGGTATGCTTATGCTGTTGCATCTGCATTGCATGGTGTAAAACATATTCTACGGAAGGATTTCATGCTCCAGGTTTGCTGTTTGTATTTTAGAACTTTCATGTTATGTGGCTCTTTTATGTAATTTATATGGGTTTCACCATCCGAGCCTTATCAGGTTCTTTTTATTTGTTCAGCCACCATGGGATCAGGAAACCAAAGGTAGATACATCCTGCATTACACTTATGGATGTGACTATAACATGAAGGCAAGTTTGTCCCTCTTTAGTTATTGATTTTCGTGAGTATTTCATCTATTTTAGTTGTTTAGTAGGTTAGTGCCTGTTTATTTCTTCTTAGCTTAAAGTTCCCCTGTGGTGTGCTTAAATTTGTCCTAATGTTAATTTTCCAGGGTGAGCTAACATACGGGAAAGTTGGAGAATGGCGATTTGATAAGAGATCACATCTACACAAGCCTCCGCCGAAGAACCTCACCTTACCGCCCCCCGGTGTTCCAGAAAGTGTGGTATGTGGAAGTTTTTTTTATTACTTTAGATCATGATTTTCTTATTTGTGTTCATGACTTGTCAAATTCCTTGTGGCACAACAGGATCTCTTTGTGATAGTACATGTGTATCTGATCTTCTCTGAGTATATATACTCTGCTCAGGATATGTCTAGTTCTTCGTAGATTGTTGTCTTGTGAATTGAGTTTAGCTTTGCACCACTTTTGGCATGTGACTGCAATGACTGTCAATTGCATTATTCTTGCTTGTGGACTCTTAGGTTCACATTCTTGTATGCAAATTATTATATTCAAATGTAGTGGATTCTGGGGTCAGTGCCTAGTCCTTAAAAAGAACTGTGCTACAAAATGACTGAATATTTTGAACTCAGATGTGTGTATACCTCTCCACCCCTTGTCTTCTATAAGAGTGGATTTCGGAATATTAGAAAAACATATTCTTTTGCTACACATCTTGAATTCTTTGGTAGGGATCCATACTGTTACCTAAATGAGGTACTAAAATTAAGCTTCCTGATAACTATTATTTTACTAAAGTGCGGTTAGGCTTCAGTAAACGACAAGTCAATTCCTCTTGAACTCACCAAAGGACAACTGCTTTATGTCCACTCTTCCCTCTTCTAAAAATATGTAATACTGCAATATACCGATTAAAAGAATATAATGTAATACACTATGATTCCATTAGATAGATAGGTAATGTTGCTGTGAAAACTTAACCAACACCTCTCTTGTCATTTCCTTCGATAGGTGACGCTTGTAAAGATGGTGAACGAAGCCACTTCAGATATTCCTCATTGGGGTTCAGAATAGTCTTATCTCACTGGGAGCTGGAAGTGGAGATGAGCTACAGCAACACAGCCTCAACCAAAAGTCAAAACTGCTGATACAAAGCTTTTGAGATCTTAACGAGTCACTGCACTGCACCTTTTGTAGCTTAGCAGGAAATGTGACAAGTCTCTTGGATTGAAATATGCTTTTGAGGTATTTACATACACAGGCCGGCAAAGTTTCTATTACTGTACATCCGACACCCGAGCAGGAAACTTTGTAGCCTTAGAGTTCAATGAAAGTAAGCGTAGTAGGTGATATATGGTTAATTTCCTTGACACTGATATATAGTTTTTGTGTTTTTGGCTGAAAGGGGCACCACCAATAGTATGTTGCGGTGCTTGTAGAATTATCAACTCTAATTCTTTATTCTAGGGTAAAAAATTCTGAAGCATATGTATAGGCCTCCGTTTCACGGGTTTGGGTCTGTTTAGATATTCGGAGGGAAAGAGGAAAGGGAAAATGAAAAGAATGGAAATTGGAATATTAATGACCTTGTTTGCGTATACAGTGGGAATGGTCTGTGACATTTGGATTATATAAGACAGCGAGAATGGGAATACTTTAAAGCCGACAAATATAGTAATTTGAATGCTACCTTTTGATTATTAAAAAAGCTCTATCTTAGTTTTGTTATTTATAACAAAATAGGATAATCATTTTTTAATATATATATATATATTTTTTCATAATACTTTTCTTAGACAAAACTATTTTATACTTACTATTGAAAGTTTCTCTACTCTACCTAATTAGAAATATGTCCATTTTCAATGAGATGAGAAGACAAGTGTTGGCTAATTGTAATGTATATTATCGTATTAGAATGTACTAATGTTATTTGATAGTTCTATATTAACAAGATAACGATAACTTTTTATAACAGTGTCAAAACTATTGATCTTTGCATTGAAAGAAAACAATATTCTCATGGGGCTTGATAACGTGTCCTTTTACCGTCCAGGAATTAGTCCAAGTCTTCCTACAATTATGCAGTTAGCTTAGAACTTTTTCTTACATGCATCATTGGTCACTCACTCAGATCCTATTTTCTCTTCTTTTCAGTTTACTAGTCACTGTACATATACTGGTCTCTAGCTATGTATCAATGCAGTGAAGTTTTTCTATCATGAGATTCTCCCAACTTGCATGGTTGTGGTCCATCGGGGATTGGGGATTTCATGGCAACTCTCTCTAGAGACAGGCTAATGACTGACAATTAGTATTTTGTTTATAAATTGTAATTGGGCATGAATAATGCATCGTTTAGTTGTACGACAAAGGATGGATCATTTGATTAATGAACGACAAACTTCTGTCTCATTGTCGCTCAATCTTTCTGAAGCACAGCTGACTATGACTTTGACTAATGAATCCAATTGAAATATACTTATGATAAGATGACCTCAAAGGATAGATTGGTTGTGACGGTAGGCAAGTTGACATCAATATTACACTTACACATCTCTAATAGATGAAACTTGGGCTAAGGAGGTGATTGATGTGAACGGATTTGGCAATTATGACAGACTACTGAAAAATTAAGATGATATTGCAATTGTTATAATAAAAAGTAGATAAATTCCCTTCTCAAACCACTCGAACATGATAATGATTTTGTATCATTACTTTACTCATGAAGATGCCATAGAGGTGAGGAATTGTTGGCAATTTTCCCTAATTGAGTTGTTTTAGAGTTACTGACCCCGTTCATGATGAATGTGGTGTATGTGTGTGACTCCGAAGCTATAGCAAAATAAGAGTGGCATGTTCTAGTTTCAACTTCAATTCGATGTGGAGCAAGATATGACTAACGGTTCGGTTTAGCTATATTTTCTTGAGTTCGATCATTAATTATGGTTGACAGAAATTCCTTGTATGTTAGTTGGGCATATTGGTATTCTTTTATATGACGATAAACCAATCACGATAAGCAATATTTTACTTGAGATTTGGTAGAGGTGCCAGCAGAGCTGAGAACAGGTCTGACTTGGCTTTGATGGAGCTAAGGGCATCCACAATAACAAAAGTGGATTCAACCCATCAACAAATATTATTTTATTATCTCCTCTCACAATCTCTCTTGCTTACCTAGGTTCTCTAAAAATAGAGTGTCTTAGTTAAGAACCCCTCTCACATCCTCTCTCCTCCACCTCACCATTTTCTTTTTTCTCTTTTAACATTATGGGTGGAATCCACACCATTGTGGATGCCCTAATGAGGCGGTTTTTAAGTAGAAATTGAGTAAATGAAGACTGTGAAGGTGTGAAAAGTGTAAGAAGTTTGGCCAGAAAGAAAAAGGGTGTAATGTCGCAAATTCTACTTATGGATCTGAAGTGGAAGGACAAGTATTTGAGAATAGAGCTAGTACTCGATTAAAAGATAAGATACAAGTGAATGCTAAATATGGAAAGAAAATGACTAGTTTTAGTTCGGCTTCACTTCAAGTTCCTAACTCAAACTAGTCATTTTCTTTCCATGTTGTCCTCACTTAACCATAAATATGGAAATGTTGATATGTACCATTACCCCCAACACACATTCTCTTATAGACCACTCAACTCTCTCCTCTCTCCTTACATCTTGATGTGAGAGGGGTGTTACATTATTCTCCACTTACAAAAAATGATGTTCTTGTTATATAATCTAGTAGCTCAAGTCAAACCTCAATTGTCAACCTAGTCTACCACTGGGCCTGGGTAGTGAGTCGGTTTTGATACCATTTGTAACATCAGGTGTAACACCCCTCTCCATAAACACGATATAATCTCTCACGTAGCAATAAATAAAACATCTTACAGCGGAAGAATTAATAACAACAATACTCACTCGGGTGTCACCGGCCATTACTCGCCCATGCGAACAACGAAGCCAAACTACATCCAACAACCAACCAAAACAAACTACTAACCGACGTGATAACGAGAAAACTCCTATACATCATACTAAGTCCACAAATCATAAACATCGACAAGTGAGCGTTTACCCAAACCTGAGTATACATAATTGTACCATAATACAACTCCATGTGCGGTAATTAAAATAGACTCTGTAGACACCAAAAATTCTCACCCCATAAAGCAAATTCCAAAATAATAAATAAAATAAGAGGGGTCGTCGCCTTTCTTTTTCAAAAACATATTAGCGGGTGTGCCAAAATAAAACCATCGTTTTATAATCTTTTTTAAAGCATTTATAAAAATACGATTTTCTGAAAATGAATTTCCAAACAATAATCCGGTTTTAAAACTTGGGCAGGTTGCTAGGATCTTTTATTTTTTCCTTTAGCTCATAGTGGAACTTTTTTTCTTAGTCACACATTGAATTATTTCTTGGACGTTTTATTTTCTCTTTTGTCCATCTATCGTTCAAACACATCCTCCAGCCCAGTCCCTGCTGGATCAGTCAGCTCCGGCCCACCATACTAAGGCCCATTTGACCTATGGTCAAAGCCCATGACTAACAAAAACCTAGTTGTTCCATTCTCTTCTATTTAACCCTACTGTAGTGATCTTCGATGGGGGCAGCCGACAACAGGTTTGAACTTCTAATTTTCTTCAATCTTCTATTCTCAACGACGTTTCAAAAAAAAATTCTGAGTTCCTTCTTCCTGGTCTCCTCGCTTGAACCCGAGGATTCCCACTGTCAAAGATACTCGCCTGAAAACCCACGCTCTTGAGCTCTCTTTCATCTCGACTCTTGATCGTTCACTGGAAGCTTATCCGATTTTCTCTTCCTCTGATTTCGTTCGCTTCAAATAGCAACAGGGTAAGTTGTTTACATCTTTTCTCTTCTTCCGCACAAAATCTGGATTTCGAACTTCTCGTCTCTCGTTCTGCAAATTTCATCTGCCAAATGAACCCAATTAATGAGGGGATGGCTGGCGCTTTCGACTTTTTGGAAACCTCTGATATCTCGTTCCCTGATTTCGAATTTCTCGATCACTCAGTTTACCTTGGTTACTTTCTGTTCCAATATCTATTTTACCTTGTCTGCTGATATCTCATTTCCGTTCCCGAGGGAAGAACAAAGGGATCCGACTGAAGGAGGAATATATGGCTTCGCGGTGCCATAATTGCTCCTGTTTCATCTACCCATTTTCCCCAAGTTTATGTGTCCTGATAAATGCCATGCCCAGCGTGGGTTTTCGGATTTACAGAGGACATACGAATTCAATACATTCCCTTGTCTATGAGCTCTTTAATTTCCTGTTTCGTTTTAGAAAATCGGTATGGACTTGCCTATGCATCTCATTTCGCCTTGGTTTTTAAAGAGAGTGTCCTTCGTACTGAATCGAAACTCTGTTCCCATCCTTTTTTTTTCTGTTTACTTGCGTGTGACTGGCTCAACCCACGATGGGTGTGGAGCTTCCTGGAGCTCTGTGTATACTCAGACAGAGTCGACAATCGACTACTTTTGCCATGGCTTTCAAACTTTCTTGCTCGTGTTCCTTTTCTGTGTGGCATTCCCCTTTGGTTCAGGTAAATTGGGTCACGAAAATTCATTCCAGAGATTGTTTGTCTATCGCCCGTAGTGTAGTCGCGGCGTATCCCACACACATTCAAAGAAGGGAAATCCATTTGCTCCCTCTCGGATGTCTTCTTCTGTTTTTTTCACTTCGGTTTATTGAACACCGAATCGGTAATGTACCCTCTCCTCTTCAGTTCCATTTCTTTCTTTGTTGTGTTGTGATACTTCTGAAGTCGATTATGAAAGGGACGTCGAGATAAATTTTCTGTTCTATTTCATTCCGGTCGTTTATTCAAGCCAGAGTTTGTTAACTCCCACTTTGAACTGATTAATCAAGTCTAATTCTGACGCTTGCTTCTGTGGATGTCGTTTTTGAACTCAGACCTAAGTGTTTGCAAGATAATATTTAGGACTGGAAATGCTATTGAACTCTGTGTATATATTTGTTTTGGAAATGTCTATTGACCACCTTAATTTGTGCTTCGCTGAGGTACCCGCTTTGAACTCTGGCCCGGCGCAAACTGCTGGATCCCGAGAATGAACTGGATGTTTAGATGCTCCTGTCAAGCCGTGTGTGTGTAGACCGATTGTAGCCAACTTTGGGTTTGCAAGAGTTGATCAAATTGATTAACTCAAGGGTTGGTATCCCTTCCCGTGTTCAAAATTCGTGCCAGTGTTAATCTGTTTTGCTTGTGTATGTATATCTGTTAAATGTTCGACCTAGGGGCACAGCTTATTGTCTTGTCTAGTTTTGTATTATTACCGATAGTTATATCTTAATGTAAATGTTATTCTTCTGAGTTGCTTTCTGCTAATTGAATTGTTTTAACGCCATCTGCTTCTATAAACTGAAATTCGTGTCTAAACTTGGTTGTTTCTCTAATTTCCACTTTAGTTACAAACAGAAAACAAAACAGGTTTATTTCGGTTTTAGATTATTCATTGATTGAATTACAGTTTTGATCTGTTTGTTGTGTGTGAACTGCTTGTTTTAAATTCATGTTGCTATGTATATATGTTCACTCGCTTATTTAAGCCCTAGTTACTAGACCTTAGGACCAAGCCTTAGGATAGAGGGTGAACCCTAAGATTTAGGTGAGCCATGGTCCCACCTAATAAGCTGGGTGATCCCTAAACCCAAACCACATCTTATAATAATTTGTATTAATTTAAGCACCTTCCCCAAAGCTCATTCTAGTTCCATCATTATTCTTTTCAAATCCTCCAAAGCTACAATCAGCCCACATTCACTCAAATTCGGCCCAAAGCCCATGGCCCAAACCACTTGGCCCAAAGCCCATGGCCCCAAACCACTTGGCCCAAAGCCCATGACCTAAATCCAACCCCGGCCCACTAACCCAATCCGGCCCAAGGCCCAATTCAAACATGACCCAAATTCTTGACCCAGCCCAATGCCCACACTCGGCCCAAAAAACCCGAAGCCCAATACTACATGATCCAAACCCATGGTCCAAAACCCCCAAAGACTCAAAGTCCACAAGAAAGCCCAAAACCATAAAAGGCCCAAGTCCACAAAGGTCCAAGTCCACAAAATCAAAAATCAAGTTAAGTCCACAAGAATCAAACCTTGTCCCGAAAGTTAACCTTTGACCTGAATGTTGACCTTGACTGAACGTTGACCTTGACCAGAAAACTTTGACCTTGACCTAGCTTTGACCAGGTCCAGCTTTGACCAATCTGAACTTTGACCAACCACACTTTGACCTTGACCTAGCTTTGACCCGGTCTATGCTTTGACCGATCCGAATGTTGACCTTGACTGAACGTTGACCTTGACCAGAAAACTTTGACCTTGACCTAGCTTTGACCAGGTCCAGCTTTGACCAATCTGAACTTTGACCAACCACACTTTGACCTTGACCTAGCTTTGACCCGGTCTATGCTTTGACCGATCCGAATGTTGACCTTGACCTCGATCCAACTTTGACCCAACCCGACTTTGACCCAACCCGAACCTCAATCCAATTCAAACTCTACCTCAGCTTCAATCCAATTCAAACCTGACTTCATTCCAATCCAATTCAAACCAAATTTAATTCAAACCCAATTCATTCAACCAAATTCAATTCATCCAATCCACACTCAACTTGTAAA
Organism: Limonium bicolor; assembly: GCA_023374045.1. Lineage (NCBI taxonomy): Eukaryota > Viridiplantae > Streptophyta > Magnoliopsida > Caryophyllales > Plumbaginaceae > Limonium > Limonium bicolor. Next base: position 263,258,694 of record CM041776.1, read on the forward strand.
TTTCATTCAAACTCCAAACTCCAAAAATCTCTCTCCTCAAATTTCAAACAATCATTTTGTTCGAATTTCATCAAGTTTTCAAAGAAACCATTTTGTGAAATTTCAAAGGAAAAACTCTTCTCACATCACAGAAAACTCTTCTCAAATGCAGAAAGTTCTTCTCACATATACAGAAAGTTTTCTCCTAAAACATTTCTCAAATCAGTGTTTCTTCATCGAGAATTCCGAACAACTCCAAATATTTTTCAACTTAGCCTTCAAACTCAAAGCTAAACCGTTTTCGGGGAACATGGAACGTCTAACACTTTCAAAACACTTCCCTCCTAGTTAGACATCACTTGTCTCCCTTTCCGAATAAAAATCCGAGGCGGGGCACTGGGGTCATAACCTTCCCTTGTCGCAGTCTGGATCTCTTTAGGCGGGGCATTAGGGTGACAAACCACCCCCAATTGCAGCCTAGATTTTTACAAGGCGGGGTGCTAGGGAAGTAACGACCTTCCTAGTTGCAGCCGGGATTTTAGAATCGTCTAACTCCCTTCCGCTCGATTTCAATGTTTTCGGTTTTTAACGTTTTTAAACCCGGGAGTTAGAGACGTTATTAGGGTTCGACCGAGAACATCTCATCTCATTCATGGTGTTTCTCTCTGAATCCTATTTTTCGACATAAATTCATTGCCCCATCTTTCGAGCCTCGGCACTTACCATTAATTAAGTGTCGTGTTCGAGGGGGTACATAGGGTAATCCCTCGGGATTATCCGCCCTTTTACAACAAAAATGATTTTCGATTTTAAAACTTTAAGAGAGACAATTTTGACAATCATTCCTCCAAACAATTCAGTCCACCATCATCTCACTCTAAATTCGAAACATCCCAAAACATCAACCCTTCCAGAATCACAAATCCGAAAGCCCGAGATCTCTATCCAAACATCAATTGCCTCACACACTCAAATCATTATCTAAACTCCAAATCATTTCAAACTCAAATCATCGCTCGAATCCCGACTTCTTTCAAACTTCTATAGTCTCATAGGCCCGAGCGCCCCACAGACTTTAACATCTCAATCTCTCCATCATTTTATGATTCAAATGTCTCACAGACCCTAGCGTCTCACAGACTCGAGCGTCTCATGGACTTCGACATCTCAGAGTTTCAAACGTCTCACTGACCAGCATCCCAAACCCGAAAACTTCTCAAAACTTCTAAAACTCCAAACCCTTCTAAACCTCAGACTTCCAAAACCCCAAAACGTGAACTACGTAAGGTCTGATCTCAACAGGGAGTTGAGTACGTAGGCAACCCACACAGGGTGCGACCCCATTCCAAACAAAAAACCCCTTTCCCCCTCTAAGGTGGCTCTCGTACTTCTCAAAATGCTCAAACCTTCTTCAGCTCCCATAAACTTCAAACCATCAGACTCTAAGTCTTGTCTATTCACTCAAGCTCAGACATTTCCCAAATCTTCATTTCGTACTCATCCAAATTCCTCAATTCCCTCTTCTAGGCGCTGGCTTGGCAGAAAAGCTCGCCTCACTCACTCTCCTCTCTCTTCTCATCCTAATCCTATCCTTGGCTTTTAAATGAATCTCTTTAATAAGATTTTGAAAGAAGGAAATCCCGACAATTGGAGACCGAGGTTTCCTCGGCACCAATCCGAAGTCGTGGTCGTTGCCACCTCTAAGGGTGTAACCCAGTGCGAACCCACACAGATTCTCTGGTATGATCAGATAAGTCCATCCATAGGCAACAAATCATCAGAGTCAATTAACGGTTCTTAGACCCTCCTTCCCTTTCCTTCCTAGTTCCTTAGGTCAAACTAGGTGGCGACTCTAGTCAACTCCGCCTTATAGAGGCATAAGTCCGCGTGGGGCCCATCGAGAGCGGGTGTAGTGCACACTTTGCACTCCCCTTTATGCTTTCTGGGAAAGACGGACGATTTAGTAGGTATTTGAGGGATGCCAGAATAACGGGTTTTCACCCTCCACAGAATGGCAATTTCTAGGATCTAGGCTTTTAGTCAGACCATATTTAGATAGACCCCCCTCATACCGAAAAATCACCCTCCACAGACTCTAATTACCCTGTTCCCGCGCTTCGGCTTCGACAATAATCAACAACCTGCAATGGTGTAGTATCAGCGATAGACGCTGAGTATGACGGGCCTGGACCCTAATGGTCACTTAGTCATTTTAACCATCTTATTATTAGATTGGTTTCATGCTTTTCCATTTTACAGTTATAATCAATACTGTAATATACATGTATAATATACATAATCATCCATCCAAATATTCATAAACATTAAATCATCCATCCAATCCAAATATTCATAAACATTAAATCATCCATCCAATCCAAACATTCATTAATATCTCAAACAACAATTGTTTATCGAACGTATCGAGTACTAACAGTATAATGTACAATGTACAATCGCCGTAGTGTATGCCATCCTTTATTAATTTAATTTAATCTGGCCTTCAAGGCCCCATCCATATGTACAATGTACAATCGCCGTAGCGTACAGTTTCCATAGTTAATTTTATTTGGCCTTTAAGGCCCCATCCAACCATGTTTAATTAATACCAGTTGGGCGTCATGTTAAGACAACCCGATAACCTCACCATGGACAGTAGTCCTCCCGTACACACAAAGGTGCTCATTTTGCCAGAGGTCCGGAGGCCCCTGACTATTCTCTTATGTCTCGTAAGACGTCCATATAAAAGGCCGTAGCCACCTGACCCACGATCCAGTTTGGGCTCGTTGGGTATAACCTAGAGCGGAACCCGATCGGGTACCCCTCAGTGATCACAAATGCGCAACCAAGTAGTTCGTAAACTACCGGGATTCCTCACCTCAACTCATACCATCTCTCTCTCATAATGTTTAAGATATGCTCTTAGCCTTATGGAGAATATAAATTATTAGTTAGCTGCCCAATGGGTCTCACGCATACCTGGAAGTAATCTAGGTTATATTCATGTTCGAGATCCATGCTCTAGAGACCGACAATGTCGTGACTCGTTCCTAAGTGTTTTACTTAGGTTACCATATACTTAATATTAATACTATGGTATTATATCAAGTAACCGTCATTTATCACATTAACGTATATGTATGTTTATATAAGTCGATCTATAGTCGACGTAGTGTTAGTTCCGTAGGACGCTCGTGCATAAATAAATAATGCAGTAACACTTAATCACATACATGTATCCACACACATAACACACAAGTTATATCAACCAAATCCGAGCCCAAGGAGCTTCCTTAGGACAACTCGAATCAAACCCCTTTACATACCGTTCACCAAGACCTAGGATGCGCAGTGTAGTCCACTAGCTCGTCAAGCGTCCTCGTCTGAAGTATAATCTAAACAGTAATAAACTATAAGTCAGTCTCCATGACTAACTACATCCGGTATTTTCGAATAACAAGTAACCCCGACAGTTTAACCCCGGATTTCTACAGTTATTTGTTACGAGTTTCTCTAAACCGGTCGGCTTTGTTACTAAAACTCGTATGTCAAAACATTTCGACTCTTAAGTTTAATTCATTATATTTCTTTGATCTTATCCACCATCTAGTTTAGGTATATAACCTATAGTTGCATGTATGCATGCATTATTATATTATATTGTATTATTTTCCCACCATCATTATAATACATTGTATTATATTACCCATTATCTTTAGCAAATAATGTTTGCATTCAAAAACTCATAACTTATAGTTTGTAACTATTTTTTGTAATAACCACCACCATTATATTATATGGTCTCCAACCATAATATATACTCATCCTTATATACATTATTCTTGTGTATGTATATATTTACCACGTAGGTAAATTTCGTGAGTTTAATAAACTCTTATATTATATGTTACATTTTATCATCTTATATTAGATGATCATTCCCATTAGTTGTATTATATTATACAACTTATATCAAGATTATTATCCTAATATTATGTAACATTTTATGTTGTATAATTACAACTCCTAAGGTTTAATCATTAAATACCTTAGTTTATAAATCCTATTTATTTGTAGTTTGTCACATTATTTAATGTGAACATCCTTACTTATTAATTCCATCTAAAACCATATAATTGTTATAACATTTATAACATTATAGACCTTAGTCTAAAATTCATTTTCCAACCTCTTGTAATTCGGTACAGCCCTTATATTTCTTTTAAACCCCATTTTGACCACATAACATTTTGTAATGTTATACCTTATACTAATATCATACATTATGATATTTTATTTCCTTAAATTTATAACCTATATTTTTTATACAAAACTATTTATTATTGCCGCATGGGCACCATATAAAAACCATATTCTTTTTCATAAACCATAGTTTCCTTTATTTACAAAATCACCCCATTATTTATACCATGTTATATATACCATTCAATATAACATCTCTAACTTACAAAAAGGGTATAACCTATGATTATATTTTTGTAAAATTCCGAACAGACCTTATTCTGTTTATAATTAAATTTCCAACCCACCAAGTTTCTATAATTGCCTTTTGGCCCAATTTATAACATATAGTTTTACCATATCCTTAAAACTATATATTATACATATATCTTAATAAATACTCTTATATAATTCTAAAAATCACCAAATTTCACCAAAGGGTTATAAATATCCTTATTAACCCATATACTTTCGGTATTTATAAATCCACCACCTATATTTCTCCAAAGTGTCATAATGACATAATAACTATATATTATACATATATAGTTTATTTTAATTCCAAAATCAACCCAATAAATTCCTAAAAATTCCTAATAGCCCATGGGTGTTTATAATACCATTTTACACCCTTAATTTTCGGTAATAACGTATATACCACATATGTTATAAAATTGTTAGAATTAAATACATAACTTATTATAAAACCTTAAATAAGTTATTTAACTTATCTAATTTGGTCAAAACCTACCATATGGTCAAGGTTGACCTCCTTAATATTTCCTTGACCATTAATTCCTAATAATTACGGTTTGCACCCACACTTTTTAGAAATTACCATTTAACCACCAAAACTTTATAAAATCTTATAATTTTTATTTAAACTCTTTTTAACCTCAAACTTTCGGCTTAATTATTGTATAGCCCCCAAATGTAATTTAATTACACTTTAACCCCTTATAATATGCGGTAATGCATATATACCACCTAAACTTAAATAAAACCTTATAAATGCATAAATAAAATGGCCTAAAGTACATGGCCTTATTACAACATTGGCTTATAAAATAAATTACACAAAAATTGGCCTTATTAAATATAAATACACCATAAATGTCCAAAAGTGCTGTAAACTTTCGGCCTCTCCCATATCTTTCCATTAATTACCAATTTTCCATATAATGTCTTAAATTTGACAATTATGCTTGTTTTAATTAGTTATAAAATTTACCAAACCATTCCTTAATCACCTAAGGTCAAAATAAGACCTTATTAACCATGTTCACTCACGGCATATACATATACATATGTATAATTACATTAATATACCAGTGAAGGTTTAAGTGATTTATACCTTGTTTTTGCCTAGTTTAGGCCTTGTTTGGTTTCGGCCAGCTTAGGATTATTTTTCCAAAGCTTCTTTAACATGTTTTCAAACAGCAATTAAGACATAGTTAGTCTCCAAGCAAGATCTAACCATAAGAAGTGTTTTAATGTATATTTCAAGGTAAAATTTACCTTAGAATAACAAGGTGACCAAGGGTTGTCTTCGACCTAATTTACAGAAGCAAAAGAGCATCAAAAGAGCTACTAAACCAAGGCTTAAAACCGGTATAACTTAGATTCGAAGATGGCTAAATTTTACCTTGTTTAAAATGCCAAAAATGGTGTTTTTGGCTTGGATCTGGCTATACCTTGAAGCTCTTGATAGATCCACTGGATAAGTATGTTAAGAATAAGATTATAAGGCTAGGATAACAGTTTTACAACCGGATCTAAAGAGAATCAAAAGATAAGTGCTTAAAGCACATTTTGTACCTTAAGAACAAGATTGGGTTTCTCCACCTTCTTCCCTTGTTATGGCCGAGATTTCCCCTTCATTTTAACCTCCAAAACAACCTAGAAACATGGATGGAAATGGTTGATGCTTAGATCCACCGAAAGGAGAAAGATTTGTGAAGAAATTGAACATAAAATGGCTTAATAAGCTTACCTATGTCAATTGGTGTTCTCCTCTGTTCTTGGCATGTTAGCCACGGTTTGGAGAAGCAAAGAGAGGATGGAGGAGGCCTTGAGTCGGCTGGGAAGCAAGGCAAGAGAGAGAGGTAGGTCAAATTTGCCTTAAAACACATTATTTGACTTGTTTATTGTATTTGGTGATTGATGACTCACCAAAGGAGAGTGGCATCGGTTATTGGAGGGGCGGAGTGTGTCTCACACGTTTTGTTGAAGGCTGATTCAATCAAGGAGCCAAAAGTGTGCAATAATTAGACTATAGTATTAAAAAGGTAAAAGTGGTCCCTTAAATTATGGAGTGGTGTTGGAGGCTTGTCTTTTGTGCTTGCAAGTGGCGAAAATAGGCTCCTTGCTTGTGGCTGTCGACCTCATGTGGTCCAAGGGGTCAAACTTTGACCTCTTGACCATTCTTAGTCAATGTTGACTCAAACGGGCCCCCTTTTAGGGTTTTATTAATATTTTAATATTAAATTTGTAAAAATTTGTAAATTTCTGGAATTAAATTCCTAATATGATATAATATGATATATTATCATATTTAAAGGTAATTATGACCTTTAAGCCCATTAAAAATCAATTTAGAAGGCAATTACACAAAAACGTGCTTTAAGGTGTTTTAGTGCACATTTTGTGTCTCAAGATGTTTCTGAGCTCAATTTTCTTTTATAATGGTTTTGTTGTGTTCCTTACATGATATTTTGATCATGGTATCCAATTTTATATCATTTAGAGGTCATTAGACCTTTAAGGTTTTCTTAGAGCACATTTTTTCCCTTCTTTACCTTGAAGCATGTAAATGCTTGTTCTTTGTGTTGGGGTGTTGTCCAACAATTGTAATATGTTTAGTAATGTGTTAATAAGCTTAGGACAAATTTTTAGGTCCTAAGAAGTTCATTTGGGTATTTATTTACCCTAACCAGTCAAAGGTGCAACATCTTGCTTTATGTTGACCACTGTTGTTCTCAGTTGACCTTTAAGGCATATTTAGGCCTTAATTAATGTGATTAGATATTTAATCCATATTTTATTAGTTTGGGGTATTTCATCAGGTCCTGTTGGTTAACTAGTTCTAGGTTCTGTTGACGTTCTTGACCAAAGCTAGACTTTTTTAGGTTAATAAGGAACTACAGTTTCCCCATCGCATATTTTAATTAACCCCTTCTTTACATCTTGATGTGAGAGGGGTACTACATTATAATACTTAAGAAACATTTTTGCATGGAAGGGTTATTATAAAACGGGAGTACGCCCCCTAGACGTGCTATACAAATTAACATTTATAAAGCATTTGATTTTGTTAGTTGGTCTTTTCTTAGAGTTACTCTTCATCGTTTGGGTTTCAATGAGTTGTTTACCAATTGGATTACGCCTTTTTTCCTGGCTCTACTTTTCCATGTTGCTCAGTAGGATATGAAGTCTTCTACAGACAAAGAGGGCAATGTCAAGGGAATCAATATCCATTGCATTGTGTGTGTGTTGGATGGAATATCATATAGGGTATATTTTGTGGTTGAAAGAAGATGGACATATCTATATCATCCAAGGTGCAGGAGAGTTTAGTTAAGTCATATGTCATTTGCAAATGACTTTTTCTGTTTTACAAATGAACTGTTGACTATGTACAAGCTATTAATGATAAACTAAAGGATATTTCTTCCGTGTGTTGACTTACAACTACTGAAATGTGCAGTTTATTTTGCAGGAACTAATAAGTTAAACAAAGAGAATATTATGGAGCACCTTGGATTCGTGGAAGAAGAACTCAACATTTTCTATTACATTTAAAAAGGCCGAATTCCAGGGACTGTGAGCCTTTAATTAAGCAAATATTTGGTTGGATAACGCATTGTTTGAGGATTTTCTTTGGAGTAATAGTTCATAGAAGAAGCATCTTCATTCTCGTGGTAGATAATTATTAGTACCCTAAAAACTGATGGTATAAAATTAAGGAAACTTTGACGGATAATGTAGTTGGTGCTAAATTGTATTACAATTGGCGAGTTGAATGCAATATGAAACTATTTGGTATTGATGTTAAGGTTCAAACTAAATTATTACATTAGATCTTAAATCAGAACTAGTTCTAGTAGTAGGTATGCAATAATTTGGAAGGGATACAATATCCCTTCCAATTGACAACTTTAAGGAGGTTGGCTACTAAGGATTAAAATCGGTTGTTGAACAATAACAACATAGTATCTTATATACACATAAGATTGCATGCGAGCACTTGACTAAAAGTGAAACCATATATAAGTTGAGACTTGCACATATGGGAGCATGTTTGAAGGGCCAAAGATGGTAATTTTTTTATAGCATTACATGTATCCCTGAAATATGTATTGGTAATATCAAGTCACGCTTGAGTGACTGGTGGAGTGCAGAGCTATGATGTACTTAGTTTCAAATCTTTGCATAACCCTAGAACTAGGGTGATATCCATCATTGTTTGTATATAAACCATTGGACACGATAATATTAGAGCTGTCAAAGTTTGACCCAACCCGAAAACCCGTCCGTTTTATCCGAACCTGAAACCCGACTGAAACCAGAAAATATTTAAATATAATAAACCCGAAACCCGATTGGGTAAAACCCGAATGACCCGAACCCGAAATGACCAAAAAATTTATAACCCGAAACTGACCCGGACCTGAAATGACCCGAAATAATAATAATTAAAAATTAGCCAAACTCAAATAACATGAAATAATAGTGATCATAAATTGTGCCAAACCTGAATGACCCAAATAAATATGACAAAAAACTTGATTCAAACTTATTATATCCCAAAAAAAATTCAAATTAGGCATTATATTGACTTTTCTGTAATTTATATGTAGTATATTCTTATAGAAATTAGGCATATATTTATTTAAGAATTTTGTCAAAAAATATTAACCATGACCCGAAATAACCGAAACCCGATTTCTGTCTGACACTATTACAACCCGAACCCGATTTGACCCGAACCCGAATGACCCGAACCCAAAATGTCCCGAAAGTTAAATGACCCGAACGGATATTGACCCGAAACCCGAACGGGTAACCCGTTTGACAGGTCTAGATAATATTACCTTCTATATTCTAAAACATCATAAAATATGATTAATACATAGTTGACGAATGATGATCTCATATAGCCATAATAACTAAACATTAGTTATAGTACTGAAGGCCCTAAAATCAAGCCTAGATCAAATCTTAAGCAAATGATTAGAAATATAAATTGTAGTGATAAATTGATAGACATTTCAAAGTCTAAGATATATGTCATCTGGATAAAAGTAATTTCTCTCAGTAAATGGACAATTTACTTTAAGAAAAAGTGAGTGACTTCGAAATATAATAACTAAATATTTGATATATATTATTATAATCATCTTTTCATTTATAATTATTTTATTTTCATATTTTTCTAATAAACTACTACCTCCGTCCCGTCATAAGTGTCCTGTTTGTTTTTTGGCACGTTTTTCCATCTCAATATTAAACATATAGGTAAAATAATTTTATAAAACTGAATTTTGTATTCTATAGTTTATCATGTAAGGAATCATATGCAAAACTTAAATTTTCAAAAATAATTTTTCTTATATGTTTAAAATTGAAGTCAAACGACATGTCCAAATAGTAAACAGGACGGTCAAGGTGGGACGGAGGGAGTATATACAGGTTCACCACCCTTCAGTCCAAAGAATTGGCTAGTGGTCCTTTAATGTGCACATTATAAAACGATTCCTGATATTTTACAAAAAATATTTTTTTTTAGAAAAAACCGGATGTAAAAGTACACCGAATTTTTTTTTTTGAAGCAAACAAACTGATTGTATTAAGAACATAAAGGGAGTACATAGGGAGGGAAGTCAAAAGACTTCCAACAACTCGCTGGGAGCTGATGTTTTCTAGCATAAAAAGCTAGGTTGTGAGCATTGAAATTGTCTACACGATTGACATGAAAGCATTGAAAAACCAGGAGAGGACTCAAAGATGCCAAGGCATCATTGAGCAAGAGCGTGGTACTTTCCGAAAGGGTTGTGGTGCCGAAAGCTGTGAGATATGCAACGACCGGCTTACAGTCAGACAAAATCCGGACACGCCAAAACTCAAAACGCTTGGCAATATCAAGACCTAACAAGATCGCCGCCGCCTCCATATGCGTAGAGTCATGACAAGTGAGGCCCCCCAGAGAGCAGCAGCAAGGACAGTGCCGTGACGCGCTGCAACCGCTGCAATACCAAAATGGCCAAACTTGTCCACGCCTGCATCAACGGAGATCTCAATCAAGCTGGGTGAACTGAGACGAGCATCAGCAAGCGAAGGCAAGGAGCAGGGAGCAAAACAAGTGGAGCTTAGGCCCAAAAAACAATCCGCCTGAGACCACCCTACCTCAAAAGATGGAACCCGGCCATGAGAAAATTGGCATCTAGCAAACCATAGGCGCCAAAGAAGAGACAAAGCTTTGAAAGATGAGAACGGTCCATGGTCATGCAGGACCTGGTAAGCCAATCAACAAAAGCACCATCCGGCTGAGAAGAACCAGGGCGCAACACACCTAGGCGGGCCCAAAAAGGCTTGACAGATGGACAGCCAATGAATGCATGGGATAAAGATTCATAGCGGCCACAGAGAACACAGTTAGCTAAGTCAGGACGGTGAAGCCTGTAGGCCAATAGGCCCCGACATGGCACTATCCCCTGTAAAAGCCGCCATGCAAATAAACGAACGCACTGTGGAGATCTAACGTCCATACCCGGTGATAAGGCGACTGCCTGGGAGGAATTGTCGGAGACGAGCTGGAAGGCTGGTGCTGACGGGACAGAGCAACATCACAGTGATAGGCACTTTTTACCGTATATTGGCCCGAAGAAGTGAGACCCCAAAACCATGAGTCTGGGGATGTGGCTGCAAAGGACAAATCGATGCGGCAAATGTGCTGAACATCCTCCGGATGAAACAAGGCCTAAAGAAGAGGAACATTCCAGGCAGAGGGGGTGAGCTTTAAAGAGGAAATAGCTGCCCTACGAATATGGGGAGGGAGATACCAAAGATAAGGCTGCCCCCTTCCTTTGAGGGAAGCCAGCGATCTGAAACAAAAGTGGTGGACCCAATGCCAATGCGCTTATGGCCCCCTGCGTGAATAAGATCCCGAACAGAGAGAAGACCGCTCCAGAGAGGACTGGTGTTGGCAACAGGCCGGAGAAGATGTAGCGGACAATCGCCGATGTATCGTGCTGTAAAAAACTGAGAGACCATAGTCTGAGGCCGATGGATAATCCGCCAAAGCTGCTTGGCCAAGAGAGCACGATTAAAACTCCGCAAATCACGAAAGCCCAATCCCCCCGAAGTCAGAGAAGAACACAGATGATCCCACTTCAGCCAATGCATAGGCTTGGTAGTGGAAGAGCCACCCCACCAGAAACGAGACAGCATGCCCTTGATCGAACGGAGCAACGACTTTGGTAAGGCAATAAGCGACATCACGTAAGTAGGGATAGCTTGCAAGATGGATTTGATAAGGGTCAGCCTTGCCGCCTGAGAAGTAACATGAGACCAACCCTGAATTCGACGAGCCACCCTATCTTTGATATAAGCAAAACCCGCATTGCGATTGCGACCCACATGAGCTGGGAAGCCCAGATAAATACCAAAATCATGGACCATACGTCCACGAAGAATGCCAGCTACAACCTGACGGAGCTGAGGCTGGAGACGGGGAGAAAACATAATAGCCGACTTGTCAGCATTGATACATTGGCCTGAAGCTAGCTTGAAGTCATCCAAGATGGAAGATAAGGCAGGAGCATTTGCTGAAGTGGCCTTCCCAAATAAAAAACAATCGTCCGCAAAAAGCAAGCTTGAAACGGGTGTTACCAAACCCGGGAAAGAGAAACCTTGATAGAGGTTATGCTGGGCCGACAACCGGACCGCCGAAGTCAAAACCTCCATACAGCAAATAAAGAGAAGCGGAGATAGCGGGTCGCCTTGATGAAGCCCACGTTGAGGCGAGAAAGAGGGACCAGGGTGGCCGTTGATGAGCACAGACATGGTAGCAGTTGTGAGGCATTTGCGGACAGCATATAATCCAAACCGGGTGAAAGCCCATCCGTTCCAAAACTTGCAAAACAAAAGACCACTCAACCCGATCAAAAGCCTTGGACATGTCAACCTTATAAGCAAAGAACCCACGCTACTTTGCTTTGGAAGTACGCATTAAATGGAGAATCTCATTGGTAATCAGAACCTGATCAGTGATCAAGCGGTCTTGGACAAAAGCCCCTTGATTATCAGAAATGACATGAGGCAGCACATGTTGCACCCTGTTAACTAAAACCTTTGAAATAACACGATACAGTGTATTGCACAGAGAAATAGGGCGAAACTCTGAAATAGAAGCCGCGCCTGGCTTCTTAGGGATAAGAGCCAGGTGGGTATGGTTGAGATCCGGAACAACCAAGTCTGTATTCAGGAAATCCAGTGCAGAGTTGATAAAATCATCACTAATGATGGGCCAATATGTGCGAAGGAAAACCCCATTGATACCATCAGGGCCAGGGGCCTTGGAAGGGTTAAGCTGCATATAAGCAGCGACCACTTCTGCTCGAGTAAAGGCTGACCCATTGGGTAAAAGCAGTCACCAGGAACACGAGCGTCCACACTAGCCAAAAGGTGCTGATTCGGCTGGGGGTTAGTAGTGGTAAACAGATCCTGAAAATAAGAGCGGGCCACATATTCCACCCCAACCCAAGTTGTAGCAGCTGGCATTGATGGTGAAGACAGGCTGTGGATCGCATTGCGACGGGAGCGAGCCCGAAACTTGTTGAAAAAGAATTTATTATTCTTATCACCCGCTTGAAGCCAACAGAAGCGAGAGCGCTGCTGAAGACGAATCTCTTCACGCTGCAAGAGAGTGTCCACCATTGCGGAGCAGGTTTTCCAATTGGCCAAATTAAGCGGAGTGGGGACTCTGATCCAGAAGATCAAGATCACGCTGGGCCTGACGAAGAGCCCGCTTTTCGACCCAGATCTGTTTAATGCCCCAGGCACGCAACTGCTGGCCACAAGCCCTGACCTTAGAAGTATAACCATGCTGACCACTGCCAGTCCACACTTGCTGAACCAAATCACGACATTGGGTATTTGAGGCCCAACAATTCTCAAAACGAAACGGCTTTGGGCCTCTTCTGGTCGAAGGTTGCAGGATTAATTTGATTGGCTTATGATCTGGGCGTCCCCAACAAAGATGATTATTTTGTGCATGGGGATAAAGGTCAATCCATGCATCGTTTGCAACGAACCGATCCAAGCGACTAAGAACAGCATAAGGGGGCTCACACCGCTTTTTATATGTAAAACAAGTGCCCCGATATCCTAAATCGTGCAATGAACAATCAGATAAACAAGTACAAAAGGCCGACATGGCAGCTTGAGAGCGAAAAGCGCGGCCCTGATGTTCACGTAAGGCCAAAACCTCATTGAAGTCACCACCAAGAACCCAAGGTCCTTGCCACTGCTTATGCAAATAACGCAAAAGGCTCCATGTTTTCCATTTCTCTGTAGCATTAGACCAACCATACACCCCCGTCAATCTCCAATCAACACCCCCAAAAGATCGTACAAGAACATCAACATGATGGGCAGAAAAACTAAGCAAAGAAACATTCAAATTGTCTTGCCAAAACAGGGCCACACCTCCCTTCCTACCCTCACTATCACCCGCAGCCGAGTGATAACCAACAATCCTAGATGCTACAAAGCGCATCTCAAAAGACGATAGTTTCGTTTCAAGGACAATTGCAAAAAGGGGCCGTTCCCTAGCTACTAACCCTACCAACCAACGAACTGTCGCATCACCCCAAAACCACGACAGTTCGTAACTAATACCGACATTATGCCGGGCGACCCGAGGCCGCCCCCGGAGTCGCCTGAGATGGAGAACCACCAGAATCATCACACTTCACCCGCTTAGAGCTCTCTGCAGCATCTGGATCAGGAGACCTTTGGGCCTCCGAGGAAATAGCCGGATCTTCAAGAGACTTACGCTTTCTGTTACATGAAGTTGTAAGAGAGGCCACAAACTCACCCTCCTCAAGCTCGGTATCTGCATGCGCTGCTAAAACCGGTTGCACAGGTGCTTGACCTTGGCTCTGTTGCTTCGCTGGAGTAGTAGAAGCCAGGAGATGACCAGCAGACAGATGAGCTGCAACTTCAACACCAAGCATTGGAGATTGGCCCTGGGCATCAACCTCGGCTTGCTAAGGCGGCACAACAGAAGGAGGAGCAGCTTGAGCCGCCGCCATGCGGGCACGACTTGGGGTAAAAGAATTGGACTTCAACCACAGACCATAGGGGAACACAGAACCAGCCACCTCCGACTTCCTGGAGCAATCACGGACGGTGTGATCAAAGTAGCCGCAGATGAAACAAAGTGTAGGCAGGCGCTCATAGGAAAGCGGCAGAACAGTGGGAGCTCCAGCAATGGTGATAGTAATGAAGCGCAACAGAGGTCGACAGAGATCCAGAAGAACTTTCACACAGAGGTATGGGCCTTCTACATATGCGAGAGAAACTGACCGATTTTGTTAGCAACCCGTTGAGCAAACATGACATTCAAGAAAGCCATGGGAACCTCATGTACCTGAATCCAGAAAGGTACAAAACGAAAAACATGAGCTTGCGGTGGAATAGAGCGATCAATATCAGAGAGCACCAATAAGCAACCTTCAAACGTCCATGGTCCCCGATTTAAAGCTTCAAATTTTCGTTCCTCATCCGGGAACTCAAAAAGGAAAACATTAGACCCCAGGGCACGCACACTGAGCTGATCATGCAGACGCCACAACTTGGAGAACGAAAGAGCTAAGCCTTTGACATCAACAGATTTTGCAAGAAGCAGCTTACCGAGAAGGGAACAATCATAGTTAACACTGGACTCTGCGTTAGCAACGTCCGAAACATCCAACGAGGCACCTTCAGCTTCTGTCAAAACCAGGTTGGCATACTGATTGGCGATGTCATCCAAGCGTGGGGGTGATGAAGCCATGAGAGCGGTGGCAAGCGTTGCAAAGGAAAATAACAGGAAGAGGAGAACTGAGGTTTGCAAACAGGGTGGCGAAAACGACAGAGACAGAAGAGAGTGGTAGGGTTGAGGGCGTAGAAGGTGCAAAGTCGCGGTTTGTTTTGAACCTGGAGGAAAACAAAACGACGACAGGAGAAATGATTTGCATGGAGAAAAGGTGAAAACGTGGCTTTGGGATAGGGGAAACTTGATTAAGGTGGCATATTCCATCAGAGATGTGAAGCCCGGTGGCAAATCGATGAAGCTGTTGGAGGAAATTGACCAATGCACGGCGCTGCTACACTGGAAAAAAGCGAAGCCTAGCTTGAGAAAGGAAGGAAACCTCTAGAGAAGGAAACCTAAACACCGCGAGATAAGTACACCGAATTTTTTTTACCTACGAACACGGGAATTTTATTTTATAACCATGTTATTTGCATTTGGTGTACTTTATTTTTAATTTAGCTATAAGTGTTTAACCATTTAATAATATTTCTCATACTCTTCATATCCAGTTCTCACACTTCCAAGTTCCAACATTAATTTTCCTTTTCCTTTTACCTATAGTATTTCGTGCCTCGGGTAAGTGGGTTACTCAACTGGGCCAACTGCTGGTGGAGGCATTATTGCCTACTCCCAGTCCAGCCCACTCCAGACCTTCATTGCTGACCAATCTCCTCCACCATAGCAATTGGCGTACAGAGGGCAAGGAGTGCATCAGACCAAGCCGAAAGAGAGAGAGGCAGAGAGCGAAGCTCCTCATCTTATTCATTCGACTGAAATCCCCATTTTCTGTAGAGTAATCTGTGTGTTTCATTTCTGATCCTTCAAAAATCGAAAATGTTCCGTCAAGCCAGTCGTCTGCTTGCTCGATCCGCATCAGCCGCCGCCAGCGGATCTTCGCGGCGTTTCGCCACGGATGTGCCAGCGGCGCCTGCGGTCGACGCGGCGTTCGCAGACGCCTGGAGGAAGTTGATGCCAAACTTGGAGCCCCCAAAGACTCCTTCCGCCTATATGAAGCCTCGTCCTGCTACCCCTACTTCTATTCCGACGAAACTCACCGTTAATCTCGACTCTCCCTTACTCTTCTGTTCTCGCCTCTAAGGAGGTAAAAATGTTCACCTTATGAGTTTATTTACATTGTTGTTAAGTATAATTTGTTGCAAATTTGATTTTTGGTTGGCTCGACCTGATCTTTTAAAATGCTTGTGGTTCTAGTTGAATTTGATTTAGGGTTTCTAAGAAATGAGGGATTAGATTGAGGATCAGATCGATTCGATGGAAATTTTGTTTGGATATCTTCCGTTTCTTTGTGGTCCCCCCCTAGAAATGGAGTTTGAATGTGGATAGTTGCGAAGAAAATTACCGTGTTTTGTTTCTATGTGAGCAAAGCATTGTAGGTTGATATCCATTTGATTTATCTAAATGGTTGCGTGTATGTTATGACCATTGATTCACTTGAATAACCTGAGATTGACTCTGATGATGGTGCAGAATTGTGATGCTAGCTTTCCAATGGATCCAGCTTCCTGAACCATAATTGGTTTGTCTGTATATATTAGTGAATGGTGTTGAACTGAACTAGGGCATCGAATGTCATGTGTTTGCATGAGGTGATATTAAAAGGATTCTCATCTGATTATCTATTTGTTCATTTTACCTTGTTATTAGTATTTCCTCTCGTCTTTGACTTGGTTTGAGCGCATGTCACATCGTCAAAGGTGCATCTTATTTAAATTATGTTACTGGCTTCCTAAGTCAACTGAAATTGTCATGTTTGGTTACACTTACAATATGGACATGCAATTTCTACTGTATGTGGATGATCCTGAAATCAGGTTTTTGATTGATTAGTATTTGTTTAAATTTGGTGTCCCTGTATGTGGCCTTTACTTTACCCACGTCTGGTTGGACTTCAGAATAGTTCAAGGTCTGTAAGTGCAATTGGATACTGTAATTCAGTTCAAGTCCTAGTTTTGGCTGGCCAAAAGAAAACCCAACTTGGACTACGCACTTGATATGATAGTAATTGATTCCTTGATATCATATCCAGTGACAGTGGGAGGGAAGAAAGGAGACTATAATTCATTGACAATGATAACCAAACATCCTCCTTTGAAACCCCTTATTATGCCTTCTACTTCAATCTTTTATCCTTTGCATTTGAACTTCTGTTGTTTTTTAAAAACACATTATACATTCTAAGTGTGATTTTCTCAAGGAAAATTTATTCAATGGTTAACTTCTAGTTTTTCATCATGATTAATATAGTCTGGTACTCAAGTTTAATTATTTTCACCTGTGAAGTGAAATTCAATCCTTACACCTTTAAAGCTTTACTGATCGTTCATCTTTTTTATTTGCTTTCCATTTGTGTTGCAAGGTGGACATGGTTATTATTCCAGCAACAACAGGACAAATGGGTGTGTTGCCAGGGCATGTTGCAACAATAGCGGAGTTGAAACCTGGAGTCATGTCAGTTCATGAAGGAAATGATGTGACAAAGTACTTCATCAGCAGTGGTTTTGCTTTTGTACATGCAAACTCCTATGCCGATATCATTGCTATCGAGGCTGTGCCTATTGACCAGATCGACCCAGCTCAGGTCCAAAAAGGGCTGGCAGAGTTTACCCAAAGCTCAGCTCTGCCAACACTGATCTAGAGAAAGCTGAGGCGCAGATTGGAGTTGATGTGCACAGTGCTCTCAACTTTGCCATCACTGGTTAATAACACAGTAAGGTACGGAGATGGGTTATTTCTCTGTTGTTTGTCTTTTTTGATGTATTCCAGAGATGATGAATGTTTGAAAGATCCAACAAACCGGTAGAATTATCAATAAATTTTTTAAGGAAAGAACAAGAAGTCACTGGGCTTGTGATGTCCAAGTTTATTGCTGTGTCCGCAAAACCAACTTGTTGCACTTGAGGAGATGGGGGTTCCGTTTGATTGTAATCGGTCCAAATGTTATCGTTGGTTGGGGTATTTATTGACCCCTTTCTTTTTGTGCGGAGATTCTTCTGTTGGTAGATGAGGATGATGAAATTCTTATTTGAAATATGGAAGAGATGCGAAATAATAGAACGTGACCATTTTTTTTGCCTCTGCTTAGCTTGTTTCAATTTGCTGTAATGGTTGCGTGTAGTGCGGCCACAGTTCTGGTCAACATCAAATACCACCGGCAGTTAGCAAATACTATGTAAAACGAGTTTTAAATTGTAACTTGAAAAATTGCACAAGATCGTTGAGATGCTTCATTTCAGTGATTAGTTGTAGGAATTCCACCAATGACCTAACACCATTGTCCCATAATAAACGGCAGTTTGGTATAAATCCAATGCGCGACTTGTAATCAAGATGCATTCACAGGCAAAGAAAAGTTAATGAACGTTACATATACACAAATCTGGTCATGTATACAATCAACTGACATGCATGTGTCTAGAAAAGAAATATAGTAAATTACTCGGAACCCCCTCGAGGATTGGGCATAATACAGTTAACCCCCTTGTGTTATCATAATTATTGGTAACCGCCTTGAGGTTACAGTATCTTTGACCATGAGCCCCTGAACTATAATTCCATTATCAAAACGTTAACCACGTGCTGATCCATCAGCTTAATCACATTATTAATGACATGTTAGACAAAAAAACACTGCTTATCAGCATTCTTATTGTCTGAAAACGTCAACCCTAGCTCAAAAATGCATCTGAATTGGGATGAAGAAGAGTTAAACAATATTGATTAGGCAGTTTTGTTGTCCAGGTTGGCATTATTAATGTGATTAGCTGATGGGTCAGCATGTAGTTAATGTTTTGTAACAAAGTTATAGTTCGGGGGCTCATGGTCAGAGATACCGTAACCTCAAGGTGGTTACCAATAATTATGATAAACACAGGGGGTTAACCGTATTATGCCCATTTCTGAAGGGGGTTTCGAGTAATTTACTCAAAGAAATATTAATTGGCAAAGTCTAAATCAATTGTAAGCATTTCAATTTTTTTTCCATTGGCAGGTACTGTTAGGACTGTTATTAGTTTGTAGGGTGTTTAGTAATTGTTTAGTGGGGCTGTTAGTACTTAAGGAGTAGCTTAGGTTGTTATAATGATCCAATCATTAGTAGATAATTGAATTGGCCTCTTTGGAGGATTTTGGAGGCAGATGCACCTTGAATTGCATCATAGGTATCAGAGCTCTCTTTCTTTGGGCAGTGGGAGGTTTTCAGAGCATAGACAAATGGAAGACGAGGAGCCAACAAGTGAGATCTTGGAACGCATGGAGTGGTACCTTGAAAGAATGCTGGAAATAATCGGTCGTCGTTGTGATCATCCAGATCCATTGGCGGTGGGTCGATCGAAGCAGCCGGAGGCATGGATTGACGAATCACAAATCAAGATGTTGTCAAAGGATGGGATATCCAAAATGAAGTCACGTCAAGTAACAAAAGAGGAGTGTAAGGGACGAGAGCGAAAGCCGGGGAGAAGAATGATAGCGAAGAGTAGGAAGAGGGAATTGAATAGTACAATTGAAGACAAGACAATAATTCAAGCGACGAAGTTTGAGAAACTGAAAGAAGACTGAAGCAAAGGAAACTCTATCGTCTGAAGAGAATGAGGAGAAGGTGGGTTAAAGAAAAGAAGAGGAGGACGAAACACAACACACCGGCGAATCTTCTTTTCCCTTACTTGACCTTGGCGGCCCCGATATTCATGACGGTGACAAAGAAGAGGAGAGAATCGGAGGATTCTACTACCGTGCAGGTAGTGTCGTTTAGGAGAACTCCGGGAAAGGAGATTGATGGCGACGAAAAGTTGGAAGAGAAAGAAAGGAGAGAGGCGCATCAAATCTAGTAATCTGTCGTCCGCGCCTAAAGTCCGCAAATCAAACCAATCCCTAATTCTGGGAATCGCACGGAGATGAGCAATGAAATTGAAATAATTGGGCGTCGTTGTATTCATCCAGATCCGATGACGGTGGATAAATCAAAACAGACGAAGGAGCAAAATGCAGTGTTGATAGGAATTTTAGGAGTGGGCTACAAGAGGAAATCAAGAGGGGTTTGATTCTTTTGAGATTAACGATCTTTGTGGTCTTATTCGAGCGACAGAAGATATTGAAGAGCGCAATGAATTTGGGTGCACTAGAACTGAAAATTTTGGGGTAGTGGCGGAAAACCTTAATCTAGGGAGCGCGAGCAATCTTTCATGGGAGGTTGTTCTTGCGCCGAAGGAACCCACAAAGACGACTGGTACTGTCGATCGTCTGGTCCAAAATAAAGAAGCGATAACTTCTAATTTGTCGCCTCGGTCATCTGACTCGTCTGGCAGCACTTCTACTGTTGTGCGCCGATTGAGGAGGATTTTTGAAGAGGAGATGCATTCCAGTGCTGCTGTGAATACAGACGCGGCGAATCCCTTGACATGTGGTGCTTCGCTCATTAAAGAGAAAACAGAGTGGTCACCTGATTCTTCTCCTCGTATTGATCAGATTGTGGGTATCCGAATCCCTAATTTTTCATCATTGTTGTTGACAGATCAGTCTCTTCCACCTCCTGGTCATGAAGTAGCTTTCGTGTTACTTAGTACCGGCCACCAACATCGTTGCTATCTCAAGGAACCAGGGTGGTCGTCAGATTTTCCCTCGCACAGGGACTCCATTAATTCAACTTCTTCCACTGTCACTTGTTTAACTTCTTCGTTAACTGGAATTCTTGCACTTCGTCATCTTATGCTTGCCGAGAAAATAAGGAAACAGGAAAAGCTGCATCGGAAGAAAAGAAAGAGGAAGAAACGTTTGAAGGAAAAGTATAGGAAAATGAAATTGCCGATCAACTGTTTTGGCCGCTCTTGGTTGGCGCGTCCTGTAGTCTGTTTTGAGGGCATTGGTGATGAGTTGGGGCTAGTACTTCGTGCAATCAACAAGAAGGGCTGTTTGGCCACCACTGAAAACTTAAAAAGTTCTACCTCCTGATTTTTCCAGAAGCATGCTGGATCGTTCAATTGCCTCTAGTCAGCTGGTAAAGCAATCCGAAACATTAAAGAAGGAAATGATATGTTCGCTGGTCTTCTGTAGTTAGTAGTACTCCATATTACTCTCCACAGCAACAGTTGCCACTGCTTGAAGCTCTTACATCCAACTTCCTTTGGCAGATTTCTTCTTCTTTTTCCAACCTTGAGGACAAGGTTGTTTTTAGGGGGGAGTGATGTTAGGACTGTTATTATTTTGTAGGGTCTGTTTAGTAATTGTTTAGTGGGGCTGTTAGTACTTAAGGAGTAGCTTAGGTTGTAATAATGATCCAGTCATTAGTAGATAATTGAATTGGCCTCTTTGGAGGATTTTGGAGGCAGATGCACCTCGAATTGCATCAGGTACCAACCATAGAGATTTGACCTTTGTCGAGTAGGGATGACAATGGGTCCACGGGTACCCATTTCACCCGGTCATCCGACCCACTAAACCGGGTGAAAAACCCACATAAAACGGGTGAAAAAGGGTGACGGGTGGAACGGTTGCGGGTGCGGGTCGGGTGACGGGTGAACATTTTTCACCCTTTCCCGACCCGTTTTCCCGCATAGATTATATACATATATATATGTTAAATTGTTACTTATTATTCATTCTCCTTCACTCACAATTTTTGTAACGCTAACTAGTGAACAAGGAACATTCATGCTCTTGGTGACTGCGCCATTCTTTATTCTCACCACTCTCAGTAATTTTACAGCCCTAACATACTTGCTCTATGCAGGTTTTAATTCTCTTCACCGAAGGTAATTGCAACCCTAACTGGCAAACATGGAACAAAGATGCTATTTGCCTCTATTTTCTTTTTTCACTTTCGGTAATTTTGAAGCCCTAACTGAAAAACAAATAACTTACATGTCCTGCGAAGTTTTTCATTCTCTTCACTGAAGGTAATTTTGCAATCCTAACAGGTGAACATTGAGCATTTATACATGCTCTGTATCTCTATTTTCTCTCTTCACTCATGGTAATTTTGCAACCATAATTGGCGAACATGGAACATACATGCTCTGTGCAATATTTCATTCTTTTCTCTGAAGTAAATTTTGCACCCTAACCGGTGAACATATAACATACATGCTATGCGTCTCTATTTTATCTCTACTCACAGTAATTTGCAAACCTAACTGGCGAACAAGGCAAAAGGAAAACAAACGGGTTCAGCCGCTTCACCTGCGGGTGACGGGTGAAACAGGTGATGGACGATACATAACGGGTGACGGGTCGGGTACGGGTGGAGCGGGTGAAGTCAGGTGACGGGTGCGGGTGATGGTCCACCTGACCCAAACCCAACCCATTGCCATCCCTATTGCCGAGCCACATATTAGCCCATACCTATATCTACCCCATTAATTAACAACAATTAAACCACCCCTGCTCAGCTTGTATCCAATCATCCAACAAATGAAGCTTGTTGAGCATCACCATCAACCTAAGAGAGGGGTAGAAGATGAAAACATTATAGTGAATGATGAGGATATTAGTTTATGTAGTCCTTGCAATATTCTTTACCAAAATGTAATATCATTAGTACAAAAGAAAGGAATCATGTTATTATATTCTATTTATGGTATTTGTACATGCAGTTTGCCTTCTTCTCCTAGTATCATTACTAACTAGCAATTTTCTTTACCAAAGTTTTAATCGATGAATTAAAATCTCATTTGTTTTTTTGTAAATTAGATCAAAGCTCAATTATATTTGATAAAATATACCTTATTTGTATCAAGCTTCTTGCCAAATAATGATTATTTGTTAGGAACCAGATCACATAATGGTTTTTTTATAAGGAATACATAATGTTAACTTTGACCATGTTACCGCATTACCTGTACCAAGTTGAGCCCCATATTAGACTGGACTTAGCCCAAATAATGAGGTCCAAATCTTGGCTTCGAACTTTAATTACTTTTATGTTTTTCACAACGAATATATGTTTGTTCTTGCAACCGCGAGGATTCAACTTTGCTACAACCACCCGGCTTTTCCGTCTCATACGGTGTTCGTTCTTGCGCCCGCCCGTTGCCAGCTCGTCCACCAGCCAAGCAGAGAGTGCTGGACGTATAACGAAGACATGACATCTGCTACGCCGGCGGCGAATACTACTACAAACAGCAGTACAGAGGCTGTAATCGCTTCCGCGACCACCTCAATCTCCACCTCCGCAAATCCTCCTGCGATCTCTTTACAAACTCCGGCGAATGCTGCTGTGGCATCACCCACTGTTTCCCCAATTACCGCGGCGACCACCAACCTTCTCCTTTGCCAACGATAACACTGCAGCGCCCTGACCCGCCAAAGAACCTGCGGGGTCTCAACAAGCCCAAATGTATCAAGTGTGGCAACGTAGCTCGTTCTCGGTAGGTCATCTCCTTAATCCTTGCCTTCTTTGTTTTTCTTTTTCTTTTTTTTTTTTTTGTGGGGGGGGGGGGGGGGGGGGGGGGGGGGTTCTGCTTCAATATCTTTTCGCTTATTCACGCGACTGTAATTTTTCTGGCAAAATAAAAATGAACGGAGGCTCATCTGGATAGAAATTCAGCTTGAAGTCGTGTTGTCTCATCTATTCTTTCAATTCACAAACCCCAAAAAGTTCTACACGCGAGTAGTAGGTTAGTTGGTGTGAGTTTTCAGTTGTTAATTGTTCATCCTAGTGTAAGTAGAAGAAGGTTTAGTGACTTAGCTTTCATTTTAGAATGCTCATCCGCTTGCTAACCATGATCAGATTTCTCAATGTTAGCATCCAGGTTTTGTTTTGAAGAATTATTCAAATGGATCTGAGTTCTTTCTTTGCGAGATAGTATATTATAAAGGCTAACCTTATATTTCCTGCCTGTGCTTCGTTCACGGTTGTCAACATTGTCATTCTGTGTCCATTTTCAATGAAGCTGATAGCGCTGCATTAATAATAGATGGAGTTTATTAGGTGATGGGTTTGCTATAGCTCCAAGTTATTGTCCATTAGGAACATTTTTTAAAAATATTACCAACATAGTCTCTTCGGACGGTTGGAATGAAGTACAGAGAAGTGAGCCATAAACCAAGTTAGCTAGGGATAATGATACCGTCTCTATGTGAAATTTTGTATTACTTTGTAGTCTGTCAATCCTAAAAGAATTTTTGGATCAATGAGATCTAACTCCTATAAATATGGCCATGGAACTTGTTTTATTTATTAGAAGAGCTGGTATTTGTAGGCATTTTGTCCAAATTATTTCCAGTAGAAGGGGTCTTGACCTTAATCATTGAAGTGAACTTTTGACCCGGTCAAACTTTTTTACTCTCTCATCATTTACTTTCTACTTCTCACTGAATAAGCTATCAACTTTAGATATCGATGAGTTTACCACATAGGGTCTTGGTTGGTAACATCCCTTGCTTGAATGAAAGAATGCCACATTTGATCATTTATTGTATGGTCCAAGATAGAGATTTTTTCTTGAGATTGAATATGTTGTTTACTGCAGTCAAGAATCTGCAGTGGGCCATTCTGAATGTAACTTTGAGATGATAATTTCTTAGAATTAGTGTCCATTCGATGGTAGTAATGTGCATTTATCTTAATGTTAGACGAATCTTTTCTTCATTGCTGTTTAATTTTATGAATTAGGTGTCCGTTCCAGTCTTGCAAAAGCTGCTGCTCCAAAGCTCAAAATCCTTGCCACATTCATGGTATGCAGCAAACTCTACTGTTATAAATTGATTTCTCTAGGAGTTGAGGGTTGCACTTTGTAGATTCTACCATTGTTGCAGTAAGTGTATATTTCTAGAATACTTTTGATGTTAGAAGTTCTCTTTGAAGCTCCTTGCTGGCATACACTGACACTCTTTTTTAACTTATGCTGAATAAGGATACCGATTAAATGGTAATAGTTAGCAACTGCTGTATACCACAGCTTAAGATTTGTTGCTTCTGGTTTGCTGATTGATTGATGTCATGAATTTTCTTTCCTTTTCTATGTTAACTGTTTTTTCTATGTTGCAGTGTTGAAAGCAAATGCCACTCTGGCGGACAGATCTCCATCCTCAAACAACTCTACTCACTCTCAGCAACAAAGTGATGTGCAGGCTTCAGGGTAAGTTGTCTAGCTGATGTCTGTATTGCAAGCTGTCAGTGGTCAGGAATCCTTATTACAACTCGTGCAGTTTGTTCATGTCTATTCTCACAATTGCATTGCAACTGAGCTGATTTTAAATGTATCAAGACTCGGAAACTTATGATTTTATTGCCATATATGTGTGTTTCTCTTTCTCTTTGTGTGAATGATATTTTTTTGATGAACATTATTATGTTGCCCAATTTGATAATTGTGTATTTCACTAGTGCCTTAACTTGATAATATGGAAGCTTGTGTATGACTGCATACATTCTGGTTATGTTTACTACTGAGCAGACTTACCTTGATAATATTCACGATCAGCAATCCTTAGTGGTCAACATTCAAGGATCTTTGTGCATATAAATTGGGATTTTTGTTTTTTTTTTGAAAAAAAAAACTGTCATGGTTTTTTGTGTGCAACTATGATAAATTTTTATGGTCCAGCCAATTAACTTGCCTTATTTAAGAATTTTCATTGAACGTGTAACTCCTTTTTAACAATTGCATTTGGTTGTAGGCCTTCCAACAAAACAACTTCTGTTAGGCAGTTGTCTAATAATTTTGCTCAGTTTAACAATGTGAATGTTCCTCGCTCAAGGAGGCCGCTGACTAGAAAGGTATATCTTACTTACTGCCTTAATGGCGGCTAGTGCTACTGTTAGTCTGCCTGCTATTGTAGTTACATTTTCTGATGTAAGATACCATTGTAGGATGCTACGGTTATTAACCAATGGAGATTTTCTAAGCTGAAGGAGTACAGAGATAGCAACATTGAAATGGAAAATGAAGCCTTTGACAGATACATGCAGAACATCAGTTTATTAGAGGAAGTATTTGATGTGAACTCTGAAGAAAGATTGACTTCTAACAACACCACAACAAATTCGTTGTCCGGTATGAAGTTGAGAGTCAGATCTGATCCTGTCAAGATTGACAGCTTCAGGAAGAGAATCAGAGATCTAGTCAATCAAGGATTGAAAAAGCTTGATGAATATGACCTGAGAGGTGTCTCCAGTGACCCAACAACTGATGAAGATGCAAATAATCAGCAGACACTGAAGATGGCAAAAGTATGGAGAAATGCTAAGAGCTTGTCTTTAACCGATCTTAATGAGAAATTAAACAAAGCTCGAACGGAAGAGGATTTGAATCTGTGCTGGAAGATGATGTCCTCCCAAGTTCGCAGTCACGGGAAGGAGATGATTTCACTTGAGGCGGGAAGTCTAGAGAAGGAAAATTTGGAGGAGGAGACGGACACAATGGAGATAGATGAAAAATCTTCTTCTGTGATGGGAAAGGAGTTTGATTCTTCTCTTTTGAAGCTGGTAAGGAAAACTGAAATTGATCAGGAATCTCTGAAAAGCATGGATTCACACTTCTCTTCTCTTGAAGAGATCGAAGATCTATAGATAATAGATTTAAGGGGGTGGGAGTTATTTTAATGTCTGTCTCACTTTCAGAACCACTTGGTGTTGCTTGGGCTGGCATTGCTGATCCAGGAAAAACTTGCTCTTTAGGTTTTTAGTGTAAATTAGAGTATGAAAGATTTTGGTGTGTATATTTATCTGTAGGAAGGATAAACTTTGTATGAAATTCTTTATATTAAAAATATACCACTTACGCAACTAGTTTCTTTTCCTCGTTCCGTTGATCATTTGAAGTGTATTGTTAGTTGTATTGTCGATGTGTCTGATCGATGTATGTCGTAATTCAGTCGATTGGCAGTTTGTTGAAAACAGTAATAATTATTCGAGTGGCATTGATGATAGCTTGGAATACTAAGTTGGAAGCCAGAGATAAAACTTAAAAAGGGAAAAAACTTGGGGGCATTCCGAGAATCGAACTCGGGACCTCTCGCACCCAAAGCGAGAATCATACCACTAGACCAAATGCCCTTTTTGACATGTAATTGCATTTTAAAGTTTTATATGATAGAGAACAACAATGTAATTGCAGTTTAAACTTTTATGTGATAGAGAACAACAATATTGGTGACGTGCAGCAGCTGCCTGTTTTGAAACTCGTACAGCGTCTTTGTTTTGACTTCTATATCGAGAAAGGTACATAGCAATAGATATATCAGTTCTGTTGCATAAAAAAAGCAGCCCAAGTGACCAATCAACAAAGATAACAACGACAAATTTGGGATGTTTGTGTAGGGGAATAATCTTAGTTAAGGAAGCAGCTGTACATATTTAAACAAATTTGGACAAGTAAAAGAGCATTCAGTATTATAATTCCCCATAGACAACTCCTCCATGGCGGGGTATGGAAGAGTGACCTAGCAGATTCTGGTGGAGCTGGGGGAGAGTGGAGTCTCGCTTTCTGTTCTTATTAGTCGCATAGCAAAGAGGCTTTAGCAGTCATCCGTTGAAAGATTATTCCTGCACTCGAAGGACAGGAATGGTCATATATACACCAACGACAGAATTAACGTTGAAATAAAAAACTTATTTAATCAAATTTTGCGTCTGCCGGGAGTCGAACCCGGGTCTATTGCTTGGAAGGCAATTATCCTAACCGTTGACTACAGACGCTGAACCTGGTGATATTTAATTTAGATTTGAGATAATAAAATCAACTCTTCACCGCTAACAGGATAACACAAGAATGCATCATTTAATCTCAAAGATGAAATACCCAGACATGAGCTACTTCCAAATATAGGTGATTAACCCACCTCGGTATAAAAAGTTTGTAGTAGATAGTACCATAATGTCAACAGGATGAGTTTACATAATGCTAAAACGGTCGCGAGTGGCAGGTTATTCTCATTTCTCACGCCAGTGAAAATCAAACTACCATCGGCATTGACTGACAACGAACAGATATTCGCAAACAAGGCTCATGTTATCCTCTTCTTGGTCCATATTATATATATATGCACCTACCATATTATTCAGGCAATAGTTTTCTACAGAAAAGTCTTCACGTCCTCATAAGTGAATATATATTAGGATTCTGTTAGTGCATCAATGCTTAGCTTAAAGTTACCAATCTAGACAATGAAACTAGGGACCCCTCACACTCTTAGCAAGAATCATACCATCAGGCCAGTTAAATGCCACACATCACAGAACATATCTTGTTCTTCTCAAAAGGGTATTACACGTTTGGCAGCCCAGCTCTCATATGCAATTTTGCATCCCAGATTTCCTTTCAAACCGTCATTTTGAAAAGGTAAATGGAGTGTAAACAATCAGAACGGATAACATTTTTTGAAAATAATACAAGCTAGTACTTAAAATGATGTACAAATTGAATAGGATAGGAGGGAGTATCATTGAAGATCGTACATACATTTACACCTACAAGAGACTGGTAATAAGTTCTGAATTTATAGACCTAATAAGTTTTGGCAGTTCCTTCCTACATCTACTCAGGAAGAAAAACATGACCAGCAGGATTTGAACCTGCTTGCCAGCACGTCCGCTTTAATAATTCCAATTAGACATTCTGTTGTATCATTGAAACATGTTGACCAAATGCCCTCCTCTCAAGAAAAACCTATCAACAGGTTAAATGGTGTGGTAGTTCTAGTATGCAATTTTGCAGCCCATATTTCAAAGTTCAACCATTTTATTTTTCTTGCATTGAATCATAACCGATGACTCCAAATTCAGGCACACACAATTAGTTAAACAAACTTGGAGCCTTCTGATGAAATTGTTCCTCACATTCTGACAGTCAGAATCATGACGTGTAGTTCTCAAACACTGATAACAAAACGCTAACAAAAGACACTAATATCGCAGCAGATTTAGTCCACCAAAAGTGCTGGCTTTATACATGAATCAAAGTCTGTTATCTTCAGTTATAAAATAATGAACAGACGTTTATCCTAGGTATCAGTACAACTTAGTGTGGCATTCCAAGAACTGAACTCAAAAACCTATCGCACGGCGCGGATACTACGACGGACACAATTTTTCCGTCTCTGATGGATCCCCATGAATACTGCCAGATATTTACTTGTACAGTAAAATTTAGGTAATTTTCTTTTTTCAAGATATACGTATAACCGTATTGAATCATCGGCCAACATGCTTTTTTATATTATAATATTTTTATCTTTTTCTTTAACAATGCTTTAATAATATAATCATTATAGATAAGTCACTAATTTCATATTTTTTTATATGACTTTATAGTTATATACATATGATTTTTAAATAACGTTTTCTTTATCTAATAATTTTGTCATTTGTGCATAAGTACAAAGAAAATTTTGATTAATTTACAGCAATTCACATATAAATGCCTTGATCAGTTGAATAAAATTTTAAAATAGTTAAATTAATATAAAAAACTAAGTTAAATCATTATAAATCTTTGTAGCTTAATTATTTCATTACATATATGAAAAAATTAGTATACACAATGGATCTTATATATATCACGATTGAAAAATTTCCGTCAGTGACGGATAACATCTTAGCCATTGTTTTATAATAAAACTATGTACGGCTGACAGGAGATATGTGATAGATCATTATTCATCTATTGGTGTTTGAGCATGTGGTATTTTTTACATGATTATAATATTACTTATTTAATTGATAAATTTTTTGACGAACATATATCACGATTGAAATTTTTTGAAAAAGTTAAATTAATGCAAAAACACCAAGTTAAATATTTTACTTTTTTAAAGAAAAAACTGAATGATATTGCTATTGTATTATGGTTTTCTAATCTTATAATATTGTTGTTGAAATATATATATAAAAACTGGAGTATAGAAATTCAAATTACACCAATCAATTGATTAAAATTGAGAAAATTACTAATACAAAACAAATACCAAGCTAATATTTATATTATTTTTTAAATTTAAAAAATTGATGTATAATATTTTAAAAAAATATTGCGTTAATTTTTTAACCTTCATGTTATAAGTTATCGTGTAGTGCATATATAAAAATCAAATGTTAATAAATACGTAAAGTCGACTCCAACAATTCAGTTTATTATATAATGTTGAAAATGTTATGTATAATCATGGCGTGAAAACGTTTATATATAATGGAATCATAGAAACGTGAAAACGTTTATATAAAATATGGAAACGTTTATAAAAAATGTGGAAACGTTTATATAAACTCGTGGATACGTTTATGCATAACGGTGGAAACGTTATAACTTGATTGTGGCGTGGAAAGTTGTGGTAGAAACGTTATATTTAATTGTGGCATGGAATATATAATGGGTAAACGTATATATGTAATCATGGCGTGTAAACATTTATATATAAATCGTGGAATCGTATGTGGCATGGAAAAAATCATATATAATTATTGAAATTTTTATAAGTAATCATACCATGGAAACGTTATATATAATCATGGAATCGTAGAAACGGGGAAACGTTTAAATAAAAACGTGGAAACGTATATATAACAACGTGGAATATTTAAATAAAAAAGTGGAAACGTTTAAATAAAAAGTGGAAACATTATCCGAACTCGGACTCCTTTATGTTTAACGGTGGAAACATTATATACTTGTGCCATGGAACATCATATATAATTAATTTTTTTTATATATATCATGTAGTGGAAATGTTTATATGTACTCGTGGCGTGGAAACATTATAGATAATCAAGAATTGTAGAAACGTGGAAACGTTTAAATGAACATTGGAAACATTATTTGAATTTGTGGACACCTTTATGTAAACGTTGGAAACGTTATTTATCATTATGGTGTGGAAATCTGTTGAGTTAGTGACAAAAATATAAAGTGTAGAACTAATGCCAAAAAGATACCCTACCCCCCAAACACCCAAAAAACTACCCTAAGATAGCTAAAAACGTCGAAAGCATTTTTAGGGTTTGTAGTACAGGGTTTAGGGTCTAACGACTTAAACCCTAAACCACAAATATAAAAAACTGTCGAGTCAGTTGAGACAATATAAAGTGTATGTGAGACTAATTTTATTAGAATAATTATGGCTATTTAGTACATAGATTTACAAGTATTTAAATGGTTTATGGTTTTTAGTTTTTTCATGGTTTGAATCTCTTCATTATTTTACTTAAGTTTTATGGTTTTTTTTCATTTATTATTTTTCTAGTATAATTTTAATAAAATTGTTAAATTTTAAGGTGCAAGGTTCAACTTAAACTATATACTTTTTAGAGTTTCCTCATATTTGAATTAAGATTATATTATAATTTTAATTAATTTGAGATTTTTAGGGTTTTAGCCAACACTTCATATTTAATTTAGTGATTTAAAGTTTTACAATTAATAAACATATATTTCTTAATTACTAATCATACTTTTTATATTTATACTTATTATTATCCTCTAATATAAATATACTCACTAATACCCCTACTTTTTTTTTTGCCTGTATTCCAGAGATCACACTATTAAAAACTATTCTTAGTCAATAACAAAAATGATACACGCCAGTATGTTATAATTTAATGATTCAAATTAAATTTAGAAAAACAATAAAAAAAGAAGGCATCATTTCCATCACCAAAGCCTCCTCGTCCTTTTTAATCTCAGTCACCCATTTCTTTTTATATTTTTAGTTTCAAAATCAATGGCTCACACTCTATCCGTCAAATTGACGAGATTTCGTATCCGTCACAAAATCCCCACGAAATCCATCAGGGATGGAAAAGAGATATCAGTCGTTAGCAGATCATTTCATAATAAAACATGACAAACAAGTCAAAGGTCAAAGTATTCTTCAATTGCATTAATAGAGTTACTAGGTTCACTACAAGAAAACAGCAGTATCACAGACGAAATATTCCGTAGGTAATAGTTATATTCCGTATGTAATGACAATCACAGACGGAAAATTCCGTAGGAACTTCCGTCTGTAATAAGCGGTCGGTGATAATATTCCGTCTGTGAAAACACAATCGTCGGTGATATATTTACTTTTACCGACGGAATTTTCCGTCTCAGAAAAACGCTTTCACCTACGGAATATTCCGTCTCAGAAAACTGTTATCACCTACGGAATTTCCGTCTCAGAAAATGATTATCACCTACCGAATATTCCGTCTCAGAAAATGATTATCACCTACGGAAAATTCCGTCTCAGGTAATGTTATCACCAACAGAATAGTCTGTCTCTGATATGTTATCACATACCAAATGTGGTTTCAGATATATTACCTACGGAATGTTTCACCTCAGATATGTTATTACCTACGAAAATCTTTCATCTTCATAAGTTATCACCTACGAAATGTTGTACCCAATAATTCACAAACAAAACAACATAATTTGAAATAATTCATAGCTGAAACACATGTGACATGAAAAGGACAGATTCACCCTCATATTTATCTCTGCTTAGTGTTACTAGGCCTCATCGATCTGATCAGTTATATCCATTCGCCATAATATTTATCCCTTCGAATCAAAGGGAGTTGGAAAATCATGACAATAGTGAGAACCAAGGAGGTGCGGACTCACCGAGAACAAGAAGACTTTCGCTGTGGGAGAACCGAGAGAGAGCCGAAGTCCCAGCGGTACTTGTTGAAAATCGATTCGCGAACAGAGAATTAACCAGCGTGTGAATTCTTTGTGATTTTGCCAAGGTCGTTGATTGAAGACAAACAGCAGCACGAACTCGCACCACACAGCGACGTCGAGGGAGTTTTTTTAGGGTTGAACCGTCCGCAGTTACATTAGGACTGCGATTTTACTTGACGGGTTGGGAGAAAAAATTAAGTTGATAGTGTTAAAGTATTTCCTACGGATTGATAGACTTTCACCTACGAAAATTCTGTCTTTAAAAAATATATCTACTAGTAATCTTTTTCCCACAAAATTTAGAATGCCCGCGTGTAAATTGAGCAATCTTACTTACGGAAAATATTTCCGTCAGTAATGAGTTCATTTTCCGTCTGGGAATAGTCAGATTACTCTAATAACCTCGTCCGTTGGTAATTTACAAAAATTCCATAGGTAAAGACGCTTTTTACCTACGGATAATTACGTAGGTAATTTTCAGTCTGTGATACTACAGTTTTTTTTAGTATTGTGATCGGAAAATAAACGTTTGTATAAAAAGTATTGTTTAATGTATATTTCTAATTGTAACAGCACCCAACTGTTTTCCAAAAAAAAAATTGTAGACAGATTAAAGTGCTTCACGCGGGCAAAAATAGAAAACGTATACTAATGGTCCACTTGGATCTTGATCTGACGTGGCGATGGAGTCCGTCAGGGACGAAATTTGTTGTCCGTCACCAAATCCTCCCGCCTATCGCACCCGCGCAGCGAGTGAGAATCATACCACTAGACCCAATGCCCATTCCAGTCAACAGACTGAAACGTTGTCAGCTCTTATAAGCAACTTTGCATACCAGATTTCAAAGAAGAACATAAACATGTGTCAAACTCCAGAAATTAATTTGCAAAACGAAATCAAGAAATCACACATCTGACTCTGAAAATCAACAGCTTTACCATATCCCCAAAAGCAAGCGCACACCATGTGTGCTAGACTGGGTGCTTCTGACAGTAAGGATTAATAATCACATACCCTAAGCACTGATAAAAAGGGTAAACCCGGATTAATAGAGTTACTAGGTTGTGATCGGAAAAATAACGTTTGTATAAAAGTATTGTTACGTATATTCTAATTGTAACAGACCCACTTGTTTCCAAAAAAAAAAAATTGTAAGACAGATTAAAGTGCTTCACGCGGAGCAAAAATAGAAACGTTACTACTGGTCCACTTGGATCTTGATCTGACGGTGGCGATGGAGTCCGTCAGGGACGGATATTGTGTCTGTCACCAACCTCCCGCCTATCGCACCGCAGCAGCGAGTGAGAATCATACCACTAGAAACAATGCCCATTCCACAGTAACAGACTGAAACGTTGTCAGCTATATAAGCAACTTTGCATACCAGATTCAAAGAAGAACATTAACATGTGTCAAACTCCAAGAAATTTACTTTGCAAAACGAAATCAAGAATATCACACATTCTGACTTCTGAAAATCAACAGCATGACCCAATATCCCAAAAGCAAGCGCACACCATGTGTGCTAGACTGGTGCTTTCTGACATAAAGATTAAAATCACTACCCTAAGCACTGATAAAAAAGCGTGAACCCGGATTATAGAGTTACTAGGTGTGATCGGAAAAATAACGTTTGTATAAAAGTATTGTTTACTGTATATTCTAATTGTAACAGCACCCAACTTGTT
Source organism: Limonium bicolor (assembly GCA_023374045.1). NCBI lineage: Eukaryota > Viridiplantae > Streptophyta > Magnoliopsida > Caryophyllales > Plumbaginaceae > Limonium > Limonium bicolor. The sequence goes on from CM041776.1 coordinate 263,293,305, forward strand.
TTCCAAAAAAATAATAATTGTAAGACAGATTAAAGTGCTTCACGCGGACAAAAATAGAAAACGTATACTACTGGTCCACTTGGATCTTGATCTGACGGTGGCGATGGAGTCCGTCAGGGACGAAATATTGTTGTCCGTCACAAATCCTCCCGCCTATCGCACCGCAGCAGCGAGTGAGAATCATACCACTAGACCCAATGCCCATCCACAGTCAACAGACTGAAACGTTTGTCAGCTCTTATAAGCAACTTTGCATACCAGATTTCAAAGAAGAACATTAACATGTGTCAAACTCCAAGAATTTACTTGCAAAACGAAATCAAGAATATCACACATTCTGACTTCTGAAAATCAACAGCATGACCAATATCCCCAAAAGCAAGCGCACACCATGTGTGCTAGACTGGGTGCTTTCTGACAGTAAAGATTAATAATCACATTACCCTAAGCACTGATAAAAAGGGTGAACCCGGATTCATTCTGCTGGGTTTCTTATATTCAAAGTCTCTACCTTTCGTGCGTTTAAAAAAAAAAAGAATTATCTGTCTAGAAGTCAATACACAAAATAGGTCAAGTAAAAATTGAGGGGCATTCCGAGAATTGAACTCGGGACCTCTCGCACCCTAAGCGAGAATCATACCACTAGACCAAATGCCCTGTTGACATTAATAGTTTGACTACTATTATTAATCTTAAGTTGGAAACAGCTTCCAAGAGAACAAAGTAGCAAAAAATCCGACCTACCGGATTCGAACCAGTGACCTAAGGATTAATCTGCTGTTACAAACTACAGTCCTCCGCTCTACCAACTGAGCTAAGGTCGGTTAGTTGTGATATGCTCGCTAGTGGCTTGGTTTCAGTACTTTGGAGAAATATTCATAGTTACAAATTTAGATGTAGCGGCACTCTGTTTGTTGGCTACATCATTGACTTGCGTTTCATACATGACCCACTTTTTTTCACTGTTTTATTTGGACAATTACTTCAGACACATAATATAACAACTAACATTAAACAGACCTGTAATATTATGACTGTGAGCCAATGATTGGCTGTTGATTCCGCATGTAAAGAAGTCGTGGAGCCTTGAAGGTAACGAATCATTGGCTCACAGTCATAATATTACAGGTCTGTTAATGTTAGTTGTTATATTATGTGTCTGAACTAATTGTCCAAATAAAACAGTGAAAAAAAGTGGGTCATGTATGAAACGCAAGTCAATGATGTAGACAGACCCATTGGTGACGGGCTTGGTAGTGGTTCTAAGTAAGGGTGGTTAGAAATAGCCGTAAGTAGTTGCTCAAATTAAATTCATTATCATCATATTTTTTTCGAAGGGGTAACAAACGCCCAAAGCTAAACTCAGTTACAACACCATGGAGGGATGAGCTCAAGTGGCTCTTACATATGAGTAGAGCTGATCAGACGGGCCGGGTTCGGGTCGAGCCAACATTAAATTGAACGGGTTTATATATTTGTCCAAATCTAGTTTTAATTTTTTCGAGCTGGACCGGGTTAGATCCGGATTTATTTTATCATTGCTCGGTCCGTCGGTCCGATTTTTTAATTTTTTTAACAATATTATTAATTTTTTTGAAAAAATATATAGATTATGTATAATATTAATATATATTAATTATAATATGTATATATGTTGTATGTAATATTAATAGATATTATATATAATTTAAATAAATAGTAAAATGTATTATATAATGTTAAATTAATATATACTCCCTTTTGTTATCAATACATGATTTTCTAGCTATAGGCACAAGAATTAAATATGAAAAAGTTAGACTATTTTGTCCTTAATTTTTGCATTGGGAATGAAATAATTTGAAATGTAGAGTTGTGAAATAAAAGATGAAGAATAGAATTGAAAAATAGATGACAAAAAAGACTAGAATACGTTATATTTTGAAAATAATGAAAGGCCCAAAAAATCATAAATTGAGAACAAGAGGGAGTATAATATTATATTTATAAAACTATATAAGATAATAAACCGGGCCAGGTTTAGTTGCGGGCCTAAAATTTTGCTGAAACCCGGCCCAATTTTCATTCGGGCCTGATTTGTTATCCAAGCCTGCCTGGATTTTTTTCGGACGGCTTTATTTTCAGGTCGGGCCGGATTGGGCCGCCGGGCCGGGTCAATGTTGATCAACTCTACATAAGAGATATCTGCTGTTTAGAGTGGCGGAGCTAGGTTGTTAGTTGGGTGGGCTTGGCCCCCAATTAAAAAAAATCAAAAAAACAATAGGACATATAAGAGCATCCACACCAACAAAGTGGAATCCACCCATTATTATATTACTATTCTATTTATCTCTCTCACAACTCTCTCTCTTCTGACATAAAGTGAGTTCCTTAACTAAGGAACTCACACCCATGTCTCTCTCATCCTAAGCAATTATCTTTCTTTTTAATATAGGAGAGTGGAATCCACACTGCTGTGGAAACCCTAATAAACTAACTTCATTATGAGGCCCTTTTAATGTTTTAATAGTGGCCCCCAAATACTAGGGGGCGTTTGGTTCATAGGGGAAACGGAAAGGAATCAGGAAAGGGAATGGAGAGGAATGGAAAAGAATTCCCTTGATTTTCCCAGTTGTTGTTGAGCGGGGAAATGAAAAAATAGCCGGTCAACGGCGCCGGTCAATGGTTAACGGGCCGGCGCTGGTCAATGGCCATTAATTACTGGTCATATCACTGGTCACGGTCAATGGTCATTAGTCATCGGTTAATGGTCATATGTTGTCGGTCAAAGTGTACTGGGGAAAGAATCCCATTCCCTAGTAGGGGGTGGGGAATCGGGAAAAAAGGGTTTGGGGTAATCCCATTCCCTTTCCCTTTCCTAAAACAGGAAAAAATGGCAAAACAAACAACAGGAAAGGGAATCATTCCGATTCCCTTTCCTGATACCCCAAACAAACGCCCCCTAAAATCCAGCTCCGCGTTTGGCTAGGGGGCGTTCGATAGTCGCAGTGAAACGCAGCAAATGCTGCGTTCACTTAAATCTCACTGTGGTTAATGTATTGAGACTTGACAAGTGGACCATGGTACATATTTTACCCAATCAATAAGTGACACCTATATCATACTTTTAGTAAAAAGTAGATTAATCCTGCTCGGCCCAGAAATCGTTCTCAACGAACGGAACCTATATCACTTATTACAAACTTCATTACTGTTTTTTTTTTTAAAAAAAAACTCCATTACCGACTTTGATGAATTATCTATGACATATAGACCTTTTATTAAATGGAAAGCTAGACTAGCTAGATGATCGGGAGCAGGACTGTTTCAATCAATTAAGGGGTCCTGTACCAGTTTTAAATACATGATCATATAAAAATATTAAATTATATATAAATTATAAAAAATAATTATATATTAATTTAAGTGATAATCAAATACTTGATATTTGTTAATTTATCAATTATTTTTAAATTTGTACATATTTTTTCAATAAAAAATCTTTGTTGAAGTTTTAAGATTTGTTTTTTTATTAATTAGTTTATTATTTTATATTTATATACCGATACCGTAATAAAGTTCACTAATAAATTATCATAATTTTTTATAATTTCTTTACTTATAATTTTTTTATATCCATTAATAACTAATTTACTCTAGCTAAACAATAACATAACCCTTAAATATAGGGCCCCAATAAGTGGGGGCCTGTGCGAAAACTCCACTTGTACGCCCTCAAAGACGGCCCTGATCGGGAGTCTAGTTTATTGTCCTAAAGAAGTGCATGACTTGACAGCTCCACTCATTTCTCATCCATCTTTGGCATTGAAGAACCAGGATCCTCATTGGGTGAACTCACGCTTCACTCGAACTTAGAAGACTGAACGCATTCACCGAGTCTGTTCCAATATCCACGCTTCTGAAACCCCAGGACCAATGAAGTTTAAGGCCTTGCAAAAGACCCTAAAGCTCAGCCTCTAAGTCCTAAGCACCGGTTCACAATATGATTCAATCATAATCCCTTAGCTCCACACCTTCTTGTCACCTTCAAACCAAACATCACAACATTTACTTTTTTGAACGTGGAAGAAAAATTCCATAAAACCCTACGATTTTCCATTATTGGTCATACTTCTATAGAAACCTCATATTTTTTTTAAGAACATTGTGACCATTATAGAAACCTCATATTAGTTGCACTTAAAGATGTGAGGGCAATATGGGCAATCATTGCACACAAGTAGAAGGTATTACAGTATCCACATTGGAGTTAATTCTACTTTTAATAATTAAAAATAAAATAAAAATATGAGTGGAGTAAAGAGGGTGTGAAATCTGGTTGCTATTTGCAGTACAAAATTACTAATCATCGCAGTACAATTTTTTTTAAAATCATATTAACATTGTAAACATGTTATAACATAATGTTGTAACTTTTGTTTTTTGAAAAAATCGTTTCATCAGCGTAAACCGTAAAAAAGATGAAAAGCGGTAATAAAAGACGTTAAGCCCAATCTTATTGCGTTTGAACGTTATAATTGTGATTCCACACTATTTAACGACATTTTACATTACGTTTGATTAAATTATAAAACACTGTTGTACATTCAGTATAGAAAATGTCGTACTGGAATCGTAGTTGAAAACACCAGTTTCGGGCGAAAAACTCTCTCGCTATATATAGTGGAATCAAGTTTAAAAATTCATTTCTCACATTCCCTCAATCTCTCTTCTTTTTCTCTCCCTCCCACTCTCCCCTCTACCGCCCTATCCCTTGTTGGAGCAGCCGCCGACCACCAGCCGGACCCCGCAGCACCATCGCCGGAAAAAATTCCAGTGATTTTTTTGAATTTTTTTCCAAGTTATACATTTGGGTGTCCTGAGTATGAATCTGTTGGTAGTTTTTCAAATTAAACTCCAGTTAGCTAGATATACACTGCAAAATTGAAAAAAAAAATGAAAAAACTTGAAAAACTTGCCTGAGCTAAATCACCCCTCCGAGCGTCATGGTCTGGGCTAAATCACCCCTCTGGCCGTCACTAACTAGGCTGATTCGCCCTTCGTGTGTCACAAAGTTGAACGTCTCGCCCCGCCCGTTGTCACGCACTCGCATGTCTCGCCCCGACAGTCGTCACGAAGTCGCGCTCGAAGCCGGATCGCCCCGCGTGTCACCCCGACAAACGACACGAGTGTGTGTGGCTCGCCCCGCCCATTGTCATGCCTCACCAACGTTCGCTCCGCCCATCATCACGACCCGATCAATCTCGCCCCGCCATTTAACACTTTTGTGGCCTTTTTTATTGATTTTTATATTAAGTAATGTATTTTGCTATTGTATATAACATATATAATAAGCATAGTAAGTGTTCTTGAAACAAAAATGGTTAATAACTGTTGCTATAAAACAACCTCGTATTTTATCTTTGCTACCCTATATTAATAAAGAAACACAATTTTAAATAGCCAAGTCAAAACACTAAAACTACGGGTTTTAGAGGTTGTATTGTATCGGACTAGTTTGTATTCTATTGTATTGTTCCTTATTTATATTGTTGTTTAAGTGTTTACTTTGATTCGTTTATGTTGTTAATTGTCGCTTGGTTTTTATGTTGTTTAAATGTTCACTTTGATTTGCTTTTTTTTGTTTTACTTTTATAGATGATCTTTAATTGTGTTTGTTCAACTTGTGTAGTGATGGATAAGTTGAAGAAAGCTATGAAGCATGTGTACGACAAAAAAAAAAAGATCGGAATGTGGAGCAGCCAATGACGGCTTCGTACCGTCGTGCTCGTGGTGCCAGATAAGCCAGACCTAGTAATGTTGATCCTCCACGGCACTCGTCTTTCCACCCATAACATATATAGTCATACTGACCCTCCGCACCACTCATCTTTCCACCCACAGCAGCCTGTCATGGCCCCATCCCCTGCCTAGTCATTGGATGATTTTGATGCCTACGCACAATACCACAGTGAACATGCCAGTGGCTTCATCATCTGGTGGTCGTTGGTCTTCTACGGATCGGGCCGAGCTCCATAGCTCCAGCTTTGTTATACAGGGTGAGGGTAGCCACCACCTGGAGCATGTGGAGGCACAGACTTCTGCTGGGGGTAGCTATCATGACCCCCGTACCCCTTCGGACACTCTAGTGGTTGACATGGATATTGATCCTTGGGACGTCGTTGGTGAAGACGTTGTTGGTAGAGACACCGGTCATCATCCTGATAAGGACGAGGACGAGGATAAGGACGACCTTGATCATGAGAGTGCGACTGATGAGGATCGGCCCGTTGTTCCCACTCACTGGAGGCTTAAAGATGTCTGTACCTAGTGGTTCGCTACTGACTAGTGTTATCATTAGTTTCGGGGGCCATGTCGTTGTTGACCTTTGCTCAATGACTAAGTAGGTTTACTCTCTTATCTTTCACTTTATCAAGTATATTTAATTACTTTGTGTGTGTGTGTAAACGTCGTGGTAATTAACTAGGACCGGGGTGTTTTGGGATTTAATGCCCGAAATAGTTTGATTACGAACTGGCAGTTCAACGAGATCTCTATTCCTTGCAAAAGGGCAAGGAATATGCTTACGTATTCAGGTCTGCATCATCTGCTAGAGATCACATGGCCTTTCAATAACATGTCATTGATCTCTGCCTTTGTGGAGAGGTGGCAGCCGGACACCAACTCTTTCCACATGCCCTTTGGAGAGATGACGATCACACTGCATGATGTGTGGCAAATACTGAGGATCCCCATCGTTGGTCATCCGGTTCTGGGGGACCCGTCAAACACTAAGCTTAAGGAGATGATGGCTGAGTATTTAGGGTTCGACAAGGGCGTTCAGGCGATGACGGATTACATGTGGTATACTGGTGTTGTTCAGCTATGTCCACTGATTCAGTGGTGTTTGACCGAGGAGAAGCTGCCTATGAAGCAGGCGTGTGGTTGGCTCTACTATGCGATCGGTACCACCATCTTTGCTGGGAAGGGGCATGGACACATAAGTCCTCTGCCATTCTCGTTAGTCACTCCCATGAGCCGACATGTGAAGCTACGGAAGTACGCATGGGGAGCAGGTACTCTTGCATGGTTGTATCGTTAGCTTGGGATAGCATCTCGTGCTAATTTTGCTTGGATTACTGGTTGTTTGACCCTTCTCAAGGCAAGTGTTTTTAATGTACAACAATGACTAATAAATTTTCATTAATTCACATTAATAGTTGGCATAATTTATTTTTTTAATTTTCGTAGTGCTGGATATATGCATACTTTCCCACTCTTAGACCAGCAGTTAGTGCTGATTGGCGTGATGGGGATGATAGACCGTGGGCTATGAGATGGGTCAGGTCCACCTCCCAGTAGAAAGATAAAGAGTCGCCGGAGAACTACCGCAAGCATCTTGATGCTCTGACAGCAATAAATATAAGTGGTACAACAATTGCAACTTATATTATTTACATTATTGTTTCTTATTGATGCTTACATTTCCTAGTGATGCAATGTAGATTGATTGGGTGCCCTACGGTCGAGAGAAGGTGAATGAGAACAAGGGCCGCACTTGGTACAGGGGTACCTTGCAGTACATGAGGGTGCATGAGCCATATATGCCAGAGCGTTGTCTTCGCCAATTCGGGTACGTTCAATGTATCCCACCTGCCCCTATTAGACCAAACATCCGATCCGAAGCAAAAGGGAGAAAAGGATCCTATAAATGTGCGTACCTCGCTATGTATATTGCGTGGGACACCACACGTGAGGGTGCTGCTACTCTGGGGTATACTATGACAAGGGCGGTGAAGCATGCATGTGACGAACAATTATTTGGATTGGTACGTTAAACAAAAAACCATCCAAATATTCTGAATCCTGACATGTACAAAAAAACACCTCGTTCATCGGCGGATCCCACCCTAGTAAGTTGCCCTTATTAAATAATTTTAGTTGATGTTATTGTTTTGTGAATATTAGGCTAACTTAATACATGTATTATGTTGCAGCTCATGAGTGAGGCAACTGAGATTGATAGGCCTTACTTTCCCGAGAAACCGTAGCTGGGACTGGCGTTACTACCGCGGAGGAGGTGCCGGAGCAGCAACAGAGGACAACAGAATAGGGGATAGATGAGGTCTTCAGCAACTTATCTATATGGGATTCATACTATCACCAGTACGGCGCGCCGTAGTTTAGGGTTTTATGTTATTGTTGTTTTAAGGTACAATTTGGATGTTTTGTATGATTCTACAGTTTGGATGGTTTGTTGACCAAGTTTTTTTAATGTTATTCGCAGTTATGTAATATGTAACTTATTAGTTGTTTGAGAATGTCAATTATATTTTTTCTCTAAAGAAGATATCTCTACATCACATTCCAAAGTGTGTCTTCCTTCATTGTAAGAGTTGTAAAAATAGGTTTAAAAACGGTATTAATGTTAGTAAAAGTAACTGGGTTAAAAAAACACTAACTTTCCTTAAATTATTGTTTCTAACAACATCAATTACGCAATAACCAGTAACTTACACATTTCCTGACCTTTGTCTCTCTATTCACTGTCATTTTATATTACGTAGCATCTCGTAAGTTGTTCTTGTTGTTAGAAATCATCATCACCGGGCTCAATTGGATCGTAAATAACAAGTAATGGAAATGTTCCATGAAATCATTGTACTCCATATAATTTTCCATCATCCGTAAAACTCACGCATCAATTCGTACATGCACAAAAGTCCACTCATAGTCACCCTCTAGCCTCAAATACACCATTGTTGCTATGTTTATTCTGCCGAGGAGGGACCATAGAGCACGAACTACTCGTCGATGTAAATCTCAGAGAATACTAGGATATGGCATACTTATTTCTATGCGGCTATGCCCCATCCTTCGCTTCAATTGCGCACCATGACGGCCGAAAGTAGCTACATAGTTAACGTGTAAACTGAAAGGAAACTCCATTCAATTTTGAGAGCAAAGTGTGGCGTAAGATATGAAGAAGTCACGCAGGGAGTAATTAGAAAGATTTTGAGAGCCATAGGTAAGGGATGAGTAGGTTGGGAGACCCATACCCCTTTTATAATACAAGGGTAAGGTAACGGTCACTGACATGCCCAGCGGCTAGTTCAATGGCTAGTGCGAAAAATGGTTTAAACGGTAATATGGTATAGGCTATGACTGTATCTAGTACAAAAGTTACCATTTTAACCTTACACAATTACTTTTACTGACATTACAAGGACGTACCAGGTCATTGTTCCCGTACAATAGGACTGCATCCGGTACAAAGTGAATGAAAAGTTACCGTTGGTAATTTTACCAGCTTGAGGTACACGTACCAGGTCACTATCTTATACAATAGGACTGCATCCGGTATAAAGTGAATTACAAGTTATCGTTGGTAATTACTTTACCAGCATGAGGTACACGTACCAGGTCACTGTTCTCATACAATAGGACTACATCCGGTAAAAAGTGAATCAAAAGTTACCGTTGGTAATTAATTTTACCAGCTTGAGGTACACGTACCAGATCACTGTTCCCGTACAATAGGACTGCATCCGGTACAAAGTGAATTAAAAGTTACCGGTGGTAATTACTTTTACCAGTATGAGGTACACGTACCAGGTCACTGTTCCCGTACAATAGGACTGCCTCCGGTACAAAGTGAATGAAAAGTTACCGTTGGTAATTTTTACCAGCTTGAGGTACACGTAGCAGGTCACTGTTCTTATACAATAGGACTGCATCCGGTACAAAGTGAATTAAAAGTTATCGTTGGTAATTACTTTACCAGCATGAGGTACACATACCAGGTCATTGTTCCCGTACAATAGGACTGCATCCAGTACATGAGGTACATGTACCATGTTACCATTTTTTTTAACTTGTAACCTTGTGATTAACTCATGGCCAACCTCTATATAAGGGTGCCTCCTCCATTTCTTCTTTACACACTCACTCTCCATATTCTCCAATCTCTTACACCATCTTCAGACTCTCTCCCAAAAAATATTTCGTAGACAACACCAAGTAGCTAGACATGAGTCATTCTTCAGATTCTGATCATGACTATGTTCTAGTATCAAGCGGAGTAAAGTATTTGTATTTTCTATTTTTGTAAATCATTGTCACACTAATATTGTATATTTTAACATTCGTCTAACATTCTCTCAACCCTTATTGCAGGAAAGTGAAGAAACAACTGACTCAAGATGGGATAATTTTGATAAAAGGAGTTCAAGATCAACATGTAGAGATGGATGACTACGTCCAATAGATCTATAATCGACCTCTGGTGGTGGATACAGGTTACTTATTTGAAACAGATCATACTTTTATGGTAAAAAAGAAGTGAAAGCTTGGGTAGATAGTGTTGGCCATCCCAACCATGTCTACACTATAATTCAGAGTTATCGGGCGGGCCAAGATTTCTACATAACATGCGAGAGGTATGGGAAACCACAAAGGTAAGAACAACCTGGTGCCATCATTCGACGCAGATCATCCGGATCAAAGAAATGTGGCTGCCCTTTAAGAATGAGGGGGCATTTCACAAGCTACGGGTGTGTGTTGAATGTGATTGATGGATGGCATAATCATGACCTTACTGAGTGGATAGAGGGTCATTTTGTGGGTATGCGTCTAACTGAGAAGAAGATGATCATCATCGATCAGAGGAACTGAGTCGGTGTGTCACCTTCTGGAATTTATTCAGAGCTCACCACGATTAACCTCGGCACGTTGGCAAACAGGAAATATATATACAACCAGATTCAAAAGACAAAACTCGAAAAGAGAAATGGTCGTTCTATGGTGCAGACTTTGTTGGCTGATCTAGTCGGAAACAATTACTACTACGATTACACGACAAAATCAAGTAAGTTAACTTATGTTGTTTCAAATACATATAATCCTTTATGTGTAATATTAACTTGATGTACAACATGATTTTTGGATACTTTCACAATTTAGGGGATCAAACACGGCTTGGGTACCCTACCTTAAGAGAACTGCTGCACGCATTTCCATACGTCATAGGTATTGATGCGACCTACAAAACAAACATCGCAAAAATGCTTTTGGTTCAGTTCATCGGAGTGACAAGTATAGGCAAGAACTTCAGCATCGCCTTCGCCTTTCTTGTAGTAGAACTGACTGACACGTACGTGTGGGCTCTTCAACAATTAAGGGAGCTCCTTGGTCGCACTATAACCTCAACATTTATCACTGATAGATGGCTGACACTGATGAATGCCTTATAAGAGGTATTTCTTGAATCTCATCATCTTCTATGTTGGTGGCACATAAGTAGGAATATCTAGGGGGAGGCAGAGAAGTATATGGGTAATAGAGGAAGGGCGGCAGCTGTGGTTCGAATGTGGAATTCGGTTGTGTACTAAAGCACAGAGCAGAAGTACAACGACACCCTCCAAGTATTCAATAATACATACATAAGCTATCCACGCTTCATTACATATGTGGCAACAGTTTAGGAGAAGCACAAGGAAATGTTTGTGGAGGCTTAGGTCAAGAATGTGTTGTTGACAACGAGAAACAAGAGAGCGTAACGTACAGATACTTGCTTAATATAATAAATTGATTATAACATTTTATACATAAAACGTTACTGCTCTTAACAGGGTCGAGAACGACTCATGTCGCTAGGCGCGACTGACTTAAGAGGCTAAAGAGGCAGACACACTTTGGATGTAATCTTTCTGAAAATCAGCGACCACGTGAACACTAACATCAGGGAGTTGAAAAAGAACTTCGAGTCTGCAAAGACGAAATGAAGAAAAGAGCACATGAGGGTTCCGATTGCTGACCTGGTCGGGAAGGTTAGTATCTTATGCTTGGATGAGCTAGTAAAGGAGCTTGATAGGGGGACTACGTTCAAATGGATAGCTCAATTTGTAGGTGTGACAAGGTAACCTCTCATGGATTACCATGTACATGTAGACTAAAGTACATGTTGGATAGTGGTATCCCATGTTCAAAGAGGGATGCACATCGTTTCTGGTACACCCTGAGTTGGAAGAATCACGAATCAACAACTGATATGCTAGACTACAAGGAAGCAGAGCAAAACATATGGCGTGCTATTGCTGCTGAGGTAGCACAATCAAATGATCCGACCCTGATAGCCAGATGTTAGTCACATCCAGAACATCCTTCATCCAGATTTGGCATGCTAATTAGGAGAACCTTTAGAGGAGTTTGGGATTGGCAGACCTACCGGGACCTCCAGACCAAACCGACGGGAACCTTCATCTTGGGAGCGTAACCGACCACGGGCGAGTCAGTCCCCAGGAGCACCATCATCTGGAAGATCATTGGATAGAGAATCATCAGATCCGACTCGATCATGTCTATAAACAACTTCCCATACCACGAGCATTTCCAACCCAACCTATATCAATATATCACTGTATATTGATGTTCTTGGAGATGGTAATGTGGATTCAAGGTGGTAGCTGATTACCTGTATTCAGACCAGGATTGGTGGAAACAAATCCGTAAAGGATTGTACCAAGATATGAAGAATACAGAGTCGGTGAACCATGCATACAGGGACATGTTCAACGAAACAATGTACAACCAAATGTTATGAGATATTTGTTGGAGATGGGCCAACACCTCCTGAGAAATGGATGAGCACAAAAATGGGGACCGTGATCGCGACACGGTACACTTCGATAGTAGTGTTCTACTCTACCGTATATGGGAATATGACAAGTGCACATACCTTCCAATCGAAAATCATACCAATTGTGATAGACCAAGAGGAGAGATCCACATCGGAGTTTGCCCTCAGGGTCATTTCGTAAGGTTTTGTATGGTTGATGACTCTCCACTCCCCCTTGTCTATGCGCAGTGGTTTTATTATAGAAATCCAAACACTGTTGGAACTTGGATTCATCATTTACAATCTAGGTTAGATAGATGGTCTGTAAAGTAACTTAGTTGTTGTAACCATTTTGACTCAAATTTGGTCATTCAATATGTTATGTAACTTAGTTGCTGTAACTTAGTAGTTGTAATCGTTCAGGTGTCAATTCTCATTTGTTTCAGAAAAAAGGGTCTCCCCACAATATTCCAACTTATTCATCTAAGTTTGATGAAAAATAAATTGTACTACAGATAGTAAAGTTGACTTCACTCCAGTACAAATTAATTTAGGGAAAATTCATGATATACCCCTGTTTTCTTTCGTAATTCACAATATACCCCTGTGTTTTTCGTAATTCAACTTTAAACATGCTTAAATGTTGTCCAAAATTGATGAAACTTTACATGGACGATGCTAAAGTGTTATATTTGTCCAATATCAAATATGAAGTTTTTTAAGCTCACATGTGACCTGTGAGACCCAATGAATATGCCACATGTTCATTGGGTCTCACAGGTCACATGTTAGCTTTAAAAACTTCAAATTTGGAATTGGACCAAAATATAACACTTTAGCATCGTCCATGTAAAGTTTCATCAATTTTGGACAACATTTAAGCATGTTTAAAGTTGAATTACAAAAACCACAAGGATATATTGTGAATTACAAAAGAAAACAGGGGTATACCGTGAATTTTCCCTTAATTTTAAATCATATTAACAGTGTAAACACGTAAAATATTTTTTGTAAAATGCTTTCAGTGTTTATAATGGTAATTGATAAATATTTTCCATTGTAAACACTGTCTCACTCCATGTTTGGTGCGGGCGCGCCGTAGCATAGAATTTGCCATGATACATATGTTAAATAATCGTCAAACCTGATCAATATTTATAAACAACTCTTTCAAAAAAAAATTATGAACAACATCATTTGAATACAATGGAAAATATATATCAATTACCATTATAAACACTGAAAACATTTGTGATCCACATAGTGGCAAAAAAACTATCAAAATATTCTTTAGAAAATATAAGATATAACGGAAAGATGAGAGCAACAACATCTTCGATCCCTTGTCTTAGGATTCTGGTCGCTGTATGACAAATAATTCTAGTGTGTTACAGTTTGTATATGGGATGGTAGACTAATCTTTTTATAACAGTTATCGTTTTACTTTCATAATGCACTTTTAAAAAATATTGTTTCTCTTATGCTTTGTTACAATGCTAAATTTGTCTCTTTTTTAACGCAATATGAAACTAATTTAGATTTCTAGGCCAGATTTACATCGGTTCACAAGAAAAAGATGAAAACTAGACAACCAAACAATGTCAACTCAAACAAAAGAATGTATAGGGTGAGCTAAAGAATGAGTTACATAATTGTCATCTCGTCTAACAAATGAGCACCAATAGCCCGTGTTACCCTTTTCCCACATCGGGATATGAGTAGTTAAGTGTGGTTTATAAGGATACATCATACATATGAATTAACTACAACAAACAAGGTCTTCCACTTTTAAGCCCATGACTTGAAAACTGGGTTGTTGCACAATGGCCTATAAGGTGTTACAAAAATCATCAAGGGAGACAATCAGACTCAACCACCAACGGGACACACCCTAACTTCCTCCCCAGATCCACACCACATGTTGCACGAGCCCTCGCCAAGACTGAGGAAAAAGAAGCATCACCCACCCTTCCCCCCGCCCCTCGGGCGCGGATCCGCTCCCATATAGAGTGCCCCATGCCAAAGCTTTCAATCAAACACCAACAGTTGGGGGGCAAGTGCAAAGAGCCTTGAGAAAGCCCGAGCCCGCACCCTGCATAGCAGACAGAAGGTTTAAATCAACCTGATGAGAAAGTCAGTAGTACGCCACCGGATAGAGCCATGGAAGTGCTAGCATACATCATCCTTCTTTCCTAGCCCGGGCGTGTCATGCCAACGTGTCCGGTTATAACTGGACCCGTCACTAACTGAAGCAGTTCCGAATATTGTATTTGAGATTTTGGCCCGAACGACCGCCATGAACCATTAGGAACCGGTCATATATGATCGTGAGGCCCTTGTAGAATGTAGTAGTATTAATTTTCTTTTCATGTATCTAGTTCTAGACTACTAGTAGTTGTACTATTTATCCTTGTTCGGGTTTTCCTAATGAGTTTTATCTAATAAGGTTTTAACGAGACAGCGAAATATTAATAAAATTTTCTTTGTTATTAACTTGTAATTTTAATCGTAAATTTTAAGTTTTTGCATCTTAAATCTTAATCAACACTTGAACATAAACAAAAAAGAAAAAAAATCAAAACTAGAACCGAATCTGGAATCGAAGTATAACTAGATCCGGCACCGAAACTAATCAGAAAACACCCGCGACCAGTAGAAACCACTTCGAATCCAAATCCACTCTTAAGGATTTGAAACCAGAACCACCCGGACTCAATAGAAAACTGGTTCAAATCCAAATCCTCTCTTTGGAACCTATGACCGGAACCAAACCGATTCAAATCAATGACCAGCATTAGTCCCGCCCCAGAATCACCCCGTATTTACCTGCCAAAAAACCAATATTTTTAAAATGCCATAATAGGCCATGATGCCATTTGATAGTAGTGTATTGTGTATAAAGTATTATAAACTAAAGGATTAACCATAAAGTTATTTGTTTGATGTTAGTTATTTCAAGTGGCTGATAAAGAAAAGAGCTTCCGTAATTATAAATCATCCGCCACTATTTGTAGCTTTTGATAATTTATTAAAACATAATGCACAATAAGTTACTTATTTAAGCTAATTCACTCAAGACTTTAAATTTTCCAGTGACTAATTTACTTCACATGCTATCTGTCAACCGTTAACTGTTATCATCAATAAAAAATCATCAACCGTTAACTAAATTTAGTCTAATTCATTATAAAATACAAGAATGATATATGGCACATCAGAGGTACAGGCCCATTCGACGGCCCGATTAATTTCATATTATATAAATGCATGTCTGACAAACCGAACAGTGCCAAGTCCCACCACCACTCCAGAACAAACCGACGCTTCGTCTTCACTATGCTCACCAGGTTCGAGGAGAGATCTCTTTTGCCATCGCGCCAAAGTCGCTTCTTCGATTAAGTAGGCCCGCCTCTATCTTTCTCCTTGCCGTTTTACCAATTATGAGTAGTGACACAGTCACAGTCATTGTGAAATAGAAAATTTTAGATATCATCGCGTTAAAACCTTGAACCTAGTTCTGTCGTATGGTGGTTGAAATTGATTACAGTATCAAAGATCAGTTCCAAAGCGGGCGCTGAAAAACTGCTAAGACGCATGATTAAGGCTGTTAATTAGTAAGAATTTTGTCCTGATGATTGGAAGGCAAAAAAAATCATACTCTAGCTCATCTATTTGCAACCATCTTCTGTGCAACTTTCTTTTCCTTTATATATGTGCTATTATTATCTTCTGCTTTATGGCATCAGATATTAGCTTTTAGGGGATGGTACAATCATAACCCGACCTTAGCTTAGTACAAATAGCCAAGGACTGTAGTTTTGTGATTATGAAGAGATAAATATTAGGTAGCTGGTTCAAATGCTTGTTTTCTTTTAAATTTGAATTTTCTTCTCATGGGTGGAACTTTGTTGCCTAAGTTGAGTAGTAAGAACAATTTCTATGGCCACTTTATCAATACAGGCTAGGAGCAATGTCTGCCAAGTTTACCTAGTTCATTTTGTTAGAGCTATAAGTAACAACAGTGATGTAAAATTCTGTTTTATCATAATTCGGTTATGTTTGGAGTGGTACTCATATTTTTAGGTGACTTCTGAGCTTGTTTGTAGCTAATATTGCACTCCTTTGCTGCACATGATTGGGGCTTTAGAGCTCCTTACACCAAAGGTTAAAATTGGTGGCTTGAGGCTTTCTTTGGTTCAAGGTTTCCATGTCCGGTCATTGTTTAAGCCTTTGAGCCTTGATCTTAGATAGTAGAACATTTTAGTATCCTTCAAAGCTAGAGATAGACATGTGTGCTATGGTATACAAATTAAACAGTATCAAAACATGGAATTTGGATTCTATCCTCCAAATCAGTGGCTAAGGCCTGTCAGTGTTATTTTATTGAGATGGATCATATGGTGTGCAGTAAGCTTTTAGGTATACTTGTAATGGATTCTGGTTTTAATCATCAGAATGCTCGCCCTTGCTACCATTAGCTTTTGCAATGTCATGTGCATAATAGCTGGTAATTAGAGGCCAGTTTGTATTATGTTTCGTATAGTCATGCATGACCCTGATCTTTATCCTTTCTTTCTCGTTTTGTGATGCCTTTTCCGGTGGTTACGGAGTGCATTTTTGGATCTAATTTTAAATATGTTTCAATTTGTGAAATGTGCTACTGAGGCCTCATTCTAGCATGATGTAACTACACTAATGGGTTTAAAAACATGAGAATCTGCTCTTGTTGTTTCTTGACATTGAGCAGTAAGATTGAGAGCTAGATGCTGCTTGTAGATATCTCTTATAAGGTGGGCATTTGGTCTAGTGGTATGATTCTCGCTTTGGGTGCGAGAGGTCCCGAGTTCGATTCTCGGAATGCCCCTTTTAGTGATGATGATTGTGAACCTGATTTGCTTTTTCTTTACTTCTTGTTCTGATTATTGTCCAGGAGATAAGTGAATAGATGCTGAAGCTATAATCCAACTGTGGGAAATGACCTCACCTCAGTTGCTACACAGAGGATTGTAATTGGTTACGACTAACAGAAGTATCCTTAGATTAATGGTTTAAATGCAGCAGGTCTGTCTGATCTTCTTTTCTTCATCCTTTGGCTATAACCCTCCATTCTAGTATTATATCATGGCTATTGTTGAAGTAGATGTAGTTTTGCTAACTGTAATTTGCTGTACTTGATCGAGCATGACCTCACCTCAGTTGCTACACAGAGGATTGTAATTGGTTACGACTAACAGAAGTATCCTTAGATTAATGGTTTAAATGCAGCAGGTCTGTCTGATCTTCTTTTCTTCATCCTTTGGCTATAACCCTCCATTCTAGTATTATATCATGGCTATTGTTGAAGTAGATGTAGTTTTGCTAACTGTAATTTGCTGTACTTGATCGAGCATGACCTCACCTCAGTTGCTACACAGAGGATTGTAATTGGTTACGACTAACAGAAGTATCCTTAGATTAATGGTTTAAATGCAGCAGGTCTGTCTGATCTTCTTTTCTTCATCCTTTGGCTATAACCCTCCATTCTAGTATTATATCATGGCTATTGTTGAAGTAGATGTAGTTTTGCTAACTGTAATTTGCTGTACTTGATCGAGCATGACCTCACCTCAGTTGCTACACAGAGGATTGTAATTGGTTACGACTAACAGAAGTATCCTTAGATTAATGGTTTAAATGCAGCAGGTCTGTCTGATCTTCTTTTCTTCATCCTTTGGCTATAACCCTCCATTCTAGTATTATATCATGGCTATTGTTGAAGTAGATGTAGTTTTGCTACCTGTAATTTGCTGTACTTGATCGAGCATGATCTATATTTATATATTTTCTTCCTATCCTTTATTTGTCAACCTATGTTCATTGGTTACATGCAGTATTCATTTTTGAATTCAAAGATCCTACTACTTTGTGTTTCCAGTTTGGTTATTGGTTACTGCTAGTCTGCTAGTGCTACCACCATAGGTGCGTTGGCCTTGGCCTAGGCCTAGATAATACGACTTCACTAATGAACTTGAGAAACTGATCGTGTTTTGGCTTCACACTGAGCAGTAACATTAAAAAAACAAATGTCACTTGTAGACATTCGATTATGTAGTGGGCATTTGGTCTAGTGGTATGATTCTCGCTTTGGGTGCGAGAGGTCCCGAGTTCGATTCTCGGAATGCCCCTTCATCTTCCTTTTTCCCTTTTGTTTTTGGTCTAGCAGAGGGGTCTTTTCATTCTTTGGCTATTTCCCTCCATTCTGCCATCATGCAAGCTATTTTGTCAAGTAGATGCAGTCTTGATGATTGGGAGTGATCTGTACTTCTATTTTTTTTTTCTTGGTCATGTTATTACCAGTATTTACTTGCAGCACTCGATCGATTTAAAGATATTTTAGTTTGGTCTTCTTGTTCAGTTATGGGCTTCTTATCTAGATGATGAACTACAAATGAGCAGTTTAGTATTATTTATGCGTTTTATATAAAAACAGCAAATGGGCATTTGGTCTAGTGGTATGATTCTCGCTTCGGGTGCGAGAGGTCCCGAGTTCGATTCTCGGAATGCCCCCAATTATGTAAATTTCTTTTACTTTTGCTTCCCTACACGTGTGCCAATAATTGATTTAAGCTCAGTTGGTAGTGCCGGCGAAGACCAGTTAGAAACAGATTATCTGTTCGTCGCCACTCGCCATGCAAATACCCTTTAAAAATATGAAAATTAACAAGCAATAATTACTGTTACCACTACTAGGTCTGGCAAAAAAGTAACGAAAACGAATATACGACCCGAAACATGACACGATATTAGCATGTATAGGTATTTAATTTTATACACGAAACTAATTTCATGTCGTGTATCGTATATACATGATTTATTAACGTGTCGTGTACCGTATCTAATTGTATACTCCTCCGTCCTGAATTGACTGTCCTGTTTGCTTTATGACACGTTTTTCCACTTCAATATTAAGCATATAAGATAAATAATTTTATAAAACTAAATTTTGTAACATATAGTTTATCATGTAAGGATTCATATGCAAAACTTAAATTTTCAAAATTAATTTATCTTATATGTTAAAAATTGAAGTCAAACGACATGTCCAAATAGTAAACAGGACGGTCAATTCAGGACGGAGGGAGTACATATCGTGTATACCCGAAATACCTATAAATAATCTTCATGTAGACGTATAATTCGTGTACACATGTAATTCGTGTATAGACGAATAAATTTCGTGTTACTTATTTATTTCATTAATTCGTGTAAATATAATGATTTGGTATTTCTTTTTATATGTGTTAATTATTTATTTTCATTAATTCGTGTACAAAATGTGATTCGTGTACACATGTAATTCGTGTATACTCGAATAAATTTCGTGTATTTCATTTCGTTTACAGGTATTTTGAATTTTTGTATTCGTTAGAATAGAATTCTATACACGAAAATATTTTCGGGTCGTGTATCGTGTATCTTCATGTAAATTTCGTCGGGTCTATCGTTTCTATTATTTACACGATACGAAAATATGATTTGACAGGCCTAACCACTACAAAACTGAATAAAAATATATAAACCATCTAATGTACCTTATTAATATATCTACAACACAATTATGTAATCATAATTGCAACACAGTAGTAAGTGCGGTATCATTCAAGTGATTTTGTCATAAATCTTCGGCCATCTATCAATAATAGTAGGGTAAGCTCATTAGAAAAAGCAACGACATAGTGAAAAGTTTTTTCGTTATTGTCCCTATTACTATAGTTTTAAGTATATCACATATATCCATATGGTTAATAATATTCAGATCCTTTTGCCTTGATTTTTGTTGATTGGTGAGCATTTTTAGTCCTTTTAGTGTGATGTCTATTTACCCTGTCTCCCCTATTTACCCGATAACATTGCAGTTTTTTCGGATGATCTCCCCGTGCCTGCCTTGTGGTTGTATTCATTGCGAATTAGAATCAGTGTGTTTGCGCTAGATTCTAATATGACGTTAGGGCATATGGTTAATTTTATAGAACAAGCTCTAGTTCACTCTTCTGATAAAAGTTTCACAGACGTCTTCATTCACGGTTATTTGCAAACTCTAATGACGAACAAGGAACATACATGCTCTGCCATCTATCAATAATAGTAGGGTAAGCTCATTAGAAAAAAAATCACAACATAATGAAAAGTTTTTTTCCATTATTGTCCCTATTACTATAGTTTAAGTATATCATATTATCCATATGGCTAATAAACATTTTAATCGGACCAATAATGATGGTCCGATTCAGATCCTTTTGCCTTGATTTCTGTTTACTGGTGAACATTTTTAGTCCTTTTAGTGTGATGTTCTCTTTTACCCTGTCTCCCCCATTTATCTGATTAACATTACAGTTTTTCCGGATGATCTCCACGTGCCCTGGTGTTGATATCATTACGAATTAGAATCAGGTGTTTGCGCTAGGCCAAATTAGATGCTGTGCGGCTGGCTGCGCCGAGCAGGTATAGTCTCGCACATTTGGCATCCAGTCAGCAGTTGACTGGACTGTTTTGCTGATTGGCTGCCTTTTTACTATATTAATTTTAATTAATTGTAACTTTTAATATATACGTCCAAAATGAAAACAAATTATGTCATTGTTCACCTAAATTCGAGCTCTTCGAAACAAGACAAGTTAGGATATATTTTGACAACTTTGAAAAAAAATTTATTTTTACATGTTATGATGATACACTAAGATGATATATGATTCATTTTTGATATTATGATTCATTAAAATTGATAGTCTGATCATTAAAATTGATATTATGGTTTACTAACTAATAAGATGGTGAATTAGATAACACACATTTTGGCACCGATAAAAAATTATTATTATTTTGTAGTGTATTATTACTATATGGTGTATTTTAAACCTTATATGGTGATCAGGTATTTTCCGTACATACCTAATTTGTTTTGGTGTTGTATTATTGTTTAATGTTTTTATTTTTATATGTTTTACATTGATAACACTAAAATGATTATATGATTCATTAACTTTGATATTATGGTTCATTAAAATCGTATCATCATTCATAAACTAATAAGTGGTGAGTAGATAAAAAACTTCGGAACCGATAAAAAATTATTATTTTTGTAGTGTGTATTATATTATTGTATGGTGTAATTTTAATCTTCTATGTGAATTATGTTTTTTCATACATACCAAATATTGTTTTGTATTGCATTATCTGTTTAAATTTTTTTATATGTTTGCGATAATACACTAAATGATAGTGATTCATTAATTTTGATATTATGATTCATTAAAACTGATATATAGGTTCATTAACTTATACGTAGTGTGAAATAGGTATAAACTTGATGAAACTATATATATGATCATTATTGTAACACATATTATTATTATTATTATTATATTATTGTTTTGTGTGTGATTATTTATTATTTATATGATGTATTTTAAGTCTTATATAGTGAATCATATATTTTTTAAATATACCGATTTCAAACAGATAATGAATCATTATATGTTTTGTAGTGTATTATTATTTTGTATGGTGAATTTTAAACTATATCTGGTGAATCAAGTATGGTTGATATGTATAGATATATACATATAAAAAATATAAAATTTAAAGTTGTCAAAACATATTCACGTTTGGTCTTGTTTTGAAGAGCTTGAATTTAGATGAACAATGATATAATTTTTTTCATTTTGGACTTATATTTTAAAAGTTACAACCAATTAAAAATTAATATAATAAAAGACAGTCCAGTCAGCAAAACAATCCAGTCAGCTGCTGACTGGACTGCCACATCAAATGAGCCGTGTATACTCAGGAACGGACGCGCTGCACAATCGACGTTACTGTTGCGCTAGATTCTAATATGACGTGAGGGCATTCTTAGGGCATTATGGTAATTATAGAACAAGCTCTAGTTCAGTCTTCTGATAAAGTTTCACGGACGTCTTCATTCACGGGGTTTTGGCAACTCTAATTGATGAACAAGGAACATACATGCTGTGCCATCTATCAATAATAGTAGGGTAAGCTCATTAGAAAAAAGCAACAACATAATGAAAAGTTTTTCCATTATTGCCCTTATTACTATAGTTAAGTATATCATATTATCCATATGAGTAATAACATTTTAATCGGACCAATAATGATGGTCCGATTCAGATCCGTTTTGCCTTGATTTCTGTTTACTGGTGAGCATTTTTAGTCCTTTTAGTGTGATGTTTCTCTTTTATCCTGTCTCCCCCATATTTACCCGATTAACATTGCAGTTTTTCGGATGATCTCCCGTGCCCTGGTGTTGATATTCATATGCGAATGAGAATCAGGTGTTTGTGCTAGATTCTAAATGGACGTTAGGGCATTATGGTAATTTATAGAACAAGCTCCAGTTCACTCTTGATGAAAAAAGTTTCACAGACGTCTTCATTCACGTAATTTTGCCAACTCTAATTGACGAACAAGGAACGTACATGCTCTGCTATCTATCAATAATAGTAGGGTAAGCTCATTAGAAAAAAGCACAACATAGTGAAAAGTTTTTTCCATTATTGCCCCTATTACTATAGTTTAAGTATATCATATATCCATATGGCTAATAACATTTTAATCGGACCAATAATGATGGTCCGATTCAGATCCTTTTGCCTTGATTTCTGTTTACTGGTGAGCATTTTTAGTCCTTTAGTGTGATGTTTCTCTTTTACCCTGTCTCCCCCAAATTACCCGATTAACATTGCAGTTTTTCGGATGATCTCCCCGTGCCCTGGTGGTTGATATTCATTGCGAATTAGAATCAGGTGTTTGCGCTAGATTCTAATATGACGTTAGAGCATTATGGTAATTTTATAGAGCAAGCTCCAGTTCACTTATGATAAAAGTTTCACGGACGTCTTCATTCACGGTAATTTTGCAACTCTAATTGACGAACAAGGAACATACATGCTTTCCCCTCTCTTCGTTCTCTTTGTGTATGTGCCTCTACAAAGATTGAAATTGTTGCGTCACTCGCACACCTGATTGAAGATGGGGCTCAACAAACTTCATTTGGGAATGAGGAATTGGGAGGGACTCCTGCATCACTCACACACCAGATTTAAGATGGGCTGAAAACCCTTCATTTCAGAACCGATAATATACTCTTAACTTATCTCTTCATAGCTTCACTCACGATTTGGCATCAATGAAAATTTATACGTGATCTCCTATCATCCATAACCCAAATTTTAAAATTGTAGTTTGATGTCTCACACCATTTTAGGGTTGTCAAGGAATATCCGGATTTGGAGAATTTCATGAAGGTTATGGCATTTATTGCAAAACCATCCACACTGATTTGCAATAGTCACCAGGAATGAGTGTGCTGGTATGGGTCATACTTTGATTGTGTGTTTTGGTTACTTTCAAATTAAGACGATTATAGTTGCTCACTTGTGGTATGCAACACGATGCATAACAACTAGAAGGTGCAGAACAATTTCTTCTCAAACTGTATGATTGTCCAATGTTCACAACTCCATCAAGCCACATCTCTGTGTTCCTCTCAAAACTAAACACCGATCCGACTTTCAAGTGGTGAATCAATGAGACCGTTTCACTTTGCAGCACTCGTTATACTCCTTTATCTGTTTGATTTCAATAGAATTGCCCGGGATTTTGTTGAACTGGCCAAACTGTGGCTATTTGACATTAAGCTGAGCTGATTGGGTTTCAGTCTTTCAGATATAGATGTTCAATTAAAGGGCTATATGACTCAGATAGAGCTGGTTGATGTTGCATTGACAATTTTCTATCCATTTATTGTGTTTTGTTTCAGCTGATGACCAATGATGATTGATTGCATTCCCTTATTGTATTGGAGGAACAATCAGATATTACCCATAGCAGGTTTAACAACGACTAGAGTAGTTCTTGGATCAACTTATGGTATCGAATTACTGATTACCATCTCAATGACTCGCCTGGTTAAGTGTAGTAGAATTTGGTAGGGTGCAAAATTTGTGAGTCCGAACGTTAAAGAATTGTCTGCCCTGAGAAACGCTGCATATGTGTCTTCGTTTATTGAAAAGTGAACCAAATGTTTAAGAAACGTGAATCTTATGTTTAAAAATAGTGAACTTTTCACATTAAACAATGTGAATCCTTAGTTCTTGAAAAGTGAGTCTTTTATTTTAAAAAGTGAATCTTATGTGTGAACAATATGAACTTTTTGTTCAAAAAATGAATATTATGTTTCAAAATAGTGAATTTTCACATTAATGTGAATCCTTGTTTTTGAATAGTGAATCTTTGGTTTAAGAAAAGTGAATCTTATGCAAGAACAATATGAACCTTAATTTATTAAAACTGAATTCTTTGTTTTTGAAAAGTGAATCCTACGTGTGAGAAAGTGTACTTTCATATTTTTGAAAAGTGAATCTTTCGTTTAATAAAAGTGAATCTTAGTTTAGAAAAAGTGAATCTTACCACAACTTATCTGAAAACAATTAGAACCTTTCATTTATCGAAAAGTGAGTATTTTTGTTAAAAAAGTGTATCAAATGTTTGAGAAAAGTCAATGTTTAAGAAAAGTGAATAATTTGTTTAAGAAAAGTGAATCAAATGTTTAAGAAAAGTGAATCACATGTTTAAGAAAAGTGAACCTTTCACATTGTTTAATGTGAATCTTGTGCAAAACAATATGAATCTTTCATTAATTTATTAATAGTGAATCTTTCTTTAAGAAAAATGAATCTTATGTGTGAAGAAAAGTGAACCTAATGTTCAAGAAAAGTGAACCTTACATTAAACAATGGGATCTTTTAGTTTAAGTAAAGTTAATCTTATACGAGAGACAATATGAAATTCATTTATTGATAAGTGAATATTTTGTTTAATAAAATTGAATCTTATGTTTAAGAAAAGTGAACTTTTCACATTAAACAATGCGAATCTTTCATTTATTGATAAGTGAATATTTTGTTTTAAGAATATTGAATCTTATGTTTAAGAAAAGTGAACTTTTCACATTAAACAATGTGAATCTTTTGTTTTTTAAAAGTGTATCTTTTAGTTTAAGAAAAGTGAATTTAAAGAAGATTCATTTGTTAATGAATAAGGTTCATTTTTTTACTAGAGAAGATTCATTTATTAATGAATAAGATTCACTTTTAAATATGTGTTATATACTAATTCAAAAAACATAAATTTAAGTTTACTAAATATATTCATGATGCATCTTGTTTTGAATAGTACGAATTTATGATGAATAATGGTATATTTTTTTGTTTTTACAAATATATATATTAAAGTTACAACATTTTAAAGTTTACTATAAAACCTACACTTATGAACCAACAAATATAGTGACATGTGACACCAAAACCATATTACTATATGGAGCAAGCTCCAGCTTTAACGTGTTCTGATATTCACCCGCTGGATTTACTACTTCTTATTTAAAGTCTCAAGGTGGACTACTTGCTCAGGCCGACTCACTAAACCATGCTCACGATGGGGTTGGGAGACTCTTATGCCTCATGTGGTAAGTAAAGTTAGGTGCCCACTATCTCTCTAGCATTTTGTGTGCCAGCTTACACCCAATTACTTATAACTACAATGAAAAGTTTAGAAGAGAGAGAGACACATATTTTGTGTTCAATAGATTAGCGTAATTTTGTTACGTCAATGTTCTAGTGAAAACTTTGTTGTACGCATTCATTTATGGATGTCTTTTGACTGAACCAAGAAAATCCATTTGTCATTTTGTCTCTCTAAACCCACCATTAGAAGTCTGAACAACCACATAAACAAGAACACACTCTGTCAAATGTAATTTCTAAAACTACCCATTAGTCACTACAATTCAAATAGCTAAAGTTTTTTTTTCAATTCACGTATCAAAAGGACTATAATTTTAAAGTTTTATATATTTTTCAAGAAATCAATTAGAGCTAAAGTTGTTTTAAATTGATCTAAAGTTGTCTACTATGTGTGAGTAATAAGGGTGCGTTCACTTTGAGGTGCAGAAACGGAATGGAATCAAGAAAGGGAATGGAAAGGAAAGGAAAGGGATTCCCCCAAATCAAGAAGTCTGTTTGATTCTAACACGGAAACGGAATAGATTCTCAATGATTGTCTTTATTGTTGTTTGGTTCCAAATAGAGAAGTGTTAATACTTAATTACATTATGAATAATATATATTAATATTTATCTAATTTTTATGTGATATATCTAATATTTATATAAATTATATTGCATATATAAATAGTTTATAAATTATAAATGATATATATTAATATTTATATAGAGTATATATACAATATATATATTATATATATATATATATATTAAGATTATATTCTAACATATAACATTTTTCAAAATTTGTCTATATATGTAATATATTAATTTTTTAATTCTATAGTATTTAAGTTATAAATAATATTTATTAATATATATTATATAATAAATATTTATCTAATTGTAAATAATATAAATAAATATTTATATAAATTATATATAACTATATATTTTTAAATTTTATAGTATTTTTAAATTTTAAATAATAATCTTATTAATAATACAAGCAATATATATAAATATTTTTATCTTTATAGCATTTAAAGTATAAATAGTATTTGTCATGGTTGTTCATATTTATTTAAATTATAACTAATATGTATAAATGATTATATATATTAATATTTATTTAAATTTATAATAATATATATATATAATTATTTTAGATTTATTATAGTTAATTTAAAATAATATTTATATGTATTATATGTTAGTTTTTGTTCCTTTTTTCAAATATAAATAATATATATTATTATTATTATTATAATTATACATTAATATTTATTTTTGAATTATAAATGATCTATATTAAATATATTATATTATATTCATATCCATATCCATATTATATTTATATAAATTATAAATAATTTATATTTATATTTGTGTTAGATATAAATATTTATATTAATATTTATAAAAATTATGTATCGTATATTAGTATTTATATACATTATATACCATAATATAATATTTGGTATGTAAAATATACACTATATACCATATATATTAATATTTGTTTATGTAAAAAATGAAGATGGAGGTAAGAGGGAGGAGGAAGGGGAATACTTTTCCCTGGATTTTGGGGGGAATCGCCAAAGAGGGATATGGGGGTTTTCTAAACTGGAAGTGGGAGAAACGAGGTCAATAAAAATTCAAAACAAACAACCACAAAGGGAATGATTCTGTTTCCCTTTGCTGATTACCCCGAAGTGAACGCACCCTAAATAATTTGAGTTGATTAACTTTATTAAGTTTGTAATAAATATCTTAAAACAACATGTTTTAAAAGGAATAATTACATTTTTTTACATTGCTTATGGTATTATTCCTTTTTATTGTACCTGTGTTTTTTCTCCCTCTCTATCTCTTAAGAAAATCATTCAACTTAGGGGGCGTTTGTTTTGGGTGATCAGGAAAGATAATCGGAATGATTCTGTTTCTTTTTATATGTTTAACCATTTTTTCTTATTTTCATGAAAGGAAAAGGGAATGGTGTAGGGACTAAACTTAATACGGCAAGTGTATCGGTCTATCGTAGTCAATTTTCCTAAAGTATCCCTTCAGGTTATTGAACAAATGAGGCAATGTCTAGTTTGAGTCTCTATCCTAATTAAACTAATAAAATATAGAAATCAAATAATAGGAAATGAGGGTTAAAATTGCCGAAAATAAATAAACTAAAAATAAAACAAGTAAAGGATGATGCTTGACAAGCTAAACAGAGGAATTATGGTTTACTACTTCTCCTTAGTTTTTCAATTCCTCTTCCTATGTGTTTTCTTTATTCTATATTGCACCTCAGATCCAAATTAATCTACAACCGGTCTCCCGCAAGATAGATTCAACTAGCAATTCCTATATCCTAACTCTCGTTACGAATTTATTAATTAACCAGTAGCGTTCAAGATTCATCTGGTTTCTAGTCAGCTATCCGAGGAATTACCGTCTCGAGTTTCACTGGTAATATTCTTATAGTCTATTGCACGCCACAACTCTCATTTGTAAGCAAACAAACTAAATCTCTCTAACAATTGTATAGATCACCAGAGAAATGTAAACAAAGCAAGGAAAAAACTACAATCTATACACTCCCTCCGTCCTGAATTGACCGTCCTGTTTGCTTTATGGCACGTTTTTCCACTTTAATATAAGCATATAAGATAAAATAATATTATAAAACTAAATTTGTAACATATAGTTTATCATGTAAGGAATCATATGCAAAACTTAAATTTCAAAATGAATTTATCTTATATATTAAAATTGAAGTCAAACGACATATCCAAATAGTAAACAGGACGGTCAATTCAGGACGGAGGGAGTATAATTTATATTCAAAACTCAAACATAGCAGAAACGTAAACAACAATAATAGAAAGGAAGAACACCATCAAATCTGTGATGAAGAACTAATGTCGAAATCCTGTCCTGCTTTGTTATCTTCGATCACCCATGAACTAATGTCTCTCTCACTCTTCCCCTAATGTATCGGCGGCTAGGTCTGGAAACTGGTCCAAACTGAAGATCATTCCTCGTTTGGTTGATAAGAAAATATACATACTCTACATTTTAATGAAACGACGCGTGTGTTCCTTCAGGATTTCGGTCCGGGTTTATGTCCAAGTACTTAACCTGGACGTCTCACAAATATTATTCACTACAATAACAAGGTTCTTAACCTTCACTCTCTTAATGTACAACTAATAAACTATCACTATTTAGTTGTGAGAGAATATATATATAAAAGAGACAGACATAGGTGGGGTATATTTTGTCATAATAAGTGGGTTCTTACTAAGAACCAATGAGAGAGAAATGAGTGGAATCTACACCATTGTGAAATATTTTAATTTTTTACTGACACAAATAGGTGGAATCCACACCATTGTCGACGCCCCTTAGAGCATCCTTAATGAAGGAACTCGTTTGGTAGGAGGTCATAGAATTGAAATTCTTGGAATTGAAATAATTACACTATTTGGTTAAAGGAATTGAATTCCAAGAATTTTGATAACTGTCACATTTTGGTCTTATCTTGGGAATAGTATTCCCTGATTTTTAGACCGTGATTTCAGACGTGGTAATTATTTATAAATACATATATTTTTAAAATTTCCACCAATATAAATGAAAAAATTATTTTCCTCCAACTCCCTCGGGTACATGCTGAAATTCATTTAGGTTTTTTGTTATATAGTTTATTTATGTTATTAGAAATTGTTTGCCCCCATAATATTTTGTAAAATATCACTATGATATCACTATATTCTATTAATATGTAATATTTGTTCTATAATTATAATGTAAAAAATCATTTTTAATCTATAGTAGATAAGAAAAACTCTTAATATTTTATTTTAGCAACATAGTCTAAAGTAAACTGATTATTATGTCAGTCTTAGTAATCATGTACCGCTACTATCCATAATACAACTATTTTAGTTTTTTTATTACAGATTTACAAATTAAAATAATATTAGAATTAGTCAAAATAATTTTTAGAAGAAGTTCAGAAAAAACTACTAGTTTAGAACTATTGTTCTATATGTATTGCATTAACTTATAATTTCTATTCCCGGTTTTTAAACGAGAAATAAAAAAGTTAAAACAAACTTCTTATTTATTAATTTATATATTTCAATTTTAATGTGATTTTATGCAAACTATACATCTAATATCAATTTTAAAAATGTAATTATATGTATTGAAATTTATATTAATTTAAAATTCAAAGTTAATTTTAAAATATTAATTAATATTATTAAAAAAATTCTCACCCCGCTTATACAAATTTTCTGGCTTCGCCTTTATTTGAAATCCAGTTCACTTCGTAAATGACTAGTTTATATTAATCACACACATATTACATGCTAATTATAATACGTTTAATGTCTCCTTTACATTCTACATGCTCAATAATTACAAGTTTATATTCATAATATCAATTTATTGTTATCCAAAAAAATTAAATAGAAATTAAGAGAAATTTTCAAAATAATTACTGACTTATTTTTTGGGTTCTTATAATTATGACAAGTAAAATTTATCAATTATTATTTATCAAATGTATTTTACAAATTATCAATTTAATTTATATAATAAAAGTTGAACATACAACTAATAATAATGTGTTAATTATCAATGATTTATTAGTAACTTGATACTTATTCCAAGTCTATCCTATCATTATTCTAGCAACCAAACAAAGAAACCATCAAATTCTAGGTATTTCTATCATAACAATCAGATGATGTCATATTCTATTCTCGGAATTCTATTCCAGGAATACTATTACAGGAATTAACATTCCAAGAACACAACCACCGTAAGAAACTCATGAATAACTTCAACATTCTGTTTTCCACCTCTTTTATCCATGCATTTGTTTAGTATTAGCATAAAAAAGTAGTATAAAGGAATGTGGGGTTTTCGCTCTAGGCAAATTTTAATGTACAACCCGAAGCACGATGCTCTATGGACTTTTCACGTTGGGTAATTCAATTGTACAACTAGAACCACTATGCTCCATGCTTCCGATATACGGTGAAAAAAATGACTATTGTAAATGATATAAACATGGACATTTCATGTTTTTCTATTTTTGTTTTTTAGAATTATGAAAAATAATTTTTTAGTTAAATATATCTACTATTTAAGTATAAAATCTCCAGTAAATTATTCAATTTGACATAAATGTGTTCTAAGTTCAACAGATTTTACAATTTGTTCAATTTTTTTAGTGCAGATGTTCATTTTATAGTTGTTCCTTTTATAAAAGTTGTTCAGTGCAGATTTGTTCATCTTGTGAGATTGTTTGTTTACTTTTAGATTCACGATGTTCATTTTTTGATGTCATTTAGTTTAGTTGTATCTTTCGATTTATCTGTTACATGATATTGAACAAATTTTAAACATAAAGAATTAGGAACAATATGAACTGAATTTTGAACAAATGATCGAAAAAAAATCAAACAACTAGTATCGATTTTCTGAACAAGAACTTGATTATTAAAGAACGACAAAATATTATTAAAAAAGTTAATTTGTATTAAACATTGTTCTATTATAAATTTCCTTGAACAACTAGTCTTGAATTTGTGCATATATAAAAAATGTTGAACAACTAGTATAGTTGAATTAATATCGTTTAATTATATAATTTCACTTGAACAACTAGTCTTGAATTTGTAAACACTTTAAAATTTTAAACAACTAATATTATGTGAACACAAACAAGATGAATAAGGAGCAGTAACCCAATAAAAAATGGTAAGTTTTATTATATAATTTCATTTGAACGACTAGGCTCAAATATGAATAGAAAAACGTAGGAACAACATGTAATAAATATTGAACAAATTGGTTCAAAAAGTTGAACAACTAGTATTATTTATCTGAACATAACTTGATTATTGAAGAATAAGAATGACAAATCAATCAAAAGATGGTAAGTTGTAGTAACATTGTGTTATTATATCATTTCCATTGAACAATGCGTTTCAAATTTATGAACCATTTACATTTTTTTTAACAACTAGTATCAATTTGATGATTTAAAGAACAACAAACCAATAAAAAAGTTAGTAAGTTATATTAACATTGTTTATTATAAGTTCTGTGGAATAATTAATATAAAAGTACACGAAAGAGCAACCAGAAAGTTAAATAATATAAATATTAACTTAATATTATGAATAACCGTACAAAAATAATGTCAACAATCCTAAACTATTAAAAATTTTGAAACTTGCAATTTATTTTTGTTTAAAAAACATATTAACTAATATAAGATAAAATAATTTTATAAAACTAAATGGTGTAATATATAGTTTATTATGTAAAGATTCATATGTAAAACTTAAATTTTAAAATTAATTTATTTTATATGTTAAAAATTGAAGTCAAACGACATATCCAAATAGTAAACAGGACGGTCAATTCAGGACGGAGGGAGTACATAATTCCGCTGCAACTCTGCGATTATTCTTCCATTGTTCTGTGGCCCATAATAATCTCTCTATTCGTATTTTTTTTTTGATCATAACATTGGGACTACGATTTCATTCAAAAGGATGGATCATCCACATCAAAGTACAGGACTTAGAGATAGAATAGGGAATGTTTTCTCCTACCCAACATTTAAACATAATCGAACTATTAAACATGTGAGAAATCAAAGTAACCGGAAAATTACAACCAGAGTTATCTAGAATAATCTTGTTTAAGTTACAAAGATCAGAGAGACAAGCAAGTTGTTCCCACAAATATTGCTGCTGTTCGGAGACCCGAGGTTCCTCTTGTACTTCAGGAACTTGTAAATATCTGGGTTGCAAGCATCTATGTCGACATTGTGATGCCCTTCTTCAACACACCATTTCAAAGCAAACACCATCCCTTGAATCTCAGCTCCTATCAAACTGCAGGAAGCTTTCATTTTTTTGTTAAAGGCAAACAGAATGCCACCATCGTGCTTTCTAATGGATCCAGCCAGAATCAAAACACAACCGCGCTTGATCTTAACTCCACAATTGATTTTAAGTGAATTCTGCAAAGGAGGACACCAAACATACTTAGTGATAGAATCAGCACTAGACTTTTCAGAAGAAATCTTATGAGCTGCAACAAAAGCTTGGTTAGCTTCAATCAGAGCCATCCATGAATGGAGAGGATTGTGTCTTGCCGAATTTTTGGCATCGTAGACAATCCACATGGTGTTAATAACTTTGTCAAGTTTTTCACTGGACCAGTTTTTGACATCAGAAAAAATGTACTCTTGGACATCTTTCTCTTCGGGACTCAGATGACTTGGAAAGAATAAGATGTCTTTCCACAGATGTTTAACCATGATACAGCCAAAGAAAGTATGAAACATATCATCAATCAAGCCACAGAAACAACAAAGAGGAGAACCTCCTATTCTTCTGGCAAGGTTCGCTACACAAGCTACAATGTTGTGTTTAAATTTCCAAAAGAGAAGCTTAACTCTAGGACTGCAATGACTTTTCTTGATTCTGTTGTCTAAAGCCTGATTAACAGAGCTGGAAGAAGGGATAAGAGCTTCTTTAGCAGTGATAGCTACTAAGTAGGCTGATTTAACAGAGAAAATACCATCTTTAGACTGATGCCAGATCCATCGATCTGTATTCTGCAAGTTAAATTTAACTTTCCTGACCATTTCAAGATCTATATCCCACAGATGCTGTTGAAGAAGGGACCAATTCCAATCTCCACTGTCATTATCGAAGTAGTGACTGATAGTATATGAAGCATTGGAAGCAGGAATCGGAGAATAAAACTTAAAGGAGTTAGGTCTAGGAATCCAGGGGTCTGTCCAAAAAAGAGAATCTTTTCCATTACCTATATCCTTTCTAATCCCTGACTTAACAGATCAAGAGCAGAGACTAAAGATTTCCAAATAGGGCTGTCTGTATTTCTCTTCTTCGCATGGAGCAAGTCAGAATGAGGAAAATATATGCTCTTGACAATCTTAGCAACTAGAGAATTAGGGTCCGAGAGAAAAAGCCAAAGCTGCTTAGCAAGCAAAGCAAGATTGAATTCTCTCGAGGATCTGAATCCCACTCCACCTAAGTCTTTGCTTTTACAAACCTCTTGCCACTTCTTCAATGAATACTTTTTTTGTTTAAATTCCCTCCCCACCAAAAGGAAGCAAGAAGAGAATTTATCTTGTCGTTGATGCATTTAGGAAGGAGAAAGATAGACATAGTATATATGCTGGTACCGCCTGAAGGACACTAGAGACTAAAACAGTCCTAGCAGCCTGAGACATAGGGTTGCCCCAACTTGTAACTTTCCTTTGAATAGTCTCGATGAGGTAGTTGAAAATCTGTTTCTTATTTCTTCCAGAACCAGAGGGTAAGCCTAGATATTTCTCAAAATTGAAAGTTTCCTCATAACCCAGCAGATTGCAAAACTGAGACTTAGAATAAGAGCTAGCTCTTCTACTGAACAGAATCTCTGACTTCTGTCTGTTGATCTCGTGACCTGAAGAAGCTAAGAAGGAGTTGACAGTATCTTGAAGGAAGAGGGCATTCTCTACAGAGATTTTACCACACACCAATAAGTCGTCTGCAAAAGCGAGATGGCTGATACTAGGACTTTGTCTAGAGAGCTTAATACCTTTGTACTCTCCCCTAAGGTCAGCAATATTCAACACACTAGAAAAAGCCTCTTGAGCAAGGATAAACAGAAAGGAAGAAAGTGGATCTCCCTGACGGATACCTCTAGAGGGAGAAAAATAAGAGCCAGGAACTCCATTAATCATAACTGAACATCTAGTGGAAGAAATGCAATTGATGACCGGTCTTAACCACATATCAGGAAACCCATGGCTGATAAAATATCCTTTAAGAATTTCCATTCTAATCTATCATAGGCTTTACTCAAGTCCATTTTAAGAGCAAAATAACCATGTTTAACTGCCTGACTTCTAGACAGAAAATGCATGATTTCTCCTGAGATGATAATATTGTCGGTGATGAGCCTATTCTTAACGAACCTGATTGATTAGAAGAGATGATGTATGGGAGGAAACTTTTAACTCTATTAGCCAAGACTTTAGAAACTATTTTATAAGTGAAATTGCATAAAGCTATAGGTCTAAAGTTTCTGATGTCCACCACACCCTTAACCTTCGGGATCAAAGTAATATAAAACTGATTTGTGAAATCAGAGATAGGATTACTTGAAGAATGGAAAGAGCAGTAGACGTGACTTGATCTCCACTACATGCCAATAGGATTTGAAGAAGTTGCCGTTGAAACCGTCGGGACCAGGAGACTTGTCTCCACTAAGATCTTTCATAGCAGTAACAATGTCAGAAGCTGAATAAGGATCAGCAAAGAAGCTACATGAGCTGGAGAGAGTCTGTCTCTGACTGCATCAACAAACCTAGGATCTGTAACAGTATTAGAGCTCTTGAATAACGATTGAAAGTAGTCCCTAGCTATGAACTCAATACTGGTCCAGTCATAAGACATTACTCCATTCTGATTAACCAAACCGAAATGGAATTTCTTTTCTTTCTAGCTGAAGCTCTGGAATGGAAGAAACTAGTATTTTTGTCTCCCTCAGATATCCACTGTTGTCTAGATCTTTGTTTCCACCAAGCTTCGATGCTAAAAGAGAGGAGTTCTATATCCACTCGAAGTCTTTTTCTATTAGATTCTGCTCCAACAGAGTAATGACCTTGGTTGAGAGAAGAGAGCTCAAGCTTCTTCTGTTTAAGCTTCCACTGAATTTTACCAAAAGACCATCCTTTCCACTTGGACAAAGCTATTGCACAATCTTTAATTTTCAGATCAAGATTATTACAGTTTCTGCCCCAAATCTCTGAAACTATACCAAAGCATTTCTCTTCTTTAATCCAGACAGACTCAAATCTGAACAGATGCTTATATTTCCTTTGTTGTCCAAAGAATCTGATCAGAAGTGGTCTGTGATCAGAAGTATCCCACGGCAGATGCTCAACAGAAAGGGTAGGAAACATGGAAAGAGCTTTACTGCACAATAAGGCTCTGTCAAGTCTACTAATAGACAGATCACCATCAAACTGTTTATTAGTAAAAGTGCCAAAATCACCAAAAAAACCAGCGTCGTGAAGATCACACCGGTCTACAGAATCTCTGAATAATCTCATATCCTGATCTTTCCTAAGCCTGCCACCAGATTTCTCATAATTTCACATAATCTGGTTGAAGTCTCCAACTATAACCCACGGTAAAACCACCTGAGATCTTAAAGCTTTAATCAAATCCCAAGAAAGGTACTTGATTCTCCAATCAGGCCACCCGTAAAAACCAGTGAAGTTGAAGTTTAATCCTCCAGGAAAGATAACAACAACATCAATATGGTGCTTAGAAGAATTCTTGATATAGATATTGATTTCTGATTTCCAAAAAAGAGCTAATCCGCCACTACTGGCCAAACTAGAACAAGAGAAAAACTCATAACCTGGAAACTTTTTACAAATCAGAAACATTTCCTCCACAGAACGATGGGTCTCCATAAGAAAGACTATATCGGGGGACTTAGATCTAATCAGATCTCTTACCCACATAACTGCCTGAGGTCGATCCAAACCTCGACAGTTATAACTTAGGCAAGTCATTTACCTTGGCAGCCTTGCTGCTGCGCAAGGTCTGCCTGAGACTGAGAGCGAGTATTCTCTTGAGAGTCCTTGATTAATTCTTCATTGCTAGAAGAAGTAACCTCCAGAGACTTAAGAGAACAACTTTTCCTCTTTTTTATCTTGAGAGTGAGAGATTTATCTTTAGAGCCAGACTTAAAGGCTATTCCTTTTCCATCTCTCTGAAGACTTTTGTTAATCGAGAGCTGATCTTCTTTGCTAATCTGAGTATGACTGTGTTTTTTCCTACCAACTGAAGCTGCCTCTTGCATAATTTGGGAAATGGACTTATTTATATCTGACTGATCTGAAGATGAACCTTTGGCTTTTTTTGGTATAGAAGCACTAAAGGTTTCTATAGCAGAACTCCAGTCGAAAGCTTGATAGAAATCTCTTTTGATAGCTTCTCCACTGACCAAAGGCTTAAAACCAGGAGGAACATCTGGAACTGCTGAAGGAAATTTCTGAGTCAACAATTCAACAGACACTTGTTTCTTCAGGACAGTATCAACTAAAGAATGCTCTTCAGAGAAGAGGATTTTGGACAGATCTTCTATTCCAGTGCTCTTAGGAGCTAACACATTTTCCTGATCAGAACTGACAAAACTGTCTACCTGGTTGTGCTTACTCAAACCAGCCAGCTCCGAGAGACTGGGGATGTTTCCTAGATCTGAATCTGTATTAACCTCTTGAGATAACACAGTATAAATTGGAAGGTTAACTATTTCTTTACCTTTGTCTCCTACTGCATCTTCCTTAAAGTTAAGTATTTTAACTCTCTTTCTCGTTGTCAGCTTCCTTGAGAAGTTGGAGATTCTGGTTGATAAGAACATCTTCAGATAAAGCAGTTGCGGAACCAGCAAACTCAGTTCTTAACCAGGCTCCATACCGGAGGGGTTCATCCTTAAAAGCATCTTTCGTACTACACTCGATAAGCATGTGGTCCATACGACCGCATCTGAAGCAAAAGTTAGGGAGGTTATCATAAGAAAGTCTACAGCATCTTTCTTTGGGACCATCTTTGATTACTAATATCCGACAAAGAGGATCCTGGACATCAATCTCAACTCTGACTCTTAGCACTTTTGAAGACAAAGGGTTAAGTCTATCGGCGCAGCTCACAAAACTTCCTATCTTGTTACCTAAGATGATTGCTGAAGCTCTGTTGAAATACATCATTGGCAGATTATGAATACCACCCAGACTTTGATCTTACCAGGATCATGCTCTGAGATGTGAATAGTTGGATCAATATTCATAGTAGTCAGGAGTCTATTATGGAAATGCCACGGTCCTTGAGCGGATATATTCCTCATATCACTGGCCGAGTTAAAGAATATGGTGAACTTGTTGTGACCCATATCGTTAACTCTAAAAGGGGCTTTCGGTTTCAATAAGTGCACCAAAAAACCTTCTAAAGCTTTAGCAGAAATTCTACTAGGATGCCAGACCTTACCGAACAAGGCGTTGTTGATATCTTGATTGCACGGTTGCTGTCGAAGTTGATCCCCTTCGACTTTATCAGTTTCTCCTGGGTGGATCTTCAGCGTAGACCACTTTGAAAGCATGCCGTCCATTATACGAAGCTTACAAGAAAGTAAAAGCTCCTTCGCACTTGCTTTGTTGAAAAGGATAGAACCAGCACTAATGCTTACTATAAGCCAGCAGCAGAGACGATTAGAACTAGCGAATCCACACCAGATTATCCAAAGAATATTGTCCGAAATCAGAAACTCGGAAATAGAACCAAACGGATTATCCCATGGGTACTCTTCAGTGATGTTTAAAGGATCTAGGGAGCCGTTGGGGAAGATCTCGCCATTAAGACTGATAGATATGATCTCTTGTAAGCCGACCACGTACTCTCCCATAATACTCGAAGTAATACCAGCCCTTAGATCAGCTTGTCCAGAAGACAGAAAGCTATTAACTTTAACTCCTAATAGGCCTATTATGAGAGGGTTGCATGGAGTTAATGAAGTAGCTCGCACGTCCCGTCTCAAAGAAAGCATAGTAGTAACTAGTAAACTCTCTCACACAAAGTGAACAGAGGAAATCGCCTAGAGAATCGACTTCCAAATCGCCTACCAACTGCAGAGCGATAATATTTTTCTCTCCTAAAGGGACCCTCTCTATTCGTATTTAAATATAGGGAACTCACTATCAATAACCGACCTTAGCTCAGTTGGTAGAGCGGAGGACTGTAGTTTGTAACAGCAGATAATCCTTAGGTCACTGGTTCGAATCCGGTAGGTCGGAATTTCTTTTTCTTTTCTCTGTTTCACTTTGTTATGAATTGTTGTTGCTAGATCTTTTATATGGGTTTCTTGGGTTTAAAAAATCCATTTAATTCAGATTTGTCTACTGATAATTTGTCATTAACCGGTCATAGCATCCTTAAAATAGATTTTTCTTTGAGGGAGAAGCATCTTTAGAATCTGAAATGTGGCCTTTTGCTAAAAGAAACTGAAAGTTAGTGAACTAGTGGTATGATTCACGCCAATTAATTCTTAAAAATGTCTCTTTTTGTGACTCTTTAACGGCAGTAATCTTTGGTTTTGTTTTGGGAAACTGAAATATAGACTTTGACGCACAGCATCATTTTTATCTGTGTTGGAGGTAAGGCGGTGAATCTTCATTGTCTGAAGGCACCCAGACTAGTCGCTGATGGTGTGCACTTGCTTTTGTAGGATCAGACATGATTTTGATTCTTTCATCAGAGTCACTGATGGTGTGACATTAATTACTGAAGGATAAGAGATTTGTTGCATATATAAACCCAACTTGTTTTATGAATAGGTTTTGGATTGTGTCTATTTGTATAAGTGTTTGAATGTGCACTTGCTTTGGTGCTGTAGGTCATGATTCTGAATCTCTGTATGTGAATTCTTTCGCAGAAGGCAACCAGTCTAGTCTATAATGATGTGCACTTTCTTTTAGGGCTATCTGAATACATCTAAGCAGAATTTGAGAAATTCTTCATATTTTGATTTCGTTTTGCAAAAGTACGATTATTTGCATCTAGAAATATGCGAGTGTTCTTCATCGATACAATGCGAGAATGATTGGTCGTTTTAAACATGAGCTGCAAAACTGAATATAACTACATACGTATTCCACAGATTTGAAAGGGTGAGAGATTTGGTTCCTAAAAAAGGGCATTTGGTCTAGTGGTATGATTCTCGCTTAGGGTGCGAGAGGTCCCGAGTTCAATTCTCGGAATGCCCCCTATTGACATTTTTGATGTTGTGTTGCTTTTTTGCGTTGTGGCTTGAAATGTAACAATATGGATCTGTGCACCTCGGAGATGTTACTACATGCAGAACCCATCTTCCTTTTTCCTTATGTCCAATTTCTTTCAGTTAGTTTAAGGGATGGAAGCAGACTTTGGAACAACAGAACAGCTTGAACTTACCTTCGCTCACCTGGTAGAGCAATGACATTATTAGTCCTCTTTTTGGTTACATATATGCCAGATCCAGCATGAGATAGGAGCTTCAGTGGAAACCGAGAACGAGAATTGTTCTAGAGAAGAGGGAGGGAGAAGTTAATGTAATAGTTGTCTCTAGATGACAATGAGTCTTACGTATTTGACTTGCTGTAAAGATGATTTTTGTTAATACATTAATTAATCATCAGGGAAGTTCAAAGACTACAACCATGGAAAGCGTTGATTCGTTCAAATTTTACGAGTGGGAATTCTTTTTTTTTTTTCCTTTCTAATGAGTAGACTGACATTTCTCATTCAAAGAGGGGCATGCAATGGATTAGACTTCTACCAACACCAGCACTCTTCCTTCTTCACCACCATTCGATGAGGTTTGATAATGAAACTGACCAAACCAAGAACGTACAGGGAATTTCAAGACTACGAATGTCAATGCAAAGAAAATCCTTATATTACCCAGTTTCTAGTGGATCCTTGTACACTTCCCACCACGCCACTATAGAGGGCCGTGGGGTGAGGTGCTGCAATAGTGATTAGTGATATGTAGGAGTGCTGCACTAATTCAAACGATGCGTTTATTATGTTTTAAATTATTGATTATATTTATGATTAAACAAATCAGCAACCAAGATGGTGATTGGCAGCGCTCATAACCCGCGCTTATTTCTCTTTCATGTATGCTTGCGTACTCAATATCTGCCTTATTAACTTCAATAGAAGAAGAATGCGAGAGGCAGCCAAATTATGAAAACATTTATAATATTATATATGATTTTAATGAAAATAATATATAATAATGTGAAATAACATACTAGTTAGAGTTAATTTTGTATTGCATTAATTTGAATAAGTATTAATTGATTAGTTTACACACTTACTTTAGTCTATGAAGTAATATATTACAGTATATCAAATATAAAATACCAAAAATACCTTATAAAGTTTTGAAAGTGTTTCGAAGTTTCTGAATTTCGAAAACGTTTTGGAAATGGGACGGCTACCTCCTAGAAGTTTCGGTGCAACATAGGAGTAATATATTACGACCCTAATCCCTTCACTACAAACCTTAAAAATGCCTTCGATGTTTTAATATTTCTAGGGTGGATTTTGGGTGGGTTTGTGTGGTGTAGAGTAATCTTTTTTAACTAACTCTATACTTTATAATGTTGCAACTAACTCGGCAATAAGCCTTCGACGTTTTAAGATTTCCTAGGGTGGTTTTTGGTGGGTTGGTGTGGGTTGTGGTGTAGGGTAATCTTTTTTTATTCATTCTATTCTTTATAACGTTGACACTGACTAGACAGTTTTTAGGGTTTATGGTTCAGGGATTAGGGTCATTAGACCCTAATCCCTTCACTACAAATCCTAAAAATGTCTTCGACGTTTCAATTTTTTCTAGGGTGGATTTTGGGGTGGGTTTGTGGTGTAGGGTAATCTTTTTTTTTTAACTAAGTCTATACTTTATAATGTCACAACTGACTCGGCAATAAGTCTTCGATGTTTTAAGATTTCCTAGGGTGGTTTTTGGGTTGGGTGTGGTGTAGATAATATTAGCCATGATTGTATATTGTTAGTATATAAAAAGCAATTGATTTCAATTGTTTAAATTATTATATGAATTGCCTGAATGGCACTAAGTACATATTGTCCAAAAACATCATCATATATTGAGTAATACTTTTGGGTATATGTATGAGTTACAATTAGTTTTTTATTAGTTTTAAAATTATATGCCATTCATACGGTAATAAATATGCCATAAGTTTACATAATACTAGCCATGATTTCATATCATTAATATGTGAAAACTTATCAATTCATTTTTAACTTTCCAAATAATAGGTTAAACATTTACGATTGACATGTTAACCATTTACAAATGATATGTTAATGATAAGTCAGGAATTTACCTATTTTTACAGGGTCTTTTGTTTGATACCTAATTGTTATCATTTACTGTTAAATTCCTGTCTTATGAGCAATTTTATGTTTTTGTTGCAATTGTCTTCTTTTATGGTTTTTGTGTGCTTTTTCAGGTTTTAATCTCAAGGAAACACATTCCTATTATTGTTAGAACACATGGCAAATCAAACAAGCTAAATGGAATCGAGAAATTCACCCTCGACCTAAATTCAAGCTTGGTCCGGGACTTGATGCTGGAGCTAAGTCCCGGACCACAATGTTGCTCAAACTCTCGAATCAATTTTAGACAGGGTCCGGGACCTTATACACAGCCTAAGTCCCGGACCACAATGAGGCATATCTCTCGACCAGATTCAAGCATGGTCCGGGACTTATACATGGCTTAAGTCCCGGACCACACCATAGCAGCATCCTCGACTTGTTTCTGTACCATGGTCCGGGACTTCATACAAGATTTAAGTCCCGGACCATATCTTTGAATCGGACGTCTGTAGCACCGCGAACGAAAAGAGAATTCTATTCTCTTCATATTAAACTACACCGCCCCATATCTCCATCATCCAGCGTACTTCCTTTCCAGCCTTAGTTTTGTTCCTTCCACTGCTACTTTCTAATCATCCCTCCACTAATCTAATCATCTCCCCAAATCCAGCAAAACACTCACGTAACACACCCACCATTCCACTTACAAACTCCAGCACCATTGCCCTGTTGCTCCTGCTACATGTTCCACAAATCAGCTCTATAAATAGAACTCTTTTCTCATTCAAGACACAATTCTGGAGAGCATCTCACACTCCCTCCATCCATTTCCATTTCTCACGTTCCATTCATATCACCATTCTCATTAAACACCATACACATCCACAGAAGTCTGGAGTACACAAGCAGCTGTAGACTCCACCATTTTCTGGAGAAAGAGCAGAAGAAAGCACTGGTCACACACCGAGACTCCATTAAAGAGTCTTAAATCAGAGTTTCTTCTCTCTTCCTCTTTAATGTTGTTTACATATTTTTACAGTATTTTCATTTCCATGGCTGAGTAGTTTTTATAAATTTCGGTTTACTATGTAATCCAAATTCAAGGTTCCATTATCTTTGTGATTTACCATTTTAAATAGATTAAAGTGCTGTTCCTTATTTATTTTTATAAATCTTGTGATTTGACCAATTACTGGATTTTACCAGTTTATCTGCTTACAAGTGAGAACTGCGGTAGATAATAGACAACAGGAACAACACCGGTTAATTTAGAGATGGTAATCCTCTAGGATATTAACTGATCATTAAACTGGATTATTCTTAAAGCTGTTAGCAATTAGTAAATTTGTAACGAGAGTTAAAATTTATTAGCTGTTAATTAGATTCCACCGAGCGGGAGACCGAACGTGGAATATTTCAGATCTGGGATTTTAATCTAATTTTGGTAAACATCGAGAGAAAGGAACCAAGAATTGGGAGGATTAGTAAACCGGAATTTCCCCTTTTATTAAATCAAAAATACTATAATTTGCCCATTGTTTGCATTTATTACCTTTGCTCTTATTTACATTCTGTTTCATACTGTAGTAATTCAACAAACAAAACCCCCCGTTACTGGAGTAAACCGATTCGTTAGTTTATTCTTAAATATTAATTAAACTAAGACGATGCCTCCCTTGGATTCGATAAACCTGGAGGTAGGGATGGCAATGGGTCCGTGGGTACCCATTTCACCCGGTCACCCGACCCACTAAACCGGGTGAAAAACCCGCATAAAACGGGTGAAAAACGGGTGACGGGTGGAACGGGTACGGGTGTGGGTCGGGTGACGGGTGAACATTTCACCCATCACCCGACCCGCTCACCCGCATAGATTATATATATATATTATATGTTAAATTTTTTCTTATTATTCATTCTCCTTCACTTAGGATTTGTAACCCTAACTAGTGAACAAGGAACATTCATGCTCTGGGTGACTGCGTCATTCTTTATTCTCACCACTCTCGGTAATTTTACAGCCCTAGCATACTTGCTCTACACAGTTTTTAATTATCTTCACTGAAGGTAATTGCAACCCCAACTGGCAAACATGGAACAAAAATGCTTTGTGCCTCTATTCTTTCTTCACTCTCGGTAATTTTGAAACCCTAACTGAAAAACAAATAATTACATGCTCTACGAAGTTTTTCATTCTCTTGACTGAAGGTAATGTCGCAATCCTAACAGGCGAACATTGATCATACATGCTCTGCGCCTCTATTTTCTCTCTTCACTCATGGTAATTTTGCAACCATAATTGGCGAACATGGAATGTACATGCTCTGTGCAATATTTTATTATTTTCTCTGAAGTAAATTTCACAATCCTAACCGGCGAACATAGAACATACATCCTTTGTGTCTCTATTTTCTCTTCACTCACAGTAATTTGCAAACCTTAGTGGCGAACAAGGAAAAAAAAAAAACAAACGGGTAAATGGGTAAACGGGTTCACCCGCTTCACCCGCGGGTGACGGGTGAAACGGGTGATGGGTGATACATAACGGGTGACGGGTCGGGTACGGGTGGAGCGGATGAAGTCGGGTGACGGGTGCGGGTGATGGTCCACCCGACCC
The DNA here is from genome assembly GCA_023374045.1 of Limonium bicolor. Taxonomy (NCBI): domain Eukaryota; kingdom Viridiplantae; phylum Streptophyta; class Magnoliopsida; order Caryophyllales; family Plumbaginaceae; genus Limonium; species Limonium bicolor. Next base: position 263,338,085 of record CM041776.1, read on the forward strand.
AAACCCGACCCATTGCCATCCCTACCTGGAGGGACACTTCTAGGAAAACTTGCTATAATCGACCGGTATACTTGCCGTTAGGTTTTTACCCAACAGTTAACCATTTACATGCGACAGATTAACCATTTATGATTGACAGGTTAACCATTTACATGCGACAGCTTAACCATTTACAAGCGATAGGTTAACTATGTATGATGATAGGTTAACCAGCTAACCATTTACATGCGACAGGTTAACCATTTATGATTGATAGGTTAACCATTTATGATTGATAGGTTAACCATTTATGATTGACAGGTTAATCATTTACATGCGACAGGTTAACCATTTACATGCGACAGGTTAACCATTTACATGCGACAGGTTAACCATTTACATGCGACAAGTTAACCATTCAAATGCGATAGGTTAACCATTTATGATTGACAGGTTAACCATTTATATGCGACAGGTTAACCATTTACATGTGACAGGTTAACCATTTATGATTGCCTTTACATGCGACAGGTTAACGATTTTCAAGCAATATTTACCAGCATTTAAGATTGACAGAAAATATTAAACAAAGATAATATATGCTAAGATAAGAAAAATAAAAAAAATTCAATTAGGAATTACATAAAACAAATAACGTAATAATGATTATCTATCCACATGCAAAATAGAATATCCGGAAAATGATAACGTGTTAGGTCTTACTAGTCAAAAACTATATTAATCTTGCTTATAATAATATAGATATTGAATTTTACTACTGCAGTATCTGCACTCACTATAGAGAGGGTCATAATTATCGCGCCTCTTCTTTGGGTGGAGAATAGATTCTTGAATTTACTAAATAAGTCTTTGATGCCGAGCAAATCACTATCACCATTGCCTGGCTTGTTGATGGCTTCATAGTTAAACAAATTCAACTCCTCACACGATCAAGTTAAACTAATAAACTGTTGAACTTACTAAATGTGGCTTTGATCAGTTTTGCTTTTTTTTTTTTTAATTTGGGTGAAAAGAGTTAACTCTTCGATTAAGTGTGATGAAAAATTAATGGGCAGTAGAATTTGTTACCCATTCTATTCATGATATAATTTCTTCTCCTTTCCTTCTCCATTGTGTGGTACACAAGTGAAAAGACGAGACCCTTTCAATCTCAAAAGTCCTCTTCATTTAAGTACACATCTAGCGTTTTCTTTGTCCAAAAGTTTACTAATCAATCTAGTTGTGAGAATACTTTAACTTGCACGCATGCACTACTTGACCAATTAGGTTTGAATTTTTTTTTTTTTTTTGCTTTGTATAAACAAGGGAAGGAATTTGAGTCAGTCCATTAACTTTTCAACTAATACTTTAACATGCTAAGAAGTCTCCTCTTGGTTTAGTCGGTTTCATTACCAGAACCTCATCAATAGAATTCAAGGATACTAGCTAGTGATTATCTCATCGAATGGTGGTGAAGAAGAAAGAAAGAATGAGAGAGTGGTAGTCTAATCCATTGCATACAAAGTTAGATCAAAAAACGTTTCATAAGGAATTAAATTGGTGATTACTTATCCTGTTTAGAAAAATACTGTTAGTCTATATATTTTTTGGATATGTGTAATAAATTATTATTGCACATTATTAACTCACTCCATAAACGAAAACAAAATAAAGAATAGCGGAACTTCCGCGGCATATTGCTTCTTTTTTCTGCCGTGACCATTCACCGTAGGCCTTAGGGCTCGAGACCAGAAGTAAAAAAAAAATGAACGAGCTTCTTCTCCGCCAGAACATGGACATCACGCCCATTTACATTAGTATGTCGACTCGCTGTCCCTTCTTTCTTAATATCTACTTGATTCAAAGCTAGCTAATACTAAATATCTGCCATATTAAAAGCAAGGATATTATCACAACCGACCTTAGCTCAGTTGGTAGAGCGGAGGACTGTAGTTTGTAACAGATTAATCCTTAGGTCACTGGTTCGAATCCGGTAGGTCGGAATCTTTTTTTTAATCCTACCTTTTTATCTGGTGTGCGTGAGCGGATTCTGAATGTGTTTTATGGCCTAATAACGTTTATTTCGAAAATTCTGTATTACTGTTTTTATGCCACTTGTAGCTACATCCTTTCTATATGTCGCTTCGCTTCAGCCAGTTTATTTGGTATCAGAATGCAGAAAATTGAACTTGTCATCAACCTGTCAAAAGCAATCTCTAGTGGCATGGATCTTTATTTTGCTGTAAGGGTTCTTGATTCTCTCGATTTTTAAGCTTTACAGTGTTTACTTGTGCCACATGTTCCGTGTCTGTTTAGCATCCTAATTGATTATATCGCACAAACAAATGAAACTACAACAGGGGATTGGTCTGCTAGTATGATTCAAGCTTAGGGTGTGAAAGGTTGCGAGTTTCAGTTCTTAACATGTCCCAATATCTGACACTGTATCTATAAGTAATCTTTTGTTTTTGATTTCTAGAAGATACGAGACTCTTTTTGTTTGGTTAAAGAAAGATGGAGACTTTGATGCACATGTGAACCCAACACTTTTGGTGTATAGCATCTGGATTGATTCGGTTTTATTAGTGTTTGAGGTGACATGATGGATCTTTATCTTCAGAAGGCACCCTGACTAGCCACTACTGGTATATATGCGCTTGCTTTTGCTTGCATAGAAAAGTTTCTTGTAGCTGGAAAAATCTGAAAGTTTTTCAATGACAAAATTCAAAAATGATTGAAAGATACTTTTTTCCAATTAGGGCATTTGGTCTAGTGGTATGATTCTCGCTTAGGGTGCGAGAGGTCCCGAGTTCAATTCTCGGAATGCCCCCCTAACTTACATTGGCTGTTAAATAATACTATATATCTTTTGTTGAGGGTTTGAAGTTGGGAACTATGTTGTCGGGCGTGACTAGAAAGAATGTGGGCTCTAGATTTGAATCCTGTCATTCACTTCACGTTTTACAAAAAAAAAAGGTAGGATTTTCATCTTTGCATTGGGTAGTAGAGCGGCATTCGCCCTAGTGGCCCAAACCTGTTATCCTCAGAATGCTTCCTAATCAACTAGGCTCATTTCTGCTATGGTGAACAAAACTGAGCAATCTATATCTCTAATAAATGGTTTGCTTTGAGATGAAATTATGACTAGGGACTTCAATGAAGAAGATTGTAACCGGGTTCAGAGAGAGGCCACTATAAAGTCTGCTCAAGAAGCCTGTTGTTGCTATTGTACTATTCATTAATGATATTCTAGACTCTGAACTATGGTTTCGTTCATGTAAGTCCAAATTTGGGTACTGAATTTGGATGTGCTTCCAGAGAGAGGTCTAGGTCTCTACGCCTGTAATTTACCCAGTATTATCGCTTTTGTAATCATCTTTACAAAGCCTTTGAATCTTGACCAGCTGATTTCTGTTCCAAAAGTCTATCAAATAGTTGCGTGTGAGATTTTTTTTAACCAAATTTGAGAGAGTTTTCAGTCTCGGTTTTTCGTATTTAAAATGGGACCGGCTCTCGTGACTTCGCATGAGATCGAAGTCACGGTGCCTTCGCTGATCTCATCCGTTTGATTGAGTTTTTTTAAAATCTGATGGTCTATATTTAAAAGTGGAAATTTAAGGGTATATGAGTAATTTTGTCTTCTGTCAGAGGTATTGAGGGGTATAAACGTAAACTGACCGAGGGATAAACTTCTCTCCGCTCCCCATACCCGAGGGTTTGTATTTCTTTCTCTTTCCATCTCGGTTCTTCAAATCTGCTGCAGCCATGGAGGACTACAATGAGCACAAGGAGATTGTGAGTCGTGGTGACAACAATGTGACGAGAAGAAAGAGTCGTGATGGACAACAATGAGCACAAGGAGGAGATTGACGAGAGTAGCGAGTGGCTGATGGAGAGGATTACCGAAAAGTTTCACAAACCTATCCTAGTTGCTTCCAAAACTAGTCGACCGCGTCCGAGGTGGGACTCTCATCCTTCCACTTGATCTTCCTAGTTTTATGATCATCTGGTTTCTTGATCACTGTGAAATCGTCGTTGGCGTTTTATCGAGTACTAGTGGTTGTTCATATTCCGTAATTGACTCTAATCGGGTTCCGTCAACAGTCTCTGGCTTCATAGGTCGATCAAATGCAATTTACGATTCCGGTTTGTTTCGGACAATCCGATATTTTTTTGTTCTTCGCGTGCATAACAGAGCCTGGATTCTCGTAGGAAGAAGCAAATTAGCGTCTAATGGAATTTAAATTGTTGCTGGCAAAGTTTCCTTTTGTTCACCTCTTCTTGGCTAGGTCAATGTGAATACGCCTTGTATTTTGGTTGTCGCCACCGTGGCAGCTTTCCTTTGAACTGCACACAGTTCAGACGTACTGCGACCAACTAATCTCTTCTGTTGCTCTGTGTTTGATCTTCTGAATGGGTACACCGTATTGGTACAACAATAGCAGGGTCTTGGTAAAACTGCTTTGTTTGTAGTAACTTAACTTAATTGCTATTTAGACTGTAAGCTCAGTAGTGAGATCAATCCTTCAGTGCCGCAAACGCCCATTTGATAAACAAACTTTACTTCTGTCTACAAATCAATTGAGCATGATTTATTTTGCTTCTGGTTGGCTCTGTGAACCTTATTCACTTCTGTTATATTCTGAAAAGAATGGTGCACATTCTCTGCTTCTACTGTTAAGAAGTGTCTTAGCTTTGAAATATGTCCGGTTTCTACCCAGTTCAGCTGCTGTTAATGCTGATTTTTAGCAGTTTTCACCTTCTAAACACACTATTTCACATCTGTTTTTATAATTACTGAAAGTCTGAAACTATATTTCAGCAGCCAAAATTCTTAGATGTTTAACATATTTTAATATCACCTCGAAGGGCATAATTGGTCTGTTACAGCATAAGAGTAGGATAATGAGGTATATTTGACAGTAGCTTTGTTCAGACTGTTCTGATTGCACAATATAGACAATATAGCTTTCTGACTCCCATCTGTTTTGTTGCTCCATGCTGCTGTTTTTTAAATCTACACATGGAAAACTAGTATCCGTAAAGCTGCTGCATACCAAACGTTTACATAAATTTTGGACTGAAATTTGCAGCACTCATTGCTCAGGCCTTTTTATGAAAACTTTGCTTTAATCTTTGTACTATTTTTAATAGAAGTAATTCGCTACTAAAACATCTAACATCCTGGCTGTTTTGAATCAACAAAGATTGCATCATAAGCCTCCTGCTGCTTTACCTAGAGTTTTCCAGATAATATAGATGAAAAGGTAAGAAATCATGTGAAGTTCTGATAATTACTTTGACAATCATACGATTAGAGAAAACATCTTGTGGCTCCTGCTATGCATTATCATCACCGTTTTTACAAAATTTTATTATTCAGTCTAGCTTTGCCTCGGTAATTTATACTGCTGGTTATATACGCTATATGTTATGAGATATCTCATCCTAGTTCTTGGTAATGAGCCGTGTTTAGTTTTATAAATTAAACTAAAGCTCACTTTGCATACGTGTTGAATATTGTTGTTTTTCTGATTCACAATTCTCTTTTTTCCCTACTGAGTAATGGTGTGTTTCTCTTGTTGAAAGAATATCAGACTGCACACACACCCAGAAGGGTATTGAAGTTATAGACATTCATAATTCACTAATGCCCACAATTAGCATTTTCATAGAAAATATCATCTAATTTTTGTTGTAATTTTCAGATATTATCGGAGAGTTTTTGAGAAGTTATGGTAAGGACATCATCAACATTCATCAAGTTCTTCTACCATCTTTTAAGAGTGGAAATCCTTCTAGACAGGTTGATTTGGTTATGTTATATGCAGATTTAATATGCATTATTACTTTTCTTTCTGTAAGTTGATATAATACATCTTCTAACTTGCAAGCTGCTTTCTTGGCTGCATTTGACGCTGGTGTGAAATTGACAGGTGCTACTAGTCATTTTGTCACTGAGCAACTTGATGCAAGACCTATTATTTAACAGATGGTATCAAGTTTTTCAATCATATTTGTTTGTTATAACAATCCTTCCAAGGCTTTTGGTTATAAATGTGGACTATTACATGGTTAATCTATGAGTGGTCTACGGGATGGTCTTCTCATCCTCAAGCTTGAGGGAACCGCTGCCAAACAGACATGTTTTATAGTATCATGAGTCGTGCACTACAGATTGTTAATAAAACACATTTTCTACTGTTTTGTATGTGCTTGCAGATCGAGAGAGTATCTTACCGAGATGAATTTTAGAGTTTTGTGCAGTATTCAGAGAACCTTGAGAAGTAATGCCTAACAATTGAACAAGAATGTTGCAGTTCTTTCTGGAACCGGTAATATAATCAACTTATCTTATACTCTGTAGTATTTATCACAATAAAAGTTTGTGATTTTTTTTTGTCACGCTGAAGATTGCAACCCTAACTGGCTATAAGAAACATACTCGATGCCATTTCATTCTCTTCTTTCTGTTTGCTTGTGCCTCAGCACAGATAAATATGGAACTGTTGCTTGCTGCACAAGATTGAAACGGCATTGTAGTTCATTCCAGAACTTGTAATTAATATATAGTTGAACTTATCTTCTACTCTCTGGTGATTATAACAATAGAAGTTTTTGATATTTTTTCTGATGAGACTTGTGGTTTGTCCCTGCAAAGAAAAAGATAACAATCTACCATTTGTGCTTGGCTAGACCAATACCAACATTGATTCTTGTTGCTATGCTAAATTTTTTGCATTTTCAACGGATGACGGGAAAGAAGTAGGTTTTTTAGTTTTGCAAGTCATGTATTTTTACATGAACCCACAGTATGTTAGGTGTATAATTAGCTATGTACCATACATCTTTTCTGTATGAATTTGCCTGGTGATGAAGAGGAACTGATCAAGCGTATTATTGATCTCCTCCTCTTCATTTGTGTATGAAGTAGTGTGCACATTGTGACTTTCTGGGAGATGCATAAGTTCAGCGGCAGTGGGTCAAAATCTTTATTGTACACACATCTTATTGATGTGGGAGGGTTGAATCTATTACTAGCAATGCCCATTCAATATCTTATTTGTCATGTCTTATCAACTCAGTTACTTGGTTCATCTTTACGTGTTTAGTTATTCCTTAATTGGCCTTGTTGATTAAAGATTTAAAAATCGATGTGTTACTTAGAAAGGTGGATAAGAGAGCTTGTAAACAGAGATGTGATATCCTTCTAGGCTTTTTTGAATTTGTAGGCTACAAAGTGGTTACTGCTGCAAGTTATAGACTTTGATAGCTATTCATGTGGTTTATTGTAAGAGCTGAACAGAGTTAACTTGTAAATTGTTTCAAAACATTTTGATGACGAGTCTAACTGGCTCTTTGTAATGTGGTTGCAGGGGTTGTTTGCTTCTTATTACAGATAAAGAAAAGCTGAAGAAAGATGACGAAATATTAGATCTGACACTGTGAACCTTTGATACTACATTGTAATTGTTGTGTATATGTTTATAGTCTACCATTGATACTACATTTGATATTAGATTTAAATGTTTATGGATTGTATATGTTTATAGTCTAAAACCTTCTATACTAGATTGTAAACCTTGCGTATAATATTTAGTTAATGATGAAAGGGAACTTTGAAACACGATTGTGCAAGAGTAAAATTTGATCAAAGACCATCGTCAGAACCAATTGTGAAAGAGTATTGAAAATTTATTTATAATTAGACAAAGACAACTGTTAAAAGCAGTTGTCATAGGAACATACACGAGTTGCATTATGATCAAGGACAACTGTTTTTACCAGTTATCTATTCCGATTCTACTAAAACTGTTAGAAACAGTTGTGTATAGTGACATTAACAGTTGTCTTTTTATTGGATTATACAACTGGTCTATAACAGTTGTCTAAAGCTGTAACCCCCTAAGAAAACTGGTTCTGATACAACTGTTAATGACAGTTGTCTTAAATGTTTTTATCAGTTGTCGTTGGCACTTTTTGTAGTAGTGTAATGAGGAATGGAGGTGGCAAAAAGGGAAAGCAAGCATCAGCTGGAGTTTGATGGGCAGACGATCTCATCGTCAAAGATATACCAGGAGACTTCAACACCGACATCTTTGAAACACTTAAGATCCATTCAAGACTCACGTCACCCCGGTTTGCTCTTCTTCATTTAGACTTTAGTTATATGTTGGTTAGAGTGAGTGGTAGAAGTAGGAAGTAGGGTGTTTACGAGAGCATTTGTTTTGTTCTTTACTCGTGTTGTTGTATAGAGGGTGTGCTAATCAATTCGGAGTAGTATCAGTGATTTGAGAAGCATGTGTTAGTTTTCCCTACAAAAGAGCTTCCAAGGAGAACTGTTACAAGATGCTTTCAAAAAAATTTAGTAAATATGGTAAAAAGTAAGATAACCAAGTTAATGAGCTGTTCCTCCTTGTAAGGTACGACCTATGTTCGCGGATTAGCCTGTTTCCATAGATTATAATAAGAATTTATACTTGAAGAAAAAATCTTAAGAAAAGTAAAAGACGCAACTTTTGTCATGTAGTAGTATTGGCCAAAAAATGGATCACGTGACTAGATCATACTTTTTTATAACCACGGAGTATATTTTTATGACTAGATGGTGGTAAACTTCGACTATTAATCAGGTATTGAAAGGGTCTGGTCAAAATAGTTTGGCTGGAGAATATTCAGGTAACTGCATCACAGGACGGGCAAGTAGCTCACTGGTGTGCTATCGGGTAGCCCTGTAGGGGTATAGAATTCTATATGTTGACCAAAAAACGAATATGTGTGCAACGTGACTAGATCATACTTTTTTATGACCACTGAGTAGATTTTCATGACTATATGGTGATAAACCTCAGCCATAAGTCAGGTATCGAGAGGGTATGGTCAAAAAAGCTTTCCCAGAGGGGATTCAGGTAGCTGCATCACAGCACGGGTAGATAGCTCCTTGGTGTGTTGTCGGGTAGCCCTGTAGAGGTATAAAATTCTATACGTTGGCCAAAAAACGGATCTGTGTGCAATGTGACTAGACCATACTTGACCACCGAGTAGATTTTTATGACTATATGGTGGTAAACCTCAGCTATAAGTCAGATATCAAAAGGGTCTGGTCAAAACAGCTCGGCCAGAGAAGATTCAGGTAGCTACATCATAGGACGAGCAGGTAGCTCATTGGTGTATGGTCGAATAGCACTGTAGGGTATAGAAATATATTTACCTGCGGTGTATTTTGTTGCACACATCAGGTCTGTATTCGTACTTAAATACAATATTAATAATTATTCTATTATTCAAAGATTTTTATGATATATAATATATATTGGAAATAGCATTAGCAATATAAATAATTAATATTACATATGAATTATTTCCTTTTACAAATTTGACCACGGGTAAAAATAGCCCCAACAAGTTTTAAAATGACTTGTCATATAAGATAACTACTACTTTCTTAACCTTTTAAAAATTAGTTTATTATTTTTCTTATAAAAGCATAAAAAAAATTAACTCAATCCAAAGGGCTTAACTAAAAATAAAAACACTTGCAAAATATTTAAAACTAGTAACTTTTAGTATATTAACCTACCCCACTATGTAATGTTTGTTACTTTTTTCCTTTCTCCTATTTAATAGTATATTTAGTTAATATAATTTTTTGAAAATTAAGACTAAATCTACTTGTCACGATTTATATAAGTATTATTGGGAAAAATCTGATTATAATCGTAAAAGATGGTTTAAATATTAAATATATACCCCTACACGGTTACCCGATCCCAAACGATGAGCTACCTGCCGTCTTGTGATGCAGCTACCTGAATCCTCTCCAGCCAAGCTTTTTTACCAGACCCTCTCGATACCTGACTTATAGTCGAGGTTTATCAACATTTAGTCATAAAAATCTACTACGTGGTCGTACCAAAGTATGATCAAATAAAAGCTATGTTTTGATGATTAAAGGTTGAAGTTTGCTAATTAAATAATACTATCAATAAGTTATAAAAAAAAGTTTGATATATAGGATAACGGCTATGTTTTTAACCTTTAGAAAAAAATCATATAAAAAATCATACAAACAAGTCAAATCTAAGGGACTAAATAATAGTAAATATTAACACTTAATAAATAGTATTTTAAAACTAGTAATGTTACTTTTTCCTTTTCTCTCCTGTTAATAATACATTTAGCTTAATACAATTCTTAGAAAATTAATACTAAATTTGCAATTCAATATTTATAGATATTTTATTAGGAAAAATATGTTTATAAAATCTAGATGTTAAATAAATTTCAGTGTAAAAGATAGTTAAAATATTGGATATTAACAAATAAGTAAATCTAAAAGTTTTTCTTGTAAAATCAATCTATATTTGCTTTTATCATCTTTTTTTTCCTAATTAATAGGATTTATTCTACTCAATTTTTGGAAAAAATGCTAATTTCTATTATTTGTACTATTAGTTACGAGTGGAGAGATCGTGAATATCAAAAACAATAATTTAAACAGTATAAATCAGAGGATTTATTCTACTCAATCTATATTTGTTTTTATCATTTAATATCAGCCTAATTCGTCATTCTCAAATATGTTTAAGTCACTAATCGGTAATCCAATAAAAAGGGATCACAACTTACAAATAAACAGTATAATTAAGAGGAAATAGACAAATTTTTGTATGTATTTAAGTATAATATATATATATATAATTATTATGTTATTCAAAGTATTTTTATATATATATATTAGTATTTAATATTTTGAAAATAGCATTAGATGAAATATCACAAAATATTAATCACCTTAATTAAGAACCTCTAATGCATATTCACTCACAAAATCATACAGTGAAATGACTACATACTATAAAATCGTGACTAAAGGATCGCAATATTTGACTATAGTCACACAAGGACAGGGTTTGGTCAAACTGTTCGAGAAAAAAGAAGGTAGCTATAGCACAAAAGTGCAGGTAACCCACCTTGGTGTCGCAGGTAGCTGAATCTGGAGATGTGCAGGTAGCTCCCCGATATAGTGGCAGGTAGCCCTGTACATAACAACATATAAACCAAATAATTATGAGTAAATTGATAACGGTTTATATGTACTTAAATAAAATAATTATAATTAGACTATTATTCAAATCATTTTATTATATATATATATATATATATATATATATATTAATATTTGAATTTTAGAAATAGCATTAGCTATATAAATAACAAAAATTAAATTATGTAAATAATTAATTATTTTCTTTTACAATTTTGACCGTGGATAAAAATAATACAACAAATAAGTTTTAAAAAGGCTTGACATATAGAAAACTACTACTTTCTTAACCTTCAAAAAATTTATTTATTATTTTTCATATAAAAAAGCGTAAAAACTGATAACCTTAATCTAAAGAACTTAATTAAAAACAAAAAGACTTATAAAATATTTAAAAACTAGTAACGTAAAGTATATTAACGTGTTTCTCCTATTATTTTTTTTGACAGTTCCTTTCTCCTATTTTATACTAGTTAATACAATTTTAGTGCATTTAATTGATACAATTTTTAACATCAAGGTTCTTAATGAGGGCTGGTGTTTTATTTGGTAATGGATGAACATTTATGAGTAACCGGATAAGTACAATATTTATAGTTCAAAGCATTTTATTATAAATAATTAATATTACGTATGAATTATTTTCTTTTACAAATTTGACCACAGATAAAAATAATACCCCCAACAAGTTTTAAAATGACTTGTCATATAGGATAACTACTACTTTCTTAACCTTTTAAAAATTAGTTTATTATTTTTCTTATAAAAGCATAAAAAAGAATTAACTCAATCCAAAGGGCTTAACTAAAAATAAAAACACTTGCAAAATATTTAAAACTAGTAACTTTTAGTATATTAACCTACCCCACTATGTAATGTTTGTTACTTTTTTCCTTTCTCCTATTTAATAGTATATTTAGTTAATATAATTTTTTGAAAATTAAGACTAAATCTACTTGTCACGATTTATATAAGTATTATTGGGAAAAATCTGATTATAATCGTAAAAGATGGTTTAAATATTAAATATATACCCCTACACGGTTACCCGATCCCAAAACGATGAGCTACCTGCCCGTCTTGTGATGCAGCTACCTGAATCCTCTCCAGCCAAGCTTTTTTTACCAGACCCTCTCGATACCTGACTTATAGTCGAGGTTTATCAACATTTAGTCATAAAAATCTACTACGTGGTCGTACCAAAGTATGATCAAATAAAAGCTATGTTTTGATGATTAAAGGTTGAAGTTTGCTAATTAAATAATACTATCAATAAGTTATAAAAAAAAGTTTGATATATAGGATAACGGCTATGTTTTTAACCTTTAGAAAAAAATCATATAAAAAATCATACAAACAAGTCAAATCTAAGGGACTAAATAATAGTAATATTAACACTTAATAAATAGTATTTTAAAACTAGTAATGTTACTTTTTTCCTTTCTCCTGTTAATAATACATTTAGCTTAATACAATTCTTAGAAAATTAATACTAAATTTGCAATTCAATATTTATAGATATTTTATTAGGAAAAATATGTTTATAAAAAATATATGTTAAATAAATTTCAGTGTAAAAGATAGTTAAAATATTGGATATTAACAAATAAGTAAATCTAAAAGTTTTTCTTGTAAAATCAATCTATATTTGCTTTTATCATCTTTTTTTTCCTAATTAATAGTATTTATTCTACTCAATTTTTGGAAAATAATGCTAATTTCTTTTATTTGTACTATTAGTTACGAGTGGAGAGATCGTGAATATCAAAAACAATAATTTAAACAGTATAAATCAGAGGATTTATTCTACTCAATCTATATTTGTTTTTATCATTTAATATCAGCCTAATTCGTCATTCTCAAATATGTTTAAGTCACTAATCGGTAATCCAATAAAAAGGGATCACAACTTACAAATAAACAGTATAATTAAGAGGAAATAGACAAATTTTTGTATGTATTTAAGTATAATATATATATAATTATTATGTTATTCAAAGTATTTTATTATATATATATATTAGTATTTAATATTTTGAAAATAGCATTAGATGAAATATCACAAAACATTAATCACCTTAATTAAGAACCTCTAATGCATATTCACTCACAAAATCATACAGTGAAATGACTACATACTATAAAATCGTGACTAAAGGATCGCAATATTTGACTATAGTCACACAAGGACAGGGTTTGGTCAAACTGTTCGAGAAAAAAGAAGTAGGTAGCTATAGCACAAAAGTGCAGGTAACCCACCTTGGTGTCGCAGGTAGCTGAATCTGGAGATGTGCAGGTAGCTCCCCGATATAGTGGCAGGTAGCCCTGTACATAACAACATATAAACCAAATAATTATGAGTAAATTGATAACGGTTTATATGTACTTAAATAAAATAATTATAATTAGACTATTATTCAAATCATTTTATTATATATATATATATATATATATATATATATTAATATTTGAATTTTAGAAATAGCATTAGCTATATAATAACAAAATTAAATTATGTAAATAATTAATTATTTTCTTTTACAATTTTGACCGTGGATAAAAATAATACAACAAATAAGTTTTAAAAAGGCTTGACATATAGAAAACTACTACTTTCTTAACCTTCAAAAATTTATTTATTATTTTTCATATAAAAAAGCGTAAAAACTGATAACCTTAATCTAAAGAACTTAATTAAAAACAAAAAGACTTATAAAATATTTAAAAACTAGTAACGTAAAGTATATTAACGTGTTTCTCCTATTATTTTTTTTGACAGTTCCTTTCTCCTATTTTATACTAGTTAATACAATTTTAGTGCATTTAATTGATACAATTTTTAACATCAAGGTTCTTAATGAGGGCTGGTGTTTTATTTGGTAATGGATGAACATTTATGAGTAACCGGATAAGTACAATATTTATAGTTCAAAGCATTTTATTATAAATAATTAATATTACGTATGAATTATTTTCTTTTACAAATTTGACCACAGATAAAAATAATACCCCCAACAAGTTTTAAAATGACTTGTCATATAGGATAACTACTACTTTCTTAACCTTTTAAAAATTAGTTTATTATTTTTCTTATAAAAGCATAAAAAAGAATTAACTCAATCCAAAGGGCTTAACTAAAAATAAAAACACTTGCAAAATTTAAAACTAGTAACTTTTAGTATATTAACCTACCCCACTATCTAATGTTTGTTACTTTTTTCCTTTCTCCTATTTAATAGTATATTTAGTTAATATAATTTTTTGAAAATTAAGACTAAATCTACTTGTCACGATTTATATAAGTATTATTGGGAAAAATCTGATTATAATATATATATATATATGTTTGATAAATTCCAGCGTAAAACGGATCTGTGTGCAACGTGATTAGATCATACTTTTTTATGACCACCGAGTAGATTTTTATGACTAGATGGTGGTAAACTTCAGCTATAAGTCAGGTATCGATAGGGTCTGATCAAAAAAGCTTGGCCGGAGGGGATTCAGGTAGCTGCATCATAGAACGGGCAGGTAACTCATTGGTGTGTGGTCGGGTTGCCCTGTAGGGGTATAGAATTCGATATGTTAGCCAAAAAATTGATTTGTGATTGTAACATGACTAGATCATACTTTGTTATGACCACATAGTCAATTTTTATGACTAGATGGTGGTAAACCTTGGCTATAAGTCATGTATCAAGAGGGTTTGGTCAAAAAAGTTTGGCCAGAGAGGATTCAGGTAGCTACATCACAGGACGGGCAGGTAGCTCATTAGCGTGCGATCAGGTAGCCTTGTAGTGGTCAGTTTGTTTATATCAAATCACGCTTTCAACCATTTTCATCGGAATTCACCTCACGTAATATTTTGTCCAAACTCATCAGGAATACCCCTAGTCTAAATCTGGAAACACAATATAAAAATGTAACACTAGAATCTTTTAATGTTGTGCAAAACTCAACAAAGTTTTCACTTGATTCATCACTGCTTGGATCTAGTTTGGAGTTTTATAATATGCTAATATATACTTACATACTGCTACAGTTACAATACATAGAATAGCATATGTATACAATGTTGAAGTATGATAAATACCACTTTTACACTTGACCACAAATGAGGTGAGTGAGTGATTCAAATCAGTATATACATCTTTTTTTTCTCTCCCATCATCAACAATAAGTCATCAAGACCTAATTCAATTTTTAGAAATGAAGATTTGTCAACACATCCACAACAGCTCCTGATAAGCAACTTGTCTCCATGAACCTTCCATGTCCATGTTGCCTCCATGAACCCTGTTTACATAACTCTAAATCAATTATCCAAGGAACATAATGTCCAACAGAAACATATCCTATGTCATCTGCTTTGTAGATAACAAACTCCATAACAAAAACAATAAGAAAAGTTCAAGAACTCTCCACAAGCTCATTTATAATTTCTCCCATGCTTTTTATTTTTGCTGCACAATCTGAGGTAGAAACAAGCTGGGAGCCTTTCCTTATCCTTACCTCAGTCTTTCACAAAGGCATGCAAGGGCATCATCAAAGCTGGTCAATTCACACAACATCTTCAATCTCGTCATCATTTGCCATAGTAACACTAATTGACCACGAAGACTGAAAATTAGTGCAGATACATCAGCATGTGTCTGTACTACAAGTTAAAATTACAAGCACGAGGGTATCATAAACACAATCCATATCTTAACTAAAATAGCATCATGTACCCGCTATTACATTGAACACTGCTCTTTCAGTGGGGCACTCAGAAATAACAACGTGAATGGGGGATCCAAACGGAGGGTTTGCATTAGTGTTACAATATAAACACACCATATGACAATTAGATCATAATAAACAGTCACAGAGTAATATAATTTGCATGGAACCAAAGTTCAATGTAAATTAGTTGCAGAGAATCTATGCGGTGTAAGAATCATATTTCATAAATACTAACTCTACAACAGCCTAGACATATCATTTTACTGGATTGCACAAATTGGCATCTAAAATTATCATAGATGAAAACCAGTACAATAAAATGAACGAATGCTTCAAACATACGTACAAACAGAAATGGAGAAGAGTTGCCTACCCCGATGTCATTGTAACTCGGTTTCTGCCCAAGAAATCTATAGAGGAGTACGTCCAGGATGTTAAGAAGTGTCTTGCCTGTATCACAAATGGGGAAGGATATGAACTCAGTATAACAACTCCAATGAGTAAGAGAAGCTTGATCCTTACTTATCACCAAATGGAGAAGTAAACACCAACTTATATTGCACTCAAATACTCACATTTTTTTAACAAATAGTAGAAGATGACCCCATCAACATACGTATAAACAGAAACAAGAGTTGCCTACCCCGATGTCATTGTAACTGGCTTTCTGTCCAAGAAATCTGTAGAGTAAGTATAGGATGTTAAGAAGTGTCTTGCCTGTATCACAAATGGGGAAGGATATGCAGTATGTATAACAACTCCAATAAGTAAGAGAAGCTTGATCCTTACTTATCACCAGATAGAGAAGCAAACACCAACTTATATTGCACTCAAATACTCACATTTTTAACAAATAGCAGATTCCCTACGCATTATAAATATCTACTTTAGTTCTTCCGTATATTTCTTGAGCAGACATATGATGGTTGACATCATCAGACCATTTAATCTTCTTTATAAGATCAGCATCGCAGAAGAAACATCATAATTGGATTTCACCACCATAGATGATGAAGTTTGAAATTATTAAAAATATATAACGAAGAGAAACTCTGCTAATGCAACTAAAGCATCAGTTCTCTACTTCTTCTACCCACCAGAGACATCTTTCATCCACTACTCAAATATGACGCAGTAAGTTTTTTAATCTCCCCTCAACCCATCCCAATATTGGATTTGTTAAAAGCTGAAGAATCTTGCCATTTCACCTTCTTAATTCATAAATTTATTAACCAAGTTAAGAAAAAGAATCTCATCATAGCATTTCAGAATAAACAACCAATCAACATTCTACACGTAAAACAACATACATCGAGCTAAGCCACCATAATCCACGAAGAGCAAATTTATGCATTCTTTTAAAAAAA